>OX465289.1:74924453-75296404 GCA_949987695.1 Merzomyia westermanni | reverse complement strand
ATCAACACAGCGTTCAAAACATCGAACAATTTAGGACGGAAGCTAAGAACCAAAACTAACTCAGAAGATCCATTTAGCAGCCATGGTGTATACAAGCTCACTTGTGAATGCCAGCACAGTTACATAGGACAAACCGGGCGACAAGTAAGAACGAGGTTCAGAGAACACATTAGAGATTACAACAAAAAGATACGGAATCCAACCATCATACCAGAGTCCAACTTTGCGAATCACATGGCGGAGAATAAATGCCCCCCGGAAACATCAAAAAAACAGTCAAGGTCCTACATGTACAAGCAAAAGGCAGACGTCTGAACGTACTCGAAAACATGGAAATCTACAAACAAAAAACATTCGACGGTAGAATAATAAACGAACAGACAAACACTGTTTCCGACACAATATTCGAACCTTTAAAATTGGTTTACAAAAAACAAAGCAACCACTCAGGTACAATAAACACACACGCACCGACAAACAAGCACAAAACAGCAAAAGATCAAAAACAACAAACAAGCAAAAAAGGTCAAACAACAAAAATCACCAACTTTTACCTGCCTCAGTCAAGCACAAAAAAACCGATCGATGCAAACCACCCCCGTTTCTGAATGTACACACACAACACATGCACACACGTACACAAACAGACACCCATGCTGACGTTACCTGCTACCTACTATAAATACAAGACAAACGACCACAACAGATCAGAACGAAAATCGACACTGATGATGGCACAACGCCGAAACCGGTTTGTCTCAAAACCAAATTTGGCAAGGGATGACGAAAAATCGTTCCAATATACATCAATCATTCACCCTGTCGGAAAAACAACAAAACAAAGTAAAACAGAAATAAATGAACTAGAAATTGACCTTTTCAAGCTTCAAAACATCGAATTAGCTACCGCAGAATATAAAGAAAACAAATTGCTATTTATTATAAAAGACCCAACAGAAGTAATCTCTATAAGAGGATCATTAGTCACCCCAAGAAGTAGTGATTATTTCATTGCATTAAATTTCATAAGTCACCCCAAGGAGTAGTGATTATTTCATTGCATTAAATTTCATTAGTCACCCCAAGAAGTATTGCCTATTTCATTGCATTAAATTTCAAACCGCAAGAAATATTATGTTATAAAAATAAGACATTTGATTATGTACACAACTTTCATATACGCAACTTACACGAAAGTATCTTATGCATTTATAGCAATACATGCAAAAGCATAAAGAAAAATCTGACTGAAATCATAGAAATTAAGAAGCAAGGAAAGGGCTGTCTTTGACTGTGCCGAAGACATTATACCTTTCATGAATATGCATCACGGTTTTAAGTGTTCGATCCTTATTCACATTATGACTATGAGAATGGTTGGGCAGCGGCAAACGTGTTAAGTTTTACCTGTAATGCCGACGATGCGTGTGGATGGCAAACTTTGATATGTAGAAAGTGCTGACGCTGCAGCACGTGTGGTTGCCGACTGTGGGAATGTTGTCAGTCGGGCGTGGCTATATGTGTTAACTCACATAATACTTTAAACATTTTTTTTACGAGATCTAATCCACTACAGAGGCATAATAAACTTGAGCCCAGAAAATAAGCTTTCTACACTAACCTGATTTACCGGAACCGCCAAAACTAATTTAGCAAGCTCAGCCAAATACAGTTTTCACAAGAACTTATTCTTCTAATATTGCAAATCATCAAAATGCCGTTTATGATTCAAAAACGCTACTAAAAGGGGTCGAATAATTTCAGAGTTTTTAAGTCCATTAACAGGGTTACAGTTATGACCTTTTACTTCATTTTGATTACACATAGAGCTCTCATTACTTGTACTTAAATTGTTTCCTTCTGCCGAAAACATTTGTTAATAATACTATACCTTGTTATTTCTGGTCACCCGATTAAATGGTACTGTAACGTAGATCCATAGATATTCCAGCACACAAAGCTGAAAGTAGTGCAGAGGTTTGTTTCTTTGTTTTAGCTTAGCACTGCGACCATATTGCAAAAACGTCCCCTAACACCAGGGACCTTACCCTGTAGTTCTATTCGAAAGAAAATTTGTTACCTTTTGAGTGATTCGTGCTCTGTAAGAAATTTTCGAGTATAACGCATTCGTTGTTCGTGTTCCATTCTGTCCCCTTCGGATTTGATCTACCCCCCTTCCGATTGTAGAAAATATAGTAACTCCTATTTTGAAACCATATGCCAAAATGGTCGAAAGTTAAAAAAATTCTGTTCGAAAACAATTTAGCAAACGGAAATCCACAAAAATGTATTTTCTTGTGATTATAATAAAACAATTAGTGTTTTTCAGGAGTGCCTCTAAATCTTCAAAAAATAAAATCCAATAGCGCATATGAGATAATAGATATAGATATGAATGAATGATAAAAGTTTAAAAAACCAATAATATAAAGTTGAGAAAGTTTGTCCCTCTTTACGGTCAACCTATACATCTAAAGCGAGCTCTTGAAATTTATCTTGTTGGTAAAAGTTCGGATTGAATGAATGCTTAAAAGACTAACCAAAACTAATATTGATTCATATAAGAAATGTGATCGAACTACGTGATGCCCTAGGGCAGGATGGCTTACTCGCTATATTTCTAGGTACCACATGAAACACTTACGGGAGAGTAGGTAAAGTAAAGTAAAGTAAAGTAAAGTAAAGTAAAGTAAAGTAAAGTAAAGTAAAGTAAAGTAAAGTAAAGTAAAGTAAAGTAAAGTAAAGTAAAGTAAAGTAAAGTAAAGTAAAGTAAAGTAAAGTAAAGTAAAGTAAAGTAAAGTAAAGTAAAGTAAAGTAAAGTAAAGTAAAGTAAAGTAAAGTAAAGTAAAGTAAAGTAAAGTAAAGTAAAGCAAAGTAAAGTAAAGTAAAGTAAAGTAAAGTAAAGTAAAGTAAAGTAAAGTAAAGTAAAGTAAAGTAAAGTAAAGTAAAGTAAAGTAAAGTAAAGTAAAGTAAAGTAAAGTAAAGTAAAGTAAAGTAAAGTAAAGTAAAGTAAAGTAAAGTAAAGTAAAGTAAAGTAAAGTAAAGTAAAGTAAAGTAAAGTAAAGTAAAGTAAAGTAAAGTAAAGTAAAGTAAAGTAAAGTAAAGTAAAGTAAAGTAAAGTAAAGTAAAGTAAAGTAAAGTAAAGTAAAGTAAAGTAAAGTAAAGTAAAGTAAAGTAAAGTAAAGTAAAGTAAAGTAAAGTAAAGTAAAGTAAAGTAAAGTAAAGTAAAGTAAAGTAAAGTAAAGTAAAGTAAAGTAAAGTAAAGTAAAGTAAAGTAAAGTAAAGTAAAGTAAAGTAAAGTAAAGTAAAGTAAAGTAAAGTAAAGTAAAGTAAAGTAAAGTAAAGTAAAGTAAAGTAAAGTAAAGTAAAGTAAAGTAAAGTAAAGTAAAGTAAAGTAAAGTAAAGTAAAGTAAAGTAAAGTAAAGTAAAGTAAAGTAAAGTTAAGTAAAGTAAAGTAAAGTAAAGTAAAGTAAAGTAAGGTAAAGTAAAGCAAACTAAAATAAAGTAAAGTAAAGTAAAGTAAAATAAAGCAAAGTCTCTCTATCTCTATGGCGCGATATACAACAGGTATATCATCAAAAACCTCCTAAAAGATTTTTGCGCCAAGCTTCTCTTCCAATTTGTGGTCTGCCGATTTGAATTTTTCCCTACAAATTGGTGGGACCTACAGTTTTTTGCCGACTCCGAACGGCATCTACAAAGGAGACGAATTTTTGCTGAGAAGCCTGTCATGGCAGAAATACACTCGGAGAGTTTGCCAAACCACTGCCGAGGGGCGACCCCGTTTTGAAAAACTTTTTTCAAATCACTTTGGATGTTACCTGTACCAGGGCTCGAACCATGGACCTTCGGTGTGGTAGGCCGGCAACACTACCTTCACACCACGGCGGCCACCCAAGTAAAGTAAAATAAAGTAAAGTAAAGTAAAGTAAAGTAAAGTAAAGTAAAGTAAAGTAAAGTAAAGTAAAGTAAAGTAAAGTAAAGTAAAGTAAAGTAAAGTAAAGTAAAGTAAAGTAAAGTAAAGTAAAGTAAAGTAAAGTAAAGTAAAGTAAAGTAAAGTAAGGTAAAGTAAAGTAAAGTAAAGTAAAGTAAAGTAAAGTAAAATAAAGTAAAGTAAAGTAAAGTAAAGTAAAGTAAAGTAAAGTAAAGTAAAGTAAAGTAAAGTAAAGTAAAGTAAAGTAAAGTAAAGTAAAGTAAAGTAAAGTAAAGTAAAGTAAAGTAAAGTAAAGTAAAGTAAAGTAAAGTAAAGTAAAGTAAAGTAAAGTAAATTAAAGTAAAGTAAAGTAAAGTAAAGTAAAGTAAAGTAAAGTAAAGTTAAGTAAAGTAAAGTAAAGTAAAGTAAAGTAAAGTAAAGTAAAGTAAAGTAAAATAAAGTAAAGTAAAGTAAAGTAAAGTAAAGCAAAGTAAAGTAAAGTAAAGTAAAGTAAAGTAAAATAAAGTAAAGTAAAGTAAAGTAAAGTAAAATAAAGTAAAGTAAAGTAAAGTAAAGTAAAGTAAAGTAAAGTAAAGTAAAGTAAAGTAAAGTAAAGTAAAGTAAAGTAAAGTAAAGTAAAGTAAAGTAAAGTAAAGTAAAATAAAGTAAAGTAAAGTAAAGTAAAGTAAAGTAAAGTAAAGTAAAGTAAAGTAAAGTAAAGCAAAGTAAAGTAAAGTTAAGTAAAGTAAGGCAAAGTAAAGTAGAGTAAAGTAAAGTAAAATAAAGTAAAGTAAAGTAAAGCAAAGAAAAGTAAAGTAAAGTGAAGTGAAGTAAAGTAAAGTAAAGTAAAGTAAAGTAAAGTAAAGTAAAGTAAAGTAAAGTAAAGTAAAGTAAAGTAAAGTAAAGTAAAGTAAAGTAAAGTAAAGTAAAGTAAAGTAAAGTAAAGTAAAGTAAAGTAAAGTAAAGTAAAGTAAAGTAAAGTAAAGTAAAGTAAAGTAAAGTAAAGTAAAGTAAAGTAAAGTAAAGTAAAGTAAAGTAAAGTAAAGTAAAGTAAAGTAAAGTAAAGTAAAGTAAAGTAAAGTAAAGTAAAGTAAAGTAAAGTAAAGTAAAGTAAAGTAAAGTAAAGTAAAGTAAAGTAAAGTAAAGCAAAGTAAAGTAAAGTAAAGGAAAGTAAAGTAAAGTAAAGTAAAGTAAAGTAAAGTAAAGTAAAGTAAAGTAAAGTAAAGTAAAGTAAAGTAAAGTAAAGTAAAGTAAAGTAAAGTAAAGTAAAGTAAAGTAAAGTAAAGTAAAGTAAAGTAAAGTAAAGTAAAGTAAAGTAAAGTAAAGTAAAGTAAAGTAAAGTAAAGTAAAGTAAAGTAAAGTAAAGTAAAGTAAAGTAAAGTAAAGTAAAGTAAAGTAAAGTAAAGTAAAGTAAAGTAAAGTAAAGTAAAGTAAAGTAAAGTAAAGTAAAGTAAAGTAAAGTAAAGTAAAGTAAAGTAAAGTAAAGTAAAGTAAAGTAAACTTGTAGCACGTTTAGAGAAGCACTTGCTTCGGCGAAAGCCAAACTGTCGCCCCAATGACCAGCGTGATTCAAGGAAATCTGAATCGATGCAGGTTAGCTGATGAACTGCTAGACCAACTGGTGCTTGATCACCAAATAAACTATGCAATCATCAGCGAACCTTACAAGGCCAGAGACAGCTGGTACATTGACGAATCTGGCGCTGCTGCTATCTGGATAGTGGACGCCAATACCAATGTTACTAATCGTGCTGCCGGGCATGGCTACGTCCGTGTAACTGTAGCGCGAACAACTCTTGTTAGCTGCTACCTGTCACCAAATGACCCCATTCAGAGGTTCAAAGAAAAGCTGGAGCTATTAGAAGACGACCTACGGGACCAAACGGGCAACCTGGTCATCGCTGGAGACTTCAACGCTAGAGCAATAGAATGGGGCATGCCTCAAACTAATACCAGGGGAAAACTAATTCTGGAAATGGCAGCCCGACTCGGTGTGGTCGTACTGAATACGGGCACGACCCCAACATACAGGCGCCCGGGCTTTGGGTACTCGATCCCCGACATAACGCTCGTCTCGGAGAGACTCTTTCCAAACGCGGTTGGGTGGAGAGTGATGGAGGACCTTACTGGCAGCGACCACAACTACATCACCTTCCAACTCGACCATCCTGGTCAGAGACCGGCAGCGAACGCATCATACAAAACCCGTAGATGGGATGCAGCTAAAGTTGACGCCACCAGGTTCACCGGAACAGTGCTGGCGAAAGCCAGACGGATAACCGACGGCACCAATACGCCACATGCGGCGGTTGAAGAAACCATGCAATGCATGCGCCATGCTTGCAACGTCTCTATGCCACGAATAGGAACGTGGCGAGGCAAGAAGCAGGTATATTGGTGGAATAGCGAAATCGCGGAACTCCGGAAAACATGTCACAGAATGCGAAGACTGGCGACGCGCTCACGTGGCAGATCCGAGGCTCTTGAAAGGGCGGAGGCGTACAAGGGGGCGAAAAAGGCTCTCGGCGCCGCCATAAAAGCAAGCAAACTAAGATGCTGGAAAGAGCTCTGTAAGGAAGTGGATCAAGACCCCTGGGGACAAGGGTACAAAATAGTTATGAAGAAACTTCGACCACCAAATCAGACGATGGACGAAGATGACATGAAGAACATCGTGGAAGCGCTATTCCTCACGCAACTTACTAGAGAAGAGGAACATGCAACACGAGATGACCGCAACGTGGTACCTTTCAATGAAGAAGAGCTAGAAAGAGCCCTGCGTAGCATGAGGGCTGGTAAAGCCCCAGGACCCGATGGAATACCTGCGGAGGCAATCAGATTAACTGCTAATAGTTGTCCAGAGCTCTTGTTACACATGTATAACAAATGTCTAGAAGCAGGTGTCTTCCCCGCCAGATGGAAGACAGCACGGCTCGTCCTCATAAGGCAAAGGGGACCCAAGCTCTCCATCATCCTTTCGCCCACTATGTATGCTCGACACAGCGGGAAAAATGATGGAGAGCCTTATAAAGCAATGTCTAACAGCAGCCATAGAAGACGAGGGTGGACTCTCCCACCGGCAACATGGCTTTCGGAGAGGGCACTCCACAATAGACGCCATAGGAGAAGTCGTAGAGGCAGTCCGGAAGGCCGAGACGGCAAGCCATCAAGCAAGGCCGGTGGTACTATTGGTGACGTTAGATGTTAAAAACGCTTTTAACTCTGCCAGGTGGGAAGACATGCTTGATGCATTAGAACGCTCCTTTAAGGTCCCGATATACTTGTTAGATATATTGAGGGACTACTTAAGAGACCGTTGGCTAATCTATGAAACGACGCAAGGCCAAAGAAAGGTGAAGCTAACAGGCGGGGCAGCACAAGGGTCGGTGCTCGGCCCTGATCTTTGGAATGCTACCTATGACAGTCTCCTTCGAATGCAGATGCCAGAAAGCACTTTTCTAGTTGCTTTTGCAGACGACGTGGCTGCGGTGATAACAGCACGAAACTGCGACCTGCCACAGCTTAAACTGAACCAAGTGATGCGCAGTGTAGACGAGTGGATGAATAATCACGGCCTCCAACTGGCTACAGCCAAGACAGAGATCGTGATACTAACGAAAAGAAGGATTCCCACAATCACCAACATGAATGTTGGGGATCAACAGATAGAGACGCGCCGCTCTACGAAATATCTAGGGGTGAAATTGGACAACAAGCTGACCTTCTCGGAGCATCTAAGAAGCTCCTGCGAGAAGGCTGTGAAGACCATCGCAAGTCTGAGTCAGCTAATGGCAAATACAGGTGGACCAAAGCCATGCATAAGAAAGCTGCTGGCGTCCGCCTCAGATTCTATACTGTTGTACGGTGCAGAAGTCTGGGCGGACGCAATGAAATTTGGGAAGTATCGGGCCGCTATTACCGCAGTCCAACGTAGAGGGGCTCTGAGAATCGCCTCAGCATACCGCACGGTCTCCGCAGATGCTGTTCTGGTCATCGCGGGGACTATACCGATATATCTCCTCGCTGAGGAAAGAAAAATGACTTACGACACTCGTGCAGAGGTACGTAGAGACGTTGTTGCAACGCAGGCGCGTGGTGATTCGATCCGGCGGTGGCAACTACAATGGAGCAGCAGTGCTGCTGGAAGGTGGACCAGGGTATTAATCCCCGAACTAGAACCATGGCTGAACCGACCTCATGGAGAAGTCGACTTCTACCTGACCCAGTTCTTAACCGGACACGGTTATTTCCGTGAATATCTCCATAGAATGGGCAAAGTTCAAACCCCGAACTGCACCTACTGCGGAGCCATAGACGACGTACGCCACACCTTCTTCGAATGCGAGCAATTTGCAGAAGAAAGAAGGCGGGTGGAAGAGACAATTGGCGAACTTTCCCCGGGCAGTGTCATTCGCAAGATGACCTGCGAAAACGTTAGATGGGACATAGTCAGACGATACGCGAGGAATGTCCTCCTTGCGAAACGGGAAGACGGTTGTCTAGCCAGTTAGCGTGAGAGTAGCCATAGAGCTCACGTAACGCGCTTCCTTACCTAAAGTAATGCTAAGCGCGGTCCCAGGTAAGGAAGAATGCGCGGGCCGTGGGAGGTTAGGTTTTAGTGCGGTATACTTCAAGATAAGAAGGAGTCCCACACTCGGAGAGTTCCGCTGCTAGAGAATCTAGTAACGAGGGCTCAAACCCGGTTAGTGCATAAAGCATTTCCTCCTCCCACGAACACAAAAAAAAAAAAAAAAAAAAAAAAGTAAAGTAAAGTAAAGTAAAGTAAAATTACAGTACTTTGAGTTTTAGGTAATTCCTACAGTGCAATGCTCAGTAAATCTACTATGAGAAAGCAAAGTCATACTTTCAACGTTAGTTTCAATAATATATTATCCTTTTTTGTTTTGAAATGCATGCTGTACTTTTACCAAGTTCGGTGGTAGTAAAAAGGTATTTAAAATAAAAGTACAGTCGCGTTCCTTGACGATTTTCGGGCATAGCTGCGTCACCGGCATTCAAATGAATTCAAAAGTATAGTTGAACTTGATGCGGGCGGTCGTATGCTAGTGGCATAGTAAACGATATTTTGTATGTGAAATTAAAAAAAAATTGATTTAAGAATACAAAATATATCAAATGAATGCTATTTTTGTTTTATGCAGTTGTAAATGTAATCTGCAGGTACAAACCACAAATGCAAAACGGTTCGAAATACTGTAATTTGAAATAAAAATAGAGAATATTGAACTAAAAGTGGAACAAGCATTCATTTGCGAACGCAACGGACTCATCTAAATCACAGTCCAAAATAATGAATAAAAACAGTCGGAACTCAAAAGCCAACGAAACAGTGCATTCGAATAAAACTAAATAAACTGATAAAATATTTCAAAATCAAAGAATAAATAAGTCAGTGTAAAAGAAGAGATAGCTGTAGAATAGCAGAATACTCCAGACAAAAAAGGTTGTAATAAAAACAAACGTAGCACCCAAATATATTAAACAGCAACAATAAGACATTTAAAAAAAAACAACCATTAAATATATGAATCTATTCACAAAAATTGATATTTAGAAAGAAGTGCAGGAATCGAAAATAACAAATCAAAACATAAAAAAAAACCGGAAAATCAAGAAAAATAAATAAAATAACAAGTAAGGAAGTCTAAGTTCGGCTGGAACCGAACATTACATACCTAGTAGTGATCTATTATGTCATCCCAATTTACTCAGGTCTATTTTAATACTTTCAGTTCGTATTTGCGTTCAAATAGACAGACGGACAGACAGATAGACGTATCGAGAGACGGACATGGCTACATCGAGTGAGCATTTCAGTATACGTACAAACATTTCATGTTAATGAAAGGTATGAATATCAAAAAAGATATACAACTTCACTTTTGCAGTGGGGTATTAACTACTTGCCCGGATATTTTACTTTTCATCCTGAACGTTTTGATATCCATCATAAATATATATCTCGATTCGTTTATGCCGAATGAAGTAATATACCTTGTGTGCGTAATAAAACTAGATATAAACAAGTAAGGAAGTCTAAGTTCGGGTGGAACCGAACATTATATACCTAGTAGTGATCTATTATGGCATCCCAATTTACTCAGGTCTATTTTAATACTTTCAGTTCTTATTTGTCCCACATATTTTGTGTTTTGTCTTGCTCTTGAACTTTCACGATAGGTTCAGGAGTTCGCTGGGCACGACACAGTCTGTATATAGCTTTTGGAAAAGCCCCCAGGTTATATAAAGCTGTAGTTCGGTATAGTTAGGAGTTTATTTGGTTCAAGTTATATATAGATGTGTTCTATGTTTCAAAACGTCAAAACAACGTCTACCGGGTTTGCTAGTATATTATAAAATGGCGAAAGCAAACAACGAATTTCAACTTTCTTTTTTAAAGCTGAGATACTAGTTTGCGTTCAAATAGACAGACGGACGGAGAGACGGGCATGGCTAAATCGACTCCGCTCATCGTGGTGATCATTTTTAGTGAACTTTTCTCTTCTTGTTCTCATACATACATACATTTAATGTTTATGAAAGGTATGAAAATCAGAAAAGATATGTAACTTCACTATTGCAGGGGGATATTAATTACGTGCCATAATATTTTGCTTGTGTGTTTCCCGATTTGGCTAATTTTTGGCAGGAGTATAATACATACTACTGAGAGGCAGCTGACCAATTTTCATTGAAATATCAATATTGAATTATAAGCGATTGCCTTTGAAAGTAGCAGAAACTTTATGCTGAAAAATGGGCGGCGCCACGCCTACTTCTTCAAAATTGACAAAACTGTTTTGCGGCCGAGTTTTTCTTAAAAAGCTTGTTATGTGTACAAAATCTGATTGATATAGCTTGCTTAGTTGTAGATATATCGCTTTTTAAATTTTACAAAAAAAATTTTCAGAGCTATGTTAAAAAACTGGGCGTGGACAGTAATAGATTTCGCCCATTTTTACAGCAAACAGTTACCTTTATATATAGAACATTATCACCAAATTTCAGTCAAATCAGTTTTTGGCGGAGTTATGGCATAACAAGTTTTGTGGAATAGTCCACTATAAAAGGGGCGGGACCACGCCCATTTTCGAAAATTTCAAAATTTTGGGTTTCTTTGTTTACGGAAACTTTAAAAGTGAAATATAAATTATGTAAAGCTATTTTACGCAAAGTTATTGCCTATTTAATAAATCTACGATCCTCTTCAAAATCTTTCATATAAAAGTGGGCGTATACCTTAACCGATCCCGCCCGTTTTTTCCTGGAATATTCCTTGCATACCTGGAAACCCGCGTGCTAAATTTCGATTCGATATCTCGAACGGTTTTTGATTAATGGTTAATATTATTTATCAATTTGACTTAATCAAAAGTGGGCGGTGCCACCCCTATTTTCAAAAATTTCTTGAAAAATTTATTTTGTGCCCCAATCTCAATGTATTCACCAAGTTTTATCCTTATAGGTGTATTATGTACTGAGTAATCACTTTTTTTTGTTTTCGAAAATATTCTCTATGTAAAAAGTGGGCGTGGCTATCGTCTGATTTCGCCCATTTTAAATAGCGCTCGGAGATGAGTGCCAAGGAACCCGCATATTTTAAGCATTTATTAAGATATCTCAAAATTTACTCCAGTTATCGTGTTCACAGACGGACGGACGGACATGGCTTAGTCAATTTCGCTTCGTCCGGAACAATTTGATATATATAAGTCAATATCTATCTCGTTCCGTTTATGCCGTTACGTACTGCCGTTATGCGACTAAAGTTAATATACCTTGTGTGCGTAGCACTACTAGGTATAAAAAAACAATAAGGACATTTAAACCACTTTCACATGTGAATAAAATATATATATTTTACACTTATAACTAAAGTTGAGCAACTAACTACAAATAATTATAGCATGCATAAATGCAATCAAACATTTCACTAAAGCTAGTAACATTTGACAAAACATAGTTTGAAAGGTTTCGGTATTGATGTTGATGTTATATGTATATGGCTGATTCCTTGGAAACTGATATATTTGTGTTCACCGACTTTAATGTCAAAAATTTATAACAAACCGACATTTTTTTAAATAAACTGATATGCAGTCTTATATATTTCATCGATTCATATAAATTAAGTGCAAACTTTAATCATTTGGGCTACTTTTAAACACACAAAAAAGAAAAAGAAATGTCACAATTTATAGTGTCCCTTTGCTGAGGTCATGTACTTTTATTGGCATTATATGCTATAAATTGTGATCAAAACAAAATTTGCATAAGCAAGCTTTGAAAGAGGATAAAGAGCGTAACAATATGCCACAATTGTTTTTAAAACAATTTGCTTGACTAGGGTCCTATAGAGGACTAAACTTTGTTCTCCAGTTTTGTAAAAAATCAAAAAATGGTGGTCACAGCCGCCATGTGCGCATATTAGTTAACATATAATGATAATTTTTTTGACACATGTTCAGTCTAAGTCAACATCAACCTGTGGTAGAGCAGCTCCCATTTTGAAGACGGGTTGGGAAGATTTTGCGTTTAATATATGTGTCACACTTTCTCATGTCACAATTTTACCACAGCTTTTCTTCTAAACTAGGTGTAATTTTTCCTTGAAAATTAGAACACATATAGATATTGGTGGCATACATCTAATTTCAAATGGAAGTCCAAAAATATTAAGCCATATTAAAATGAGAATAGATTAAACATGAAATGTCACAACCCTAAAATGTCACAACTTTTTATTCTACTGGTTTTGATACAGTTGTTTTTACAAGTTTATATAAAATGAAACACCATGATACATCTGTCATCATTTATACTAGTTTGCCGTAATAGTGATCTGTTATCAGAAAATAATGGTCAACCTAAATAAGGGGCGATTTCTTATACCCCATTTACACTGTATACACTTTCAAAAGTCATTTGTCGTAACATTGACATTTCACAAAAAGTCGATGTGAAATATATCAGTTTCAAAGGAATCAGCCATATACGTATGTGCATATATATGCACATACATATGTACACAACGTCGTTACTGGCTTAAGGCTGCTCGAGGCGATACAAAAGACCGATGTAACACCATTGACTGATTAACTGAACCAAATTCCTAGAACTTTGAGATTTATATAGTTAGCAGATACTAAAATCTTAGCCAGTGTATTATAATTAGCCGGGCTTCATACATAACTGTAAGCCCTTTAGAGGAGCTATTCCTGTGTGTTGGAACATCGGTTCCTATCTATCTTAGGGCTGACGGTAGCTAGTCTGAATGGTATAGTTTTGCGAGAAGATATTTGGAATTGAACTTATGTATACGAGTATATATAAAAAAAATTGTGGTTACTTTTTTTTTGTTTGCAGAACGCATCAACGCGCCCTACTGCGCGCAAAAACGCGCCACCATATAGCGCGCAGCACTAGCAACCGGTAACAACAAAACCGGCAACAATCAGACCGGTAACAACACAACCAGCAGTGACATCAGCGGGGGCCGCCGTGAAATTGGCCCACCGCACTAATCACTGGTAACAACAATACCGGCCCCGACAACCGGTAATAACACAACCAGCATTGACATCAGCGGGGGCCGCCGTATAATAGGCCCACCGCAATAACCACCGGCAACACCACCAGCATTGACATCAGCGGGGGCGTATAATAGGTCTACCGCAGGAACCACCGGCAACAACCAGACCGGTAATAGCCCCCGGTATTAACAATGCTGGTAACAAAAATACCGGAAACAACAAACCCGTCAACAATCAGACCGGTAACAACAAACCCGGCTACGACAAAACCGGTAACAATAATACCGGCCACGACAACCGGTAACAACACAACCAACATTGACATCAGCGGGGCTGCCGCATGGGCCCACCGCAGTAACCACCGGCAACAACACCAGCATTGACATCAGCGGTGGCCGCCGTATAATAGGTCCACCGCAGAAACCACCGGCAACAACAACAGGTAACAACCAGCAGAGAAAACAACAACAGTAGCGCCCACACGAACGAGCTACTGCAACAACAACATAACCAGCAGAGACAACAACGTCAGTAGCGTCCCACCAACGGCCTACTGCAACAAATGGGTGAGATCAACCTAATATAGATGTAGTTTAAGCAGTAGTAGTTCTTTTTTTTTAGTCCTCTAAAAGGAGGAAAAATGAAAGGTAGACTATATTAACACATAAATCAAGAAGAAAAAAAAAACTTTTTTTATAAATTAATGATGGAAAGAAAAAGGAAAATAGAAATGAAAATTAAATGTACATAAAGTTAAGGAAATAAGTATATTAGAATAAACGATAAATTAAAATTAATTTAAAATAAACCATAATAAATTAAATAAAAATAAGATAAAATAAAATTAACTTAACAAAGTTAATAAAAAATTAAATGAAATTATTTCAAATTAAAATTAACTAAATAGAAACAAGATAAACTAAAATAAAACTACGCTAAAATAAAGTTAATCAAAAATACAACAAAATAAATCAAAATAAACTTGATGCAAAATCAAAAAAAAAACAATTTTATAAAATAAGCTAAATCATATAAACTATCTGGAAATGAAATCCAATAAAACAATATTAAGTAAAATAAAGTAAAATTAAATAATATAAAACAAGCTAATTAACCAATAAAACGTAATAACTTAAACTTAATAAAATAACTCGAAATAAATGATAAAACACTAAAGGCCGCAAATAAAGAATATAAGATAAATAAATACTTTTATTACAATAAAAATCATCTAACTAACAAATTCAAAAGAAACCAAGAAGAAAACAAAGGGGGGTAGATAAATAATATTTTTATTTTGCTTTTTATAATCCCAAAAATGAGATTAATTTTGTTGTGGTATGTTCATTTTTACATATTTTTGTAAGTTTAACCAGCTTAAGACCAGTTTATAGTAATTAAGAGAAAATGAAGTGTAAATAAATTTTTTGTAATATAATGGGAATGCTGATGTTCATTTTCATTTAGCAGGCATATAGGAATATAGGTAAGAGGCCATCGAAACCGGTGCGTCGATGGCCATGGATGAGGGTGGGCCAAGCACCGGGCGTCACAACAACACCCGCGGCGCCCCCTTTGGTTTGTTCGGCCAACATTTTTTTTGGTTTAAATTAAAATTTGTTTTTTTTCAGCTTTTTTGTTGTTCTCGGTATAAGTTTCAGTTAGATTTCTTTTTTTGGTTTATTTGGTATTAATTTGATTTTGAGTTAGGATTCCGTTTTAGATGTTTTATGTTTTCGATTTAGATTTTTGATTTAAGTTTCAATTTAATTTTTCCGTTTTATTTTCAATTTAAATTTAAGTTAGTTTCGGGTGTAGATTTCGGGTTAGGTTTTCATATAAGTTTTTGTTTTTCATTTTAAATTAAATTTCAGGTTACTAGTTCCGTTACAGATTTGGATTTCAGTTTTGATTTGACGGTTTAGTTTTCGGTTATGTTCCAATTTCCATATGAGTTAGTTCCGTTTCCGTTATTTTGAATTTTTATTTTAGTTATGGTTTGTCGGTCTTGTTAGTTACAATTTAAATTTAACCGAGCAGTTTTTTTAATGTTTGAATTTTCAACGGTCTGTCCGTGGCATCCGGTCGTACCGGATGATGGTTTTCCGATTAGTTTATCGGTTTGTTTCCAGCGTTTTGAATTAGTTCTGCGCTGATGTCTCTAGCTGAAAAGGCACGTAAAGCAAAGTAAAGTAAAGTAAAGTAAAGTAAAGTAAAGTAAAGTAAAGTAAAGTAAAGTAAAGTAAAGTAAAGTAAAGTAAAGTAAAGTAAAGTAAAGTAAAGTAAAGTAAAGTAAAGTAAAGTAATGTAAAGTAAAGTAAAGTAAAGTAAAGTAAAGTAAAGTACAGTAAAGTAAAGTAAAGTAAAGTAAAGTAAAGTAAAGTAAAGTAAAGTAAAGTAAAGTAACGTAAAGTAAAGTAAAGTAAAGTAAAGTAAAGTAAAGTAAAGTAAAGTAAAGTAAAGTAAAGTAAAGTAAAGTAAAGTAAACTAAAGTAAAGTAAATTAAAGTAAAGTAAAGTAAAGTAAAGTAAAGTAAAGTAAAGTAAAGTAAAGTAAGCTTCATAGACTCGGAAGCCAAGAAGAAAAGGGACGAGGAATCGGAGAATACCCATTCCGAAGAGGCTTGGTCCAAAGTAGTAGGTCGGAGACGGCAAGAGCGTCCTAAAGCAAAAAAGAAGCCGCCTGCTCAAGCCCCGAAGGCAGTCAAAAAGAACAAGAGGAACAGCAGAGCCGTAACGTTTCTGGTGAAACCGGCCGAAGGCAAAACCTACGCCGAAGTTCTAGGGGCAATCCGAGGTCAGCTCCGGCCTGCCGAATCCGGAACGGTGATACGGTCAGTGCGCAAGACCAAGGCTGGTAGCTTACTAATAGAAACGGCGCAGTGCAACGACCAACCGGCCTTTAGAGAAGCCATTGGTAGCGCGGTAGGAGAAGTTGGCGATGCACAACAAATCTCTAAGCGTATAAAGCTAGAGGTATTGGGCATGGACTGTCTCACAACGGCTGAGGAAATAGAAGAGGCCGTTCGAAGAGAGATCGGAGAAAGCTCAGGCCAAATCCGTATCTCTCTTTTCGCCGTAAATCAGAGAGAGCAAAAGAAGGCTGTTGTCGAAGTGGACGAAGGTCCCGGAAGCCAACTGCTCAAAAAAGGAAAAATTCCCATCGGCTGGATCCAATGTAGGATCAGACAGCGTGCGGAAGTGCAACGCTGCTTCAGGTGTCTCGGCTACGGACACCGACAGGCTGGCTGCAATGGGCCCGACAGGAGGGACGCGTGCTGGAAGTGTGGGAACTCTGGCCACAAATCCTCATCCTGCACTGAAAAGGCAAAATGCTACCTTTGCACCACGGGAAACCTCGATCATCTTCCCGGGTCTGGAGCATGTAGCACGTTTAGAGAAGCACTTGCTTCGGCGAAAGCCAAACTGTCGCCCCAATGACCAGCGTGATTCAAGGAAATCTGAATCGATGCAGGTTAGCTGATGAACTGCTAGACCAACTGGTGCTTGATCACCAAATAAACTATGCAATCATCAGCGAACCTTACAAGGCCAGAGACAGCTGGTACATTGACGAATCTGGCGCTGCTGCTATCTGGATAGTGGACGCCAATACCAATGTTACTAATCGTGCTGCCGGGCATGGCTACGTCCGTGTAACTGTAGCGCGAACAACTCTTGTTAGCTGCTACCTGTCACCAAATGACCCCATTCAGAGGTTCAAAGAAAAGCTGGAGCTATTAGAAGACGACCTACGGGACCAAACGGGCAACCTGGTCATCGCTGGAGACTTCAACGCTAGAGCAATAGAATGGGGCATGCCTCAAACTAATACCAGGGGAAAACTAATTCTGGAAATGGCAGCCCGACTCGGTGTGGTCGTACTGAATACGGGCACGACCCCAACATACAGGCGCCCGGGCTTTGGGTACTCGATCCCCGACATAACGCTCGTCTCGGAGAGACTCTTTCCAAACGCGGTTGGGTGGAGAGTGATGGAGGACCTTACTGGCAGCGACCACAACTACATCACCTTCCAACTCGACCATCCTGGTCAGAGACCGGCAGCGAACGCATCATACAAAACCCGTAGATGCGATGCAGCTAAAGTTGACGCCACCAGGTTCACCGGAACAGTGCTGGCGAAAGCCAGACGGATAACCGACGGCACCAATACGCCACATGCGGCGGTTGAAGAAACCATGCAATGCATGCGCCATGCTTGCAACGTCTCTATGCCACGAATAGGAACGTGGCGAGGCAAGAAGCAGGTATATTGGTGGAATAGCGAAATCGCGGAACTCCGGAAAACATGTCACAGAATGCGAAGACTGGCGACGCGCTCACGTGGCAGATCCGAGGCTCTTGAAAGGGCGGAGGCGTACAAGGGGGCGAAAAAGGCTCTCGGCGCCGCCATAAAAGCAAGCAAACTAAGATGCTGGAAAGAGCTCTGTAAGGAAGTGGATCAAGACCCCTGGGGACAAGGGTACAAAATAGTTATGAAGAAACTTCGACCACCAAATCAGACGATGGACGAAGATTACATGAAGAACATCGTGGAAGCGCTATTCCTCACGCAACTTACTAGAGAAGAGGAACATGCAGCACGAGATGACCGCAACGTGGTACCTTTCAATGAAGAAGAGCTAGAAAGAGCCCTGCGTAGCATGAGGGCTGGTAAAGCCCCAGGACCCGATGGAATACCTGCGGAGGCAATCAGATTAACTGCTAATAGTTGTCCAGAGCTCTTGTTACACATGTATAACAAATGTCTAGAAGCAGGTGTCTTCCCCGCCAGATGGAAGACAGCACGGCTCGTCCTCATACCGAAAGGCAAAGGGGATCCAAGCTCTCCATCATCCTTTCGCCCACTATGTATGCTCGACACAGCGGGAAAAATGATGGAGAGCCTTATAAAGCAACGTCTAACAGCAGCCATAGAAGACGAGGGTGGACTCTCCCACCGGCAACATGGCTTTCGGAGAGGGCACTCCACAATAGACGCCATAGCAGAAGTCGTAGAGGCAGTCCGGAAGGCCGAGACGGCAAGCCATCAAGCAAGGCCGGTGGTACTATTGGTGACGTTAGATGTTAAAAACGCTTTTAACTCTGCCAGGTGGGAAGACATGCTTGATGCATTAGAACGCTCCTTTAAGGTCCCGATATACTTGTTAGATATATTGAGGGACTACTTAAGAGACCGTTGGCTAATCTATGAAACGACGCAAGGCCAAAGAAAGGTGAAGCTAACAGGCGGGGCAGCACAAGGGTCGGTGCTCGGCCCTGATCTTTGGAATGCTACCTATGACAGTCTCCTTCGAATGCAGATGCCAGAAAGCACTTTTCTAGTTGCTTTTGCAGACGACGTGGCTGCGGTGATAACAGCACGAAACTGCGACCTGGCACAGCTTAAACTGAACCAAGTGATGCGCAGTGTAGACGAGTGGATGAATAATCACGGCCTCCAACTGGCTACAGCCAAGACAGAGATCGTGATACTAACGAAAAGAAGGATTCCCACAATCACCAACATGAATGTTGGGGATCAACAGATAGAGACGCGCCGCTCTACGAAATATCTAGGGGTGAAATTGGACAACAAGCTGACCTTCTCGGAGCATCTAAGAAGCTCCTGCGAGAAGGCTGTGAAGACCATCGCAAGTCTGAGTCGGTTAATGGCAAATACAGGTGGACCAAAGCCATGCATAAGAAAGCTGCTGGCGTCCGCCTCAGATTCTATACTGTTGTACGGTGCAGAAGTCTGGGCGGACGCAATGAAATTTGGGAAGTATCGGGCCGCTATTACCGCAGTCCAACGTAGAGGGGCCCTGAGAATCGCCTCAGCATACCGCACGGTCTCCGCAGATGCTGTTCTGGTCATCGCGGGGACTATACCGATATATCTCCTCGCTGAGGAAAGAAAAATGACTTACGACACTCGTGCAGAGGTACGTAGAGACGTTGCTGCAACGCAGGCGCGTGGTGATTCGATCCGGCGGTGGCAACTACAATGGAGCAGCAGTGCTGCTGGAAGGTGGACCAGGGTATTAATCCCCGAACTAGAACCTTGGCTGAACCGACCTCATGGAGAAGTCGACTTCTACCTGACCCAGTTCTTAACCGGACACGGTTATTTCCGTGAATATCTCCATAGAATGGGCAAAGTTCAAACCCCGAACTGCACCTACTGCGGAGCCATAGACGACGCACGCCACACCTTCTTCGAATGCGAGCAATTTGCAGAAGAAAGAAGGCGGGTGGAAGAGACAATTGGCGAACTTTCCCCGGGCAGTGTCATTCGCAAGATGACCTGCGAAAACGTTAGATGGGACATAGTCAGACGATACGCGAGGAATGTCCTCCTTGCGAAACGGGAAGACGGTTGTCTAGCCAGTTAGCGTGAGAGTAGCCATAGAGCTCACGTAACGCGCTTCCTTACCTGAAGTAATGCTAAGCGCGGTCCCAGGTAAGGAAGAATGCGCGGGCCGTGGGAGGTTAGGTTTTAGTGCGGTATACTTCAAGATAAGAAGGAGTCCCACACTCGGAGATTTCCGCTGCTAGAGAATCTAGTAACGAGGGCTCAAACCCGGTTAGTGCATAAAGCATTTCCTCCTCCCACGAACACAAAAAAAAAAAAAAAAAAAAAAAAAAAAAGTAAAGTAAAGTAAATTAAAGTAAAGTAAAGCAGAGTAAAGTAAAGTAAAGTAAGGAAAGTAAAGTACAGTAGTGTAAAGTAAAGTAAAGTAAAGTAAAGTAAGGAAAGTAAAGTAAAGTAAAGTAAAGTAAAGTAAAGTAAAGTAAAGTAAAGTAAAGTAAAGTAAAGTAAAGTAAAGTAAAGTAAAGTAAAGTAAAGTAAAGTAAAGTAAAGTAAAGTAAAGTAAAGTAAAGTAAAGTAAAGTAAAGTAAAGTAAAGTAAAGTAAAGTAAAGTAAATTAAAGTAAAGTAAAGTAAAGTAAAGTAAAGTAAAGTAAAGTAAAGTAAAGTAAAGTAAAGTAAAGTAAAGTAAAGTAAAGTAAAGTAAAGTAAAGTAAAGTAAAGTAAAGTAAAGTAAAGTAAAGTAAAGTAAAGTAAAGTAAAGTAAAGTAAAGTAAAGTAAAGTAAAGTAAAGTAAAGTAAAGTCAAGTAAAGTAAAGTAAAGTAAAGTAAAGTAAAGTAAAGTAAAGTAAAGTAAAGTAAAGTAAAGTAAAGTAAAGTAAAGTAAAGTAAACTAAAGTAAAGTAAAGTAAAGTAAAGTAAAGTAAAGTAAAGTAAAGTAAAGTAAAGTAAGGAAAGTAAAGTAAAGTAGTGTAAAGTAAAGTAAAGTAAGGAAAGTAAAGTAAAGTAAAGTAAAGTAAAGTAAAGTAAAGTAAAGTAAAGTAAAGTAAAGTAAAGTAAAGTAAAGTAAAGTAAAGTAAAGTAAAGTAAAGTAAAGTAAAGTAAAGTAAAGTAAAGTAAAGTAAAGTAAAGTAAAGTAAAGTAAAGTAAAGTAAAGTAAAGTAAAGTAAAGTAAAGTAAAGTAAAGTAAAGTAAAGTAAAGTAAAGTAAAGTAAAGTAAAGTAAAGTAAAGTAAAGTAAAGTAAAGTAAAGTAAAGTAAAGTAAAGTAAAGTAAAGTAAAGTAAAGTAAAGTAAAGTAAAGTAAAGTAAAGTAAAGTAATGTAAAGTAAAGTAAAGTAAAGTAAAGTAAAGTAAAGTAAAGTAAAGTAAAGTAAAGTAAAGTAAAGTAAAGTAAAGTAAAGTAAAGTAAAGTAAAGTAAAGTAAAGTAAAGTAAAGTAAAGTAAAGTAAAGTAAAGTAAAGTAAATTAAAGTAAAGTAAAGCAGAGTAAAGTAAAGTAAAGTAAGGAAAGTAAAGTAAAGTAGTGTAAAGTAAAGTAAAGTAAAGTAAAGTAAGGAAAGTAAAGTAAAGTAAAGTAAAGTAAAGTAAAGTAAAGTAATGTAAAGTAAAGTAAAGTAAAGTAAAGTAAAGTAAAGTAAAGTAAAGTAAAGTAAAGTAAAGTAAACTAAAGTAAAGTAAAGTAAAGTAAAGTAAAGTAAAGTAAATTAAAGTAAAGTAAAGCAGAGGAAAGTAAAGTAAAGTAAGGAAAGTAAAGTAAAGTAGTGTAAAGTAAAGTAAAGCAAAGTAAAGTAAGGAAAGTAAAGTAAAGTAAAGTAAAGTAAAGTAAAGTAAAGTAAAGTAAAGTAAAGTAAAGTAAAGTAAAGTAAAGTAAAGTAAAGTAAAGTAAAGTAAAGTAAAGTAAAGTAAAGTAAAGTAAAGTAAAGTAAAGTAAAGTAAAGTAAAGTAAAGTAAAGTAAAGTAAAGTAAAGTAAAGTAAAGTAAAGTAAAGTAAAGTAAAGTAAAGTAAAGTAAAGTAAAGTAAAGTAAAGTAAAGTAAAGTAAAGTAAAGTAAAGTAAAGTAAGGAAAGTAAAGTAAAGTAGTGTAAAGTAAAGTAAAGTAAGGAAAGTAAAGTAAAGTAAAGTAAAGTAAAGTAAAGTAAAGTAAAGTAAAGTAAAGTAAAGTAAAGTAAAGTAAAGTAAAGTAAAGTAAAGTAAAGTAAAGTAAAGTAAAGTAAAGTAAAGTAAAGTAAAGTAAAGTAAAGTAAAGTAAAGTAAAGTAAAGTAAAGTAAAGTAAAGTAAAGTAAAGTAAAGTAAAGTAAAGTAAAGTAAAGTAAAGTAAAGTAAAGTAAAGTAAAGTAAAGTAAAGTAAAGTAAAGTAAAGTAAAGTAAAGTAAAGTAAAGTAAAGTAAAGTAAAGTAAAGTAAAGTAAAGTAAAGTAAAGTAAAGTAAAGTAAAGTAAAGTAAAGTAAAGTAAAGTAAAGTAAAGTAAAGTAAAGTAAAGTAAAGTAAAGTAAAGTAAAGTAAAGTAAAGTAAAGTAAAGTAAAGTAAAGTAAAGTAAAGTAAAGTAAAGTAAAGTAAAGTAAAGTAAAGTAAAGTAAAGTAAAGTAAAGTAAAGTAAAGTAAAGTAAAGTAAAGTAAAGTAAAGTAAAGTAAAGTAAAGTAAAGTAAAGTAAAGTAAAGTAAAGTAAAGTAAATTAAAGTAAAGTAAAGCAGAGTAAAGTAAAGTAAAGTAAGGAAAGTAAAGTAAAGTAGTGTAAAGTAAAGTAAAGTAAAGTAAAGTAAGGAAAGTAAAGTAAAGTAAAGTAAAGTAAAGTAAAGTAATGTAAAGTAAAGTAAAGTAAAGTAAAGTAAAGTAAAGTAAAGTAAAGTAAAGTAAAGTAAAGTAAAGTAAAGTAAAGTAAACTAAAGTAAAGTAAAGTAAAGTAAAGTAAAGTAAAGTAAAGTAAAGTAAATTAAAGTAAAGTAAAGCAGAGGAAAGTAAAGTAAAGTAAGGAAAGTAAAGTAAAGTAGTGTAAAGTAAAGTAAAGTAAAGTAAAGTAAGGAAAGTAAAGTAAAGTAAAGTAAAGTAAAGTAAAGTAAAGTAAAGTAAAGTAAAGTAAAGTAAAGTAAAGTAAAGTAAAGTAAAGTAAAGTAAAGTAAAGTAAAGTAAAGTAAAGTAAAGTAAAGTAAAGTAAAGTAAAGTAAAGTAAAGTAAAGTAAAGTAAATTAAAGTAAAGTAAAGTAAAGTAAAGTAAAGTAAAGTAAAGTAAAGTAAAGTAAAGTAAAGTAAAGTAAAGTAAAGTAAAGTAAAGTAAAGTAAAGTAAAGTAAAGTAAAGTAAAGTAAAGTAAAGTAAAGTAAAGTAAAGTAAAGTAAAGTAAAGTAAAGTAAAGTAAAGTAAAGTAAAGTAAAGTAAAGTAAAGTAAAGTAAAGTAAAGTAAAGTAAAGTAAAGTAAAGTAAAGTAAAGTAAAGTAAAGTAAAGTAAAGTAAAGTAAAGTAAAGTAAAGTAAAGTAAAGTAAAGTAAAGTAAAGTTGGGGATCAACAGATAGAGACGCGCCGCTCTACGAAATATCTAGGGGTGAAATTGGACAACAAGCTGACCTTCTCGGAGCATCTAAGAAGCTCCTGCGAGAAGGCTGTGAAGACCATCGCAAGTCTGAGTCGGCTAATGGCAAATACAGGTGGACCAAAGCCATGCATAAGAAAGCTGCTGGCGTCCGCCTCAGATTCTATACTGTTGTACGGTGCAGAAGTCTGGGCGGACGCAATGAAATTTGGGAAGTATCGGGCCGCTATTACCGCAGTCCAACGTAGAGGGGCCCTGAGAATCGCCTCAGCATACCGCACGGTCTCCGCAGATGCTGTTCTGGTCATCGCGGGGACTATACCGATATATCTCCTCGCTGAGGAAAGAAAAATGACTTACGACACTCGTGCAGAGGTACGTAGAGACGTTGCTGCAACGCAGGCGCGTGGTGATTCGATCCGGCGGTGGCAACTACAATGGAGCAGCAGTGCTGCTGGAAGGTGGACCAGGGTATTAATCCCCGAACTAGAACCATGGCTGAACCGACCTCATGGAGAAGTCGACTTCTACCTGACCCAGTTCTTAACCGGACACGGTTATTTCCGTGAATATCTCCATAGAATGGGCAAAGTTCAAACCCCGAACTGCACCTACTGCGGAGCCATAGACGACGTACGCCACACCTTCTTCGAATGCGAGCAATTTGCAGAAGAAAGAAGGCGGGTGGAAGAGACAATTGGCGAACTTTCCCCGGGCAGTGTCATTCGCAAGATGACCTGCGAAAACGTTAGATGGGACATAGTCAGACGATACGCGAGGAATGTCCTCCTTGCGAAACGGGAAGACGGTTGTCTAGCCAGTTAGCGTGAGAGTAGCCATAGAGCTCACGTAACGCGCTTCCTTACCTGAAGTAATGCTAAGCGCGGTCCCAGGTAAGGAAGAATGCGCGGGCCGTGGGAGGTTAGGTTTTAGTGCGGTATACTTCAAGATAAGAAGGAGTCCCACACTCGGAGAGTTCCGCTGCTAGAGAATCTAGTAACGAGGGCTCAAACCCGGTTAGTCCATAAAGCATTTCCTCCTCCCACGAACACAAAAAAAAAAAAAAAAAAAAAAAAAAAGTAAAGTAAAGTAAAGTAAAGTAAAGTAAAGTAAAGTAAAGTAAAGTAAAGTAAAGTAAAGTAAAGTAAAGTAAAGTAAAGTAAAGTAAAGTAAAGTAAAGTAAAGTAAAGTAAAGTAAAGTAAAGTAAAGTAAAGTAAAGTAAAGTAAAGTAAAGTAAAGTAAAGTAAAGTAAAGTAATGTAAAGTAAAGTAAAGTTAAGCAAAGTAAAGTAAAGTAAAGTAAAGTAAAGTAAAGTAAAGTAAAGTAAAGTAAAGTAAAGTAAAGTAAAGTAAAGTAAAGTAAAGTAAAGTAAAGTAAAGTAAAGTAAAGTAAAGTAAAGTAAAGTCCCGGCGGGGTATCGGTTCCCCTACCGGGCGCCTCCTCGGGTGGTGGATAGAGGAACGCTTCCCAGAAATGGGTGGCACTGAGGAAATGAAATACTCAGGGCGAACCAAAACGAATAAAGGGCGAGTGGATGCGGCCCTTAAACTCTAACTAAGCATCCTCAGGATTGAGTCCAGTAAGATCCTGAAGACCGAAACTGGAAACATGATTAGGAAAAGTATGTTACGGGCTGGCGAGGCCGGTAGTCTGCCACCTCAGTAACCAAGGGTGACACCTTGGCGAAATGGCTGGTAGGTTAATATCGGCATCGTCTCCGTCTCGTTAAAACCCTAGCAGGTCTTCAAGTACGTTCGAAGCACGTCGTCATTAAGTTGGTGGTGCAGGCTCAGTTGAGACAACTCCTGACTAATGCCGGATTCTGGCACTGAACACAGACTCTCATAAGGACCTGTGTCAACCCTAGCGTGGCCTCCCTGCAAGCGCATAGATAACCACGGGAATCAATAACGGCGACTGCACAACGTGCTGAGATAGCGGCTTGAAGCGGAGACCCAACAGAAATGAATAAATCAAATCAAAACAACGAAGAAAGAATGGAGAACGAAAGCGGCGACGAGGTCGCATTCAGAAAAAGCAGTAAACTGCTAAGATCGCCGGTTCTAAAAACGCCGGCTAGAGTGGCCACTCCAGTTATGCCTTCGCGGAGCTCTGGACCGGCACGAAACACACCAGTGGGATTCGGCACCAAAACGCCCGGCCAGTCAACACCCACTGCTACCGGCGGGAAGCTAGATCCCACCCACAAGAAGGCAACCCCCTTAAAAAGCGCAATGACACTTTTTAGCCTTAAGGGGAAAACCCAAGGCCAGTGCTTGGACCATGCGCTAACGGTGCTGCGTACAATGCAAACAGCCGCACAGAGACAGAAGACCGTGTCCATGGACATAAAGAACGGAATGGCTCTCCTCGAAGAGGTGTTGAGCTATATGAGCTCATTGAGCCCAAATAAAGAAGAGGGTGACGAACCGGGCCCATCAAATAAGAGGGCTCGGACTAACTCCGACCCTCAGCTCATAGACTCGGAAGCCAAGAAGAAAAGGGACGAGGAATCGGAGAATACCCATTCCGAAGAGGCTTGGTCCAAAGTAGTAGGTCGGAGACGGCAAGAGCGTCCTAAAGCAAAAAAGAAGCCGCCTGCTCAAGCCCCGAAGGCAGTCAAGAAGAACAAGAGGAACAGCAGAGCCGTAACGTTTCTGGTGAAACCGGCCGAAGGCAAAACCTACGCCGAAGTTCTAGGGGCAATCCGAGGTCAGCTCCGGCCTGCCGAAACCGGAACGGTGATACGGTCAGTGCGCAAGACCAAGGCTGGTAGCGTACTAATAGAAACGGCGCAGTGCAACGACCAACCGGCCTTTAGAGAAGCCATTGGTAGCGCGGTAGGAGAAGTTGGCGATGCACAACAAATCTCTAAGCGTATAAAGCTAGAGGTATTGGGCATGGACTGTCTCACAACGGCTGAGGAAATAGAAGAGGCCGTTCGAAGAGAGATCGGAGAAAGCTCAGGCCAAATCCGTATCTCTCTTTTCGCCGTAAATCAGAGAGAGCAAAAGAAGGCTGTTGTCGAAGTGGACGAAGGTCCCGGAAGCCAACTGCTCAAAAAAGGAAAAATTCCCATCGGCTGGATCCAATGTAGGATCAGACAGCGTGCGGAAGTGCAACGCTGCTTCAGGTGTCTCGGTTACGGACACCGACAGGCTAGCTGCAATGGGCCCGACAGGAGGGACGCGTGCTGGAAGTGTGGGAACTCTGGCCACAAATCCTCATCCTGCACTGAAAAGGCAAAATGCTACCTTTGCACCACGGGAAACCTCGATCATCTTCCCGGGTCTGGAGCATGTAGCACGTTTAGAGAAGCACTTGCTTCGGCGAAAGCCAAACTGTCGCCCCAATGACCAGCGTGATTCAAGGAAATCTGAATCGATGCAGGTTAGCTGATGAACTGCTAGACCAACTGGTGCTTGATCACCAAATAAACTATGCAATCATCAGCGAACCCTACAAGGCCAGAGACAGCTGGTACATTGACGAATCTGGCGCTGCTGCTATCTGGATAGTGGACGCCAATACCAATGTTACTAATCGTGCTGCCGGGCATGGCTACGTCCGTGTAACTGTAGCGCGAACAACTCTTGTTAGCTGCTACCTGTCACCAAATGACCCCATTCAGAGGTTCAAAGAAAAGCTGGAGCTATTAGAAGACGACCTACGGGACCAAACGGGCAACCTGGTCATCGCTGGAGACTTCAACGCTAGAGCAATAGAATGGGGCATGCCTCAAACTAATACCAGGGGAAAACTAATTCTGGAAATGGCAGCCCGACTCGGTGTGGTCGTACTGAATACGGGCACGACCCCAACATACAGGCGCCCGGGCTTTGGGTACTCGATCCCCGACATAACGCTCGTCTCGGAGAGACTCTTTCCAAACGCGGTTGGGTGGAGAGTGATGGAGGACCTTACTGGCAGCGACCACAACTACATCACCTTCCAACTCGACCATCCTGGTCAAAGACCGGCAGCGAACGCATCATACAAAACCCGTAGATGGGATGCAGCTAAAGTTGACGCCACCAGGTTCACCGGAACAGTGCTGGCGAAAGCCAGACGGATAACTGACGGCACCAATACGCCACATGCGGCGGTTGAAGAAACCATGCAATGCATGCGCCATGCTTGCAACGTCTCTATGCCACGAATAGGAACGTGGCGAGGCAAGAAGCAGGTATATTGGTGGAATAGCGAAATCGCGGAACTCCGGAAAACATGTCACAGAATGCGAAGACTGGCGACGCGCTCACGTGGCAGATCCGAGGCTCTTGAAAGGGCGGAGGCGTACAAGGGGGCGAAAAAGGCTCTCGGCGCCGCCATAAAAGCAAGCAAACTAAGATGCTGGAAAGAGCTCTGTAAGGAAGTGGATCAAGACCCCTGGGGACAAGGGTACAAAATAGTTATGAAGAAACTTCGACCACCAAATCAGACGATGGACGAAGATGACATGAAGAACATCGTGGAAGCGCTATTCCTCACGCAACTTACTAGAGAAGAGGAACATGCAGCACGAGATGACCGCAACGTGGTACCTTTCAATGAAGAAGAGCTAGAAATAGCCCTGCGTAGCATGAGGGCTGGTAAAGCCCCAGGACCCGATGGAATACCTGCGGAGGCAATCAGATTAACTGCTAATAGTTGTCCAGAGCTCTTGTTACACATGTATAACAAATGTCTAGAAGCAGGTGTCTTCCCCGCCAGATGGAAGACAGCACGGCTCGTCCTCATACCGAAAGGCAAAGGGGACCCAAGCTCTCCATCATCCTTTCGCCCACTATGTATGCTCGACACAGCGGGAAAAATGATGGAGAGCCTTATAAAGCAACGTCTAACAGCAGCCATAGAAGACGAGGGTGGACTCTCCCACCGGCAACATGGCTTTCGGAGAGGGCACTCCACAATAGACGCCATAGCAGAAGTCGTAGAGGCAGTCCGGAAGGCCGAGACGACAAGCCATCAAGCAAGGCCGGTGGTACTATTGGTGACGTTAGATGTTAAAAACGCTTTTAACTCTGCCAGGTGGGAAGACATGCTTGATGCATTAGAACGCTCCTTTAAGGTCCCGATATACTTGTTAGATATATTGAGGGACTACTTAAGAGACCGTTGGCTAATCTATGAAACGACGCAAGGCCAAAGAAAGGTGAAGCTAACAGGCGGGGCAGCACAAGGGTCGGTGCTCGGCCCTGATCTTTGGAATGCTACCTATGACAGTCTCCTTCGAATGCAGATGCCAGAAAGCACTTTTCTAGTTGCTTTTGCAGACGACGTGGCTGCGGTGATAACAGCACGAAACTGCGACCTGGCACAGCTTAAACTGAACCAAGTGATGCGCAGTGTAGACGAGTGGATGAATAATCACGGCCTCCAACTGGCTACAGCCAAGACAGAGATCGTGATACTAACGAAAAGAAGGATTCCCACAATCACCAACATGAATGTTGGGGATCAACAGATAGAGACGCGCCGCTCTACGAAATATCTAGGGGTGAAATTGGACAACAAGCTGACCTTCTCGGAGCATCTAAGAAGCTCCTGCGAGAAGGCTGTGAAGACCATCGCAAGTCTGAGTCGGCTAATGGCAAATACAGGTGGACCAAAGCCATGCATAAGAAAGCTGCTGGCGTCCGCCTCAGATTCTATACTGTTGTACGGTGCAGAAGTCTGGGCGGACGCAATGAAATTTGGGAAGTATCGGGCCGCTATTACCGCAGTCCAACGTAGAGGGGCCCTGAGAATCGCCTCAGCATACCGCACGGTCTCCGCAGATGCTGTTCTGGTCATCGCGGGGACTATACCGATATATCTCCTCGCTGAGGAAAGAAAAATGACTTACGACACTCGTGCAGAGGTACGTAGAGACGTTGCTGCAACGCAGGCGCGTGGTGATTCGATCCGGCGGTGGCAACTACAATGGAGCAGCAGTGCTGCTGGAAGGTGGACCAGGGTATTAATCCCCGAACTAGAACCATGGCTGAACCGACCTCATGGAGAAGTCGACTTCTACCTGACCCAGTTCTTAACCGGACACGGTTATTTCCGTGAATATCTCCATAGAATGGGCAAAGTTCAAACCCCGAACTGCACCTACTGCGGAGCCATAGACGACGTACGCCACACCTTCTTCGAATGCGAGCAATTTGCAGAAGAAAGAAGGCGGGTGGAAGAGACAATTGGCGAACTTTCCCCGGGCAGTGTCATTCGCAAGATGACCTGCGAAAACGTTAGATGGGACATAGTCAGACGATACGCGAGGAATGTCCTCCTTGCGAAACGGGAAGACGGTTGTCTAGCCAGTTAGCGTGAGAGTAGCCATAGAGCTCACGTAACGCGCTTCCTTACCTGAAGTAATGCTAAGCGCGGTCCCAGGTAAGGAAGAATGCGCGGGCCGTGGGAGGTTAGGTTTTAGTGCGGTATACTTCAAGATAAGAAGGAGTCCCACACTCGGAGAGTTCCGCTGCTAGAGAATCTAGTAACGAGGGCTCAAACCCGGTTAGTGCATAAAGCATTTCCTCCTCCCACGAACACAAAAAAAAAAAAAAAAAAAAAAAAAAAAAAAAAAAAAAAAAAAAGTAAAGTAAAGTAAAGTAAAGTAAAGTAAAGTAAAGTAAAGCAAAGTAAAGTAAAGTAAAGTAAAGTAAAGTAAAGTAAAGTAAAGTAAAGTAAAGTAAAGTAAAGTAAAGTAAAGTAAAGTAAAGTAAAGTAAAGTAAAGTAAAGTAAAGTAAAGTAAAGTAAAGTAAAGTAAAGTAAAGTAAAGTAAAGTAAAGTAAAGTAAAGTAAAGTAAAGTAAAGTAAAGTAAAGTAAAGTAAAGTAAAGTAAAGTAATGTAAAGTAAAGTAAAGTTAAGCAAAGTAAAGTAAAGTAAAGTAAAGTAAAGTAAAGTAAAGTAAAGTAAAGTAAAGTAAAGTAAAGTAAAGTAAAGTAAAGTAAAGTAAAGTAAAGTAAAGTAAAGTAAAGTAAAGTAAAGTAAAGTAAAGTAAAGTAAAGTAAAGTAAAGCAAAGTAAAGTAAAGTAAAGTAAAGTAAAGTAAAGTAAAGTAAAGTAAAGTAAAGCAAAGTAAACTAAAGTAAAGTAAAGTAAAGTAGGGTTAAGTTAAGTAAAGTAAAGTAAAGTAAAGCAAAGTAAAGCAAAGTAAAGTAAAGTGAAGTAAAGTAAAGCAAAGTAAAGTAAAGTAAAGTAAAGTAAAGTAAAGTAAAGCAAAGTAAAGTAAAGTAAATTAAAGTAAAGTAAAGTAAAGCAAAGTAAAGTAAAGTAAAGTAAAGTAAAGTAAAGTGTAGTAAAGTAACGTGAAGTAAAGCAAAGTAAAGTAAAGTAGGGCTAAGTTAAGTAAAGTAAAGTAAAGTAAAGTAAAGTAAAGTAAAGTAAAGTAAACTAAAGTAAAGTAAAGTAAAGTAAAGTTAAGCAAAGTAAAGTAAAGTAAAGTAAAGTAAAGTAAAGTAAAGTAAAGTAAAGTAAAGTAAAGTAAAGTAAAGTAAAGTAAAGTAAAGTAAAGTAAAGTAAAGTAAAGTAAAGTAAAGTAAAGTCGTATAAAGCTAGAGGTATTGGGCATGGACTGTCTCACAACGGCTGAGGAAATAGAAGAGGCCGTTCGAAGAGAGATCGGAGAAAGCTCAGGCCAAATCCGTATCTCTCTTTTCGCCGTAAATCAGAGAGAGCAAAAAAGGAAAAATTCCCATCGGCTGGATCCAATGTAGGATCAGACAGCGTGCGGAAGTGCAACGCTGCTTCAGGTGTCTCGGTTACGGACACCGACAGGCTAGCTGCAATGGGCCCGACAGGAGGGACGCGTGCTGGAAGTGTGGGAACTCTGGCCACAAATCCTCATCCTGCACTGAAAAGGCAAAATGCTACCTTTGCACCACGGGAAACCTCGATCATCTTCCCGGGTCTGGAGCATGTAGCACGTTTAGAGAAGCACTTGCTTCGGCGAAAGCCAAACTGTCGCCCCAATGACCAGCGTGATTCAAGGAAATCTGAATCGATGCAGGTTAGCTGATGAACTGCTAGACCAACTGGTGCTTGATCACCAAATAAACTATGCAATCATCAGCGAACCCTACAAGGCCAGAGACAGCTGGTACATTGACGAATCTGGCGCTGCTGCTATCTGGATAGTGGACGCCAATACCAATGTTACTAATCGTGCTGCCGGGCATGGCTACGTCCGTGTAACTGTAGCGCGAACAACTCTTGTTAGCTGCTACCTGTCACCAAATGACCCCATTCAGAGGTTCAAAGAAAAGCTGGAGCTATTAGAAGACGACCTACGGGACCAAACGGGCAACCTGGTCATCGCTGGAGACTTCAACGCTAGAGCAATAGAATGGGGCATGCCTCAAACTAATACCAGGGGAAAACTAATTCTGGAAATGGCAGCCCGACTCGGTGTGGTCGTACTGAATACGGGCACGACCCCAACATACAGGCGCCCGGGCTTTGGGTACTCGATCCCCGACATAACGCTCGTCTCGGAGAGACTCTTTCCAAACGCGGTTGGGTGGAGAGTGATGGAGGACCTTACTGGCAGCGACCACAACTACATCACCTTCCAACTCGACCATCCTGGTCAAAGACCGGCAGCGAACGCATCATACAAAACCCGTAGATGGGATGCAGCTAAAGTTGACGCCACCAGGTTCACCGGAACAGTGCTGGCGAAAGCCAGACGGATAACCGACGGCACCAATACGCCACATGCGGCGGTTGAAGAAACCATGCAATGCATGCGCCATGCTTGCAACGTCTCTATGCCACGAATAGGAACGTGGCGAGGCAAGAAGCAGGTATATTGGTGGAATAGCGAAATCGCGGAACTCCGGAAAACATGTCACAGAATGCGAAGACTGGCGACGCGCTCACGTGGCAGATCCGAGGCTCTTGAAAGGGCGGAGGCGTACAAGGGGGCGAAAAAGGCTCTCGGCGCCGCCATAAAAGCAAGCAAACTAAGATGCTGGAAAGAGCTCTGTAAGGAAGTGGATCAAGACCCCTGGGGACAAGGGTACAAAATAGTTATGAAGAAACTTCGACCACCAAATCAGACGATGGACGAAGATGACATGAAGAACATCGTGGAAGCGCTATTCCTCACGCAACTTACTAGAGAAGAGGAACATGCAGCACGAGATGACCGCAACGTGGTACCTTTCAATGAAGAAGAGCTAGAAATAGCCCTGCGTAGCATGAGGGCTGGTAAAGCCCCAGGACCCGATGGAATACCTGCGGAGGCAATCAGATTAACTGCTAATAGTTGTCCAGAGCTCTTGTTACACATGTATAACAAATGTCTAGAAGCAGGTGTCTTCCCCGCCAGATGGAAGACAGCACGGCTCGTCCTCATACCGAAAGGCAAAGGGGACCCAAGCTCTCCATCATCCTTTCGCCCACTATGTATGCTCGACACAGCGGGAAAAATGATGGAGAGCCTTATAAAGCAACGTCTAACAGCAGCCATAGAAGACGAGGGTGGACTCTCCCACCGGCAACATGGCTTTCGGAGAGGGCACTCCACAATAGACGCCATAGCAGAAGTCGTAGAGGCAGTCCGGAAGGCCGAGACGACAAGCCATCAAGCAAGGCCGGTGGTACTATTGGTGACGTTAGATGTTAAAAACGCTTTTAACTCTGCCAGGTGGGAAGACATGCTTGATGCATTAGAACGCTCCTTTAAGGTCCCGATATACTTGTTAGATATATTGAGGGACTACTTAAGAGACCGTTGGCTAATCTATGAAACGACGCAAGGCCAAAGAAAGGTGAAGCTAACAGGCGGGGCAGCACAAGGGTCGGTGCTCGGCCCTGATCTTTGGAATGCTACCTATGACAGTCTCCTTCGAATGCAGATGCCAGAAAGCACTTTTCTAGTTGCTTTTGCAGACGACGTGGCTGCGGTGATAACAGCACGAAACTGCGACCTGGCACAGCTTAAACTGAACCAAGTGATGCGCAGTGTAGACGAGTGGATGAATAATCACGGCCTCCAACTGGCTACAGCCAAGACAGAGATCGTGATACTAACGAAAAGAAGGATTCCCACAATCACCAACATGAATGTTGGGGATCAACAGATAGAGACGCGCCGCTCTACGAAATATCTAGGGGTGAAATTGGACAACAAGCTGACCTTCTCGGAGCATCTAAGAAGCTCCTGCGAGAAGGCTGTGAAGACCATCGCAAGTCTGAGTCGGCTAATGGCAAATACAGGTGGACCAAAGCCATGCATAAGAAAGCTGCTGGCGTCCGCCTCAGATTCTATACTGTTGTACGGTGCAGAAGTCTGGGCGGACGCAATGAAATTTGGGAAGTATCGGGCCGCTATTACCGCAGTCCAACGTAGAGGGGCCCTGAGAATCGCCTCAGCATACCGCACGGTCTCCGCAGATGCTGTTCTGGTCATCGCGGGGACTATACCGATATATCTCCTCGCTGAGGAAAGAAAAATGACTTACGACACTCGTGCAGAGGTACGTAGAGACGTTGCTGCAACGCAGGCGCGTGGTGATTCGATCCGGCGGTGGCAACTACAATGGAGCAGCAGTGCTGCTGGAAGGTGGACCAGGGTATTAATCCCCGAACTAGAACCATGGCTGAACCGACCTCATGGAGAAGTCGACTTCTACCTGACCCAGTTCTTAACCGGACACGGTTATTTCCGTGAATATCTCCATAGAATGGGCAAAGTTCAAACCCCGAACTGCACCTACTGCGGAGCCATAGACGACGTACGCCACACCTTCTTCGAATGCGAGCAATTTGCAGAAGAAAGAAGGCGGGTGGAAGAGACAATTGGCGAACTTTCCCCGGGCAGTGTCATTCGCAAGATGACCTGCGAAAACGTTAGATGGGACATAGTCAGACGATACGCGAGGAATGTCCTCCTTGCGAAACGGGAAGACGGTTGTCTAGCCAGTTAGCGTGAGAGTAGCCATAGAGCTCACGTAACGCGCTTCCTTACCTGAAGTAATGCTAAGCGCGGTCCCAGGTAAGGAAGAATGCGCGGGCCGTGGGAGGTTAGGTTTTAGTGCGGTATACTTCAAGATAAGAAGGAGTCCCACACTCGGAGAGTTCCGCTGCTAGAGAAGTAAAGTAAAGTAAAGTAAAGTAAAGTAAAGTAAAGTAAAGTAAAGTAAAGTAAAGTAAAGTAAAGTAAAGTAAAGTAAAGTAAAGTAAAGTAAAGTAAAGTAAAGTAAAGTAAAGTAAAGTAAAGTAAAGTAAAGTAAAGTAAAGTAAAGTAAAGTAGGGTTAAGTTAAGTAAAGTAAAGTAAAGTAAAGTAAGGTAAAGTAAAGTAAAGTAAAGTAAAGTAAAGTAAAGTAAAGTAAAGTAAAGTAAAGTAAAGTAAAGTAAAGTAAAGTAAAGTAAAGTAAAGTAAAGTAAAGTAAAGTAAAGTAAAGTAAAGTAAAGTAAAGTAAAGTAAAGTAAAGTAAAGTAAAGTAAAGTAAAGTAAAGTAAAGTAAAGTAAAGTAAAGTAAAGTAAAGTAAAGTAAAGTAAAGTAAAGTAAAGTAAAGTAAAGTAAAGTAAAGTAAAGTAAAGTAAAGTAAAGTAAAGTAAAGTAAAGTAAAGTAAAGTAAAGTAAAGTAAAGTAAAGTAAAGTAAAGTAAAGTCCCGGCGGGGTATCGGTTCCCCTACCGGGCGCCTCCTCGGGTGGTGGATAGAGGAACGCTTCCCAGAAATGGGTGGCACTGAGGAAATGAAATACTCAGGGCGAACCAAAACGAATAAAGGGCGAGTTAATGCGGCCCTTAAACTCTAACTAAGCATCCTCAGGATTGAGTCCAGTAAGATCCTGAAGACCGAAACTGGAAACATGATTAGGAATGGTCATCGCGGGGACTATACCGATATATCTCCTGAGGAAAGAAAAATGACTTACGACACTCGTGCAGAGGTACGTATAGACGTTGCTGCAACGCAGGCGCGTGGTGATTCGATCCGGCGGTGGCAACTACAATGGAGCAGCAGTGCTGCTGGAAGGTGGACCAGGGTATTAATCCCCGAACTAGAACCATGGCTGAACCGACCTCATGGAGAAGTCGACTTCTACCTGACCCAGTTCTTAACCGGACACGGTTATTTCCGTGAATATCTCCATAGAATGGGCAAAGTTCAAACCCCGAACTGCACCTACTGCGGAGCCATAGACGACGTACGCCACACCTTCTTCGAATGCGAGCAATTTGCAGAAGAAAGAAGGCGGGTGGAAGAGACAATTGACGAACTTTCCCCGGGCAGTGTCATTCGCAAGATGACCTGCGAAAACGTTAGATGGGACATAGTCAGACGATACGCGAGGAATGTCCTCCTTGCGAAACGGGAAGACGGTTGTCTAGCCAGTTAGCGTGAGAGTAGCCATAGAGCTCACGTAACGCGCTTCCTTACCTGAAGTAATGCTAAGCGCGGTCCCAGGTAAGGAAGAATGCGCGGGCCGTGGGAGGTTAGGTTTTAGTGCGGTATACTTCAAGATAAGAAGGAGTCCCACACTCGGAGAGTTCCGCTGCTAGAGAATCTAGTAACGAGGGCTCAAACCCGGTTAGTGCATAAAGCATTTCCTCCTCCCACGAACACAAAAAAAAAAAAAAAAAAAAAGTAAAGTAAAGTAAAGTAAAGTAAAGTAAAGTAAAGTAAAGTAAAGTAAAGTAAAGTAAAGTAAAGTAAAGTAAAGTAAAGTAAAGTAAAGTAAAGTAAAGTAAAGTAAAGTAAAGTAAAGTAAAGTAAAGTAAAGTAAAGTAAAGTAAAGTAAAGTAAAGTAAAGTAAAATAAAGTAAAGTAAAGTAAAGTAAAGTAAAGTAAAGTAAAGTAAAGTAAAGTAAATTAAAGTAAAGTAAAGTAAAGTAAAGTAAAGTAAAGTAAAGTAAAGTAAAGTAAAGTCCCGGCGGAGTATCGGTTCCCCTACCGGGCGCCTCCTCGGGTGGTGGATAGAGGAACGCTTCCCAGAAATGGGTGGCACTGAGGAAATGAAATACTCAGGGCGAACCAAAACGAATAAAGGGCGAGTTAATGCGGCCCTTAAACTCTAACTAAGCATCCTCAGGATTGAGTCCAGTAAGATCCTGAAGACCGAAACTGGAAACATGATTAGGAAAAGTATGTTACGGGCTGGCGAGGCCGGTAGTCTGCCACCTCAGTAACCAAGGGTGACACCTTGGCGAAATGGCTGGTAGGTTAATATCGGCATCGTCTCCGTCTCGTTAAAACCCTAGCAAGTCTTCAAGTACGTTCGAAGCACGTCGTCATTAAGTTGGTGGTGCAGGCTCAGTTGAGACAACTCTTGACTAATGCCGGACTCTGGCACTGAACACAGACTCTCATAAGGACCTGTGTCAACCTTAGCCATAACCATAATAAAAATTTATATAAATCATTTCTTATATTTAACCCCTAATTAAAGTATAAAAAATAACTTATTGAAATTTAAAATAGTAAATTAATAAATAACTAAAATTTAATTTGAAAAATAGTTAATAATTTCGAAATTTTTGTATTTATTTCAACAAGTTAATTCTAAATAAAACTTAAACTTTAAATATAATATTAAATTTAAATCAATAATAAAATTAAAAATAAAATTTTTATAAAACAATTTAATATATAAATAATTATTTTTACAATTTTTGAAAAATTCAAAAATTTCGAAATTATCAACCATAATTATGAAAATAAATTTAAAAAAAAAAATAGTTAATAATTTCGAAATTTTTAAGTCACAAATTATTCATAATATAAAATATAAATTTAATAACTATTAATATAAATACCATTATAACTATTAATTAATAACATTTTTTAATTAAAAATAAAATATCTCCTATAAAAAAATTAAATAAATTATTTCTTATATTTAACCCCTAATTAAAATATAAAAAATAACTTATTGAAATTTAAAATAATAAATTAATAAATAACTAAAATTTAATTTGAAAAATAGTTAATAATTTCGAAATTTTCTTATCTATTTATAACAAATTAATTTTAAATGAAACTTAAAATTTAAATATAATATTAAATTTAAATAAATAATAAAATTAAGAATAAAATTTATATAAAACAATTTAATATATAAATAATTATTTTTACAATTTTTGAAAAATTCAAAAATTTCGAAATTATCAACCATAATTATAAAAATAAATTTAAAAAAAAAATAGTTAATAATTTCGAAATTTTTAAATCACAAATTATTCATAATATAAAATATAAATTTAATAACTATTAATATAAATACCATTATAATTATTAATTAATAACATTTTTTATTTAAAAATAAAATATCTCCTATAAAAAAAATTAAATAAATTATTTCTCATATTTAACCCCTAATTAAAATATAAAAAATAACTTATTGAAATTTATAAATAATATATTCATAAATAACTAAAATTTAATTTAAAAAATAGTTAATAATTTCGAAATTTTCTTATTTATTTATTACAAATTAATTTAAATAAAACTTAAAATTTAATTATAATATTAAATTTAAATAAATAATAAAATTAAGGATAAAATTTTTATAGAACAATTTAACATATAAATAATTATTTTTACAATTTTTTAAAAATACAAAAATTTCGAAATTATTAACTATTTTTCAAGTTTTTTTTTTTTTTTTATTAAAAAAAAATTTCTGAATTTTTAAAAATTTTTCAAAATTTTTCAAAAATAGTTAATAATTAAATTTACATTCCATGATTATTAATTAATTTTCATTCAAATTTTTAATTATAATGAAAATTAATCTATTTTTATAAAAAATTTCACGATAATCAAGAGATATACTATAGAGATCAATAAATATCTATATATATATAAATATTTAATTAATTAATAGATGCCTATTAATTATGTCGTAAAAACCCTTAAGATTCCGAAATAGAGATTAGTTTTGTAAAATTTGATTATTATTATTATAATCGATTATTAGAAATTTTTATAAATTAAGATATTAAAAATAAATAATCGATATACATATATATATTTATATTAAGTTGAGATTTTATCTCTCAGAAATGGCTATATTGGAATTTCTTGTTATCTACTTAATAATTCTTAAACAATATTAAAAATATTAATATTAATTATTAAACAATAAATTTAATAATTAATTAATACCGTGACACGTAATTAATAAGATTTAAAGAAAAAAATTTCAATAAATTATTTTTTATATTTAACCCCTAATTAAAATATAAAAAATAACTTATTGAAATTTATAAAAAATAAATTCATAAATAACTAAAATTTAATTTAAAAAATAATTAATAATTTCGAAATTTTCTCATTTAATCACAACAAATTAATTTAAATAAAACTTAAAATTTAATTATAATATTAAATTTAAATAAATAATAAAATTAAGGATAAAATTTTTATAGAACAATTTAACATATAAATAATTATTTTTACAATTTTTTAAAAATACAAAAATTTCGAAATTATTAACTATTTTTCAAGTTTTTTTTTTTTTATTAAAAAAAAATTTCTGAATTTTTAAAAATTTTTCAAAATTTTTGAAAAATAGTAATTAAATTTACATTCCATGATTATTAATTAATTTTCATTCAAATTTTTAATTATAATGAAAATTAATCTATTTTTATAAAAAATTTCACGATAATCAAGAGATATACTATAGAGATCAATAAATATCTATATATATATAAATATTTAATTAATTAATAGCCTCCCTGCAAGCGCATAGATAACCACGGGAATCAATAACGGCGACTGCACATCGTGCTGAGATAGCGGCTTGAAGCGGAGACCCAATAGAAATGAATAAACAAAATCAAAACAACGAAGAAAGAATGGAGAACAAAAGCGGCGACGAGGTCGCATTCAGAAAAAGCAGTAAACTGCTAAGATCGCCGGTTCTAAAAACCCCGGCTAGAGTGGCCACTCCAGTTATGCCTTCGCGAGGCTCTGGGCCGGCACGAAACACACCAGTGGGATTCGGCACCAAAACGCCCGGCCAGTCAACACCCACTGCTACCGGCGGGAAGCTAGATGCCACCCACAAGAAGGCAACCCCCTTAAAAAGCGCAATGACACTTTTTAGCCCTAAGGGGAAAACCCAAGGCCAGTGCTTGGACCATGCGCTAACGGTGCTGCGTACAATGCAAACAGCCGCACAGAGACAGAAGACCGTGTCCATGGACATAAAAAACGGAATGGCTCTTCTCGAAGAGGTGTTGAGCTATATGAGCTCATTGAGCCCAAATAAAGAAGAGGGTGACGAACCGGGCCCATCAAAGAAGAGGGCTCGGACGAACTCCGGCCCCCAGCTCATAGACTCGGAAGCCAAGAAGGAAAGGGACGAGGAATCGGAGAATACCCAGTCCGAAGAGGCTTGGTCCAAAGTAGTAAGTCGGAGACGGCAAGAGCGTCCTAAAGCAAAAAAGAAGCCGCCTGCTCAAGCCCCGAAGGCAGTCAAAAAGAACAAGAGGAACAGCAGAGCCGTAACGGATCTGGTGAAACCGGCCGAAGGCAAAAGCTACACCGAAGTTCTAGGGGCAATCCGAGGTCAGCTCCGGCCTGCCGAAACCGGAACGGTGATACGGTCAGTGCGCAAGACCAAGGCTGGTAGCGTACTAATAGAAACGGCGCAGTGCAACGACCAACCGGCCTTTAGAGAAGCCATTGGTAGCGCGGTAGGAGAAGTTGGCGATGCACAACAAATCTCTAAGCGTGTAAAGCTAGAGGTATTGGGCATGGACTGTCTCACAACGGCTGATGAAATAGAAGAGGCCGTTCGAAGAGAGATCGGAGAAAGCTCAGGCCAAATCCGTATCTCTCTTTTCGCCGTAAATCAGGCGAAGGCTGTTGTCGAAGTGGACGAAGGTCCCGGAAGCCAACTGCTCAAAAAAGGAAAAATTCCCATCGGCTGGATCCAATGTAGGATCAGACAGCGTGCGGAAGTGCAACGCTGCTTCAGGTGTCTCGGCTACGGACACCGACAGGATGGCTGCAATGGGCCCGACAGGAGGGACGCGTGCTGGAAGTGTGGGAACTCTGGCCACAAATCCTCATCCTGCACTGAAAAGGCAAAATGCTACCTTTGCACCACGGGGAACCTCGATCATCTTCCCGGGTCTGGAGCATGTAGCACGTTTAGAGAAGCACTTGCTTCGGCGAAAGCCAAACTGTCGCCCCAATGACCAGCGTGATTCAAGGAAATCTGAATCGATGCAGGTTAGCTGATGAACTACTAGACCAAGTGGTGCTTGATCACCAAATAAACTATGCAATCATCAGCGAAGCTTACAAGGCCAGAGACAACTGGTACATTGACGAATCTGGCGCTGCTGCTATCTGGATAGTGGACGCCAATACCAATGTTACTAATCGTGCTGCCGGACACGGCTACGTCCGTGTAACTGAAGCGCGAACAACTCTTGTTAGCTGATACCTGTCCCCAAATGACCCCGTTCAGAGGTTCAAAGAAAAGCTGGAGCTATTAGAAGATGACCTACGGGACCAAACGGGCAACCTGGTCATCGCTGGAGACTTCAACGCTAGAGCAATAGAGTGGGGCATGCCTCAAACTAATACCAGGGGAAAACTAATTCTGTAAATGGCAGCCCGACTCGGTGTGGTCGTACTGAATACGGGCACGACCCCGACATACAGGCGCCCGGGCTTTGGGTACTCGATTCCCGACATAACGCTCGTCTCGGAGATACTCTTTCCAAACGCGGTTGGGTGGAGAGTGATGGAGGACCTTACTGGCAGCGACCACAACTACATCACCTTCCAACTCGACCATCCTGGTCAGAGACCGGCAGCGAACGCGTCATACAAAACCCGTAGATGGGATGCAGCTAAAGTTGACGCCACCAGGTTCACCGGAACAGTGCTTGCGAAAGACCAGACGGATAACCGACGGCACCAATACGCCACATGCGGCGGTTGAAGAAACCATGCAATGCATGCGCCATGCTTGCAACGTCTCTATGCCACGAATAGGAACGTGGCGAGGCAAGAAGCAGGTATATTGGTGGAATAGCGAAATCGCGGAACTCCGGAAAACATGTCACAGAATGCGAATACTGGCGACGCGCTCACGTGGCAGATCCGAGGCTCTTGAAAGGGCGGAGGCGTACAAGGGGGCGAAAAAAACTCTCGGCGCCGCCATAACAGCAAGCAAACTAAGATGCTGGAAAGAGCTCTGTAAGGAAGTGGATCAAGACCCCTGGGGACAAGGGTACAAAATAGTTATGAAGAAACTTCGACCACCAAATCAGACGATGGACGAAGATGACATGAAGAACATCGTGGAAGCGCTATTCCTCACGCAACCTACTAGAGAAGAGGAACATGCAGCACGAGATGACCGCAACGTGGTACCTTTCTATGAAGAAGAGCTAGAAAGAGCCCTGCGTAGCATGAGGGCTGGTAAAGCCCCAGGACCCGATGGAATAGCTGCGGAGGCAATCAGATTAACTGCTAATAGTTGTCCAGAGCTCTTGTTACACATGTACCACAAATGTCTAGAAGCAGGTGTCTTCCCCGCCAGATGGAAGACAGCACGGATCCTCCTCATACCGAAAGACAAAGGGGACCCAAACTCTCCATCATCCTCTCGCCCACTATGTAAAGTAAAGTAAAGTGAAACAAGGTTAATGAGATAGCCATAAAAGAGTATAAATGATAAATTAACTAAGATATTAAACTAAGAGATTTATGGAGTAAGTGAATGAGCTGGGAGAAGAGCGAGTGTTTATATATAAGTATATCATTGGCCTTAATAACCGCGCCGTAACTTCTGCTTACTCCAAATTAGAAAAGGAGGCGGAAAAATTACATTTGGTGGTGAACGAGGGCAAAACAAAGTACATGTTATCATCAACAAAGAGTCAACGCATTTGCAACCACGCCACTGTTGGCGGCAATAACTTCGAAATAGTAATGGACTTCGTTCACCTGGGAACCAGCATTAACACCAATAATGTAAGCCTAGAAATCTGACGAAGAATTACTCTTGCAAACAATGCTACTTACGACTTAGTAGGCAATTGCAAAGTAAAGTCCCCTCTCGACGTACGTAAATAATACCCTTTAAGCCACTCATTGCCCCCGTCCTGCTATATGGTGCAGATGCGTGGACACTAACAACATCTGATAAGGATTTTCAGCTATGTTGGACGGTCAAAATCGGTCAGGCGGTTAGATGACCATTTAAAGAAGAAGAAGGTATAACAAAGGTAGAAAGAAGGAAGAAGGTATAACTCTAGTTTGACATAAGAGGTATGTTCGATGAATGCCCTTGAGTACCTTTTTTTGCACTAAGCTGTTCCGAACTGTGTGTTTTGAGTAATCACTAACTTACACTTTGTTCCACTAAAATGCACTATCTTCTTAGCTTGTGTAACTTAGTGCAGCATATGAAAGCAGCTGTTTTTGATCGTTCGGGGGGGAAACACTTAAAGAAATACGAAATCAAGGAATTAAATCCATTTCTTCAAACACGTATTTTTGGTGAATTTTTCACCAGGTTTTCGAATGCATTGTTTTGAATGGACGGAAATTTTTAAATAATTGAGATTAGCTATAAATACATCCAGCTTAACTGCAAGTTTGTGCGATGTTAATTGTTGATTGTTGATTTTCACTTTTATAAAGCTTACAGTAGAAAACAGTTTGTTTACCACAATCAGCTGGCTCGCACTAAACAGCACTGTTTTCGATTGTTGACGCGGTCGCACTAAACCGCTCCGACAACTGTCAAATACTACACTTTGTGTGCAGTTACCGAACAGACCTAAGGTGTTGATAAGGAAGAAGAAGCTGATATGTCATCTGCGGAAGCCATATAAATGATTGAATCATGGTTGCCACTAACTTTTCATTGTAACAAAATATTTATTTCATGGGTTTTTGTTTCGGAGCAGTAAAATTCGGCAATCCTGCCATCAAAATATGTTGTGGAAGTAAAAAAGAGGCCCCTTCTTATTTATAGCCCACGGGCGCTAAATAGGCGAAATTGCAAATGTGTGTGCGTTGTTAAAATTTCCAACGAATATTTATATGCGGGCTTATTCATCCTATAGTATTTAAAAAATCTACAAAACAATTGAAACAATAAAATGCTCTAAAAATCCATTTTTTAGCGCTTACAATGAATTCGGGAGCTCAAGTGAGTTCTTATATAGAATTTTTTGTCGGCAAGATAAATTCTGCTTCATTTTCTCAATCTCCTGTTGAATACATATATAAAATTTTCGAAAAGATGGCAGCACTGCGAACGGAAGGAAAGATAATGTCAAAAACAGCTGTAAAAATATAAGTATTGAACAAAATTTGGGCAGTTATTTGGTGCACATAATTTGGTAAAATTATTTTTAAATATTTTTAAAAGTAATACAAGTGTATTTGAAAAGTCTTCTTGGCTATACTGCGCTCACAGGTTTCCTCAATTCATAAACACAAAACGCTTGTCGGTTTCCACAGCAATTGTTAATTTTATTTGCTTTGTAATTTTATAGCTGAAATTATTTCAATTGAAACTCAGCTGTTTTGTGTTTTTCGAACCGACAAACTTTAAAGGTTGGATTGGCGGCCTGTTAAATTTGTCGACGGAAAACGCCTTACAAGCACTACAGAAAACAAAATTTTGTTTAATGAAGAGATAAATTTAAAATTAATTTAACAACTTTTTATCAAAAACTATTATTTTTCAATCACTGATCACAAAAAGTACAGCCAAACAAAACGTCAAATAGCAACAGAGCTGCATTCGAAAACTCGGAATTCCTCTTCGCCAATTTTTCTGTTCACTAGCGAAAGAGATTTGCGGAAATTTTCCTAGTGAATAAAAAATTCCGCAAGGAAAGAATTCCGAGCGGATATTAACTAATATGCCGGCTCTTGGCCACTCCGGTTAATGACCGAAGTTCCAAGTTCGAACTTTGATACTATTCGTCTCCGAAACTGTGGGTCGATTCTGTAACCTTATACATATTGTCAAAAATAAAATTTAGTTTAACAAAAAAAAATATATAAAAAAAGGTCGTGTCTATATCCGGTGGTTTGTATTAATGCAGTTGAAACACTGTTCCAATAATTGGAAAATTTACTTTGCGCTTAGAATTGTTAACTACAAATATAATTTAATGAAATAAAAATAAAATCTTGAAATCGAACTAACGACGCAGGCCTTGAAATGCTGTACTCAAGATTTAGGAAATGCTTTGATTCGAAATTTATGTAGGGAACCGCAACGGAAACAAAACTGGTCGATCATCAAGGTTCTGAAAACTATCTACAAATGACATATATTGCTAGTCATAATTTTCCTATATTTGGGCTTCTTATCATTGTTCTCAGGTATTACTACATATTGTATTCATATAGGAATAAACAATGCAGATACCCAGCCAGCAGAGCAGCATGCATGCACGTTTTGTATGTATGAATGTATGTTTGCGTGTAAAAATGTGTGCATAAGCTGTGGTGATATTTGTTTAACTATTCGAATACCTATTATTCGAATAGTTGTCATTTATTCGAATAATACTTTTCGAATAAAAGTATAAATTATTCGAATAAATATTATTCGAATTTTTTATAGCCTTCGAATAAATATATTTTTTATTCGAATAATTTTTATTCGAATAGTCCCATGCCTAGTCTTAATACTATTATTTTAGTGTTCGTTTTGTTATATTTAAAGCAATCGAGTTTTTGATCCGATTGCAGTATATTTAATTGTTGCGGTTGTTTAATATTAAGGTGTTTGCTTTCTTTAAGAAACAACTGCTAAAACACGTCCAAAAATGTCGGGAGAGGTATCAAAGAACCCTTTGTAACAAAACCAATTTTGACAAGGGATGACGGAAAATTGTTCCAAATCATGGCTTACCAATACAGGTAATATAAATTCAACAGCTGATTCGATTTTTTCATGTTAATTTTCTCGAACTGTCAAACTTGCTTTAAATCAGTTTGTTTACACCATAGTGATATTGTACAAAAACTGTGGTGAAAGTATATCATTTTGGTGAAATGTTCAGTGCTGATATTCCTGCTAGTACGTAATTTCTTGCACGCATGGTTGCACTTCAGTACGAAAAACACTTAAGTAGTAATATAACCAAAAAATTGCATTTAGTGCGCTAATTTTATTAATGAATATAAAATAATTTATTTGGTAATTGTTGACAACAACTGAGCATGTCGCGAGACTATCAAAAGACACGTTACGCGTATAGAAATGGTGAATATTACTAAAAAATATATGGAGTGGTAGGCCTGTCAGCCATTTTTTACGTTTTCACTGCAGCTGTGGAAATGTAATAAATTGTTCAATAGTAAAATAAATTAGATTTTAGTTTCAGAACAAATTTAGTAAAGCTATATATAATTAAAATTAAGAACATGTCAGTTTTCGATCGTGAAATTGTTTAACAAAAACAATAAAATGTCGAAAAAGATTTTTTGAAAATTCTTTCCATAATAACAAAAATAATTGTTCTCCGGAGGCGGATTCTCATTTGTGGGACCCATACCTAAATTTTTAGTTGAATTCGCAATTTTTGGCGTTAGCGTCATCCAGCCATATAATTACTTACTTCTTAGACATACACATATATACAAGCGAAAGACTAAAGGCGCTTACCAGGAATACCTTTCATCCTGTAATGCCCCAAAATCATTTACCGCAACCTCAAGTACATTAAAAAGGTGAATATAATCAGCTGGTTGGTACTCAGTTTTACTACTGGTTATATATACTCTGTTTTACACTTTAACATCTACTGTGCTGTTATGACGTTTTAGAGAAGCGATTTTCAACATGTCCGCCGTGCTATACCTGTTTTAGGGCCGTCGGTTTACTCAAACCGGAACTTTTTTTGGCAGATAACCGAAGAACCTCTGTCAATTAAACTGCCAGTTAGCGTAAACCTGAGAATGCGAAAACGGCCCTTAGTATGCCATGTTCCAAATACATCAAGCAAAGAGGGCACACATTCCCGATACAAAAAGTACCCGGAGTTGAAAGAAATATCGGGAATAAATCGGCCATGCTCTAATAATACAGGTCGTGTTAATAGACCAGCTGATTTTTACTTGTCTCGACTTTGACGTTAAACTCACAAATTACAAAAACAAAATACTTGGAAAATTTTTGTGTGTCTGTATGTTGCCTTAAGTGCTTTTTTGGCGCAATCATGATCCAATAATGCAGGTCGTGTTAAGAGACCAGCTGATTTTTACTTTTGGCTCGAATTTTGGCATTACACTCATTTCTTAGTACGATTTTGACGTTAAACTCACAAATTACAAAAACAAAATACATGAAAATTTTTTATGTGTTTGTATGTTTGTCGAGCTGCTACGACCTGTTGTAGTTGGATCATGGGCGCAATGATACCATATTGCTAGTGGGTCAGTTTATGAGACATCACCGAAAACTAATACAAAGAGTTTACATGGGGTATCTAAAGACACGTATTCATGCCAGGATAAAGAATCCGAAGGCGGAGTCTAACTTTTTTACCTGTTCAAAAATAATGAGCAAAAATAGTTTGCTCCGGTAATAAGGTAGTTTAGGAGACACCATCGAACACTGGGTCTTTACTTTATAGTTCTATTCGAAAGGCTGTTCTACTCGAAAGCAAAAAGTGATTCTAATAAAAACAGGCACTCTGTAGTTCGTTAGAATTTATTTTAGAAATATTCCATAGTAGTAGGCATCACTTGTTCACAAATTTCAAGCGCAAAGCAAACTACGGAAACACTTCGCATAAATCTCAAGTGCAGTAAGGAGTGCGTTTGAAAAAAATTTCACCTTTATTTTATTCAACAAGTTTTTTCTTAATTATTTGATTTGAATATTTTTTTCGTAGTATGATTAGAAATAAATGTCAGAAAAGTACTGTTTCAAAATATTTTCGCTAAGTGCTGTAGTTCATATAAAACGGCAAGCGAATTGGAAGTACGGAAAACTATTGTTAAAAGTTTTCAAGACCACCCTCAGTGGACTTTCAAAAAAAATTGCTCGTGAACTTAAAGTAAACCCGAAAACTGTTTCGAGGGGTTAAAAAACTTTAAGCACAAATTGGCTATTGCCCGGAAGGCAGGTTCGGGTAGAAAAAGGGGCATCAGTGACCAAAACATGAAAAAGAAAATCATCACCGTTTTTCAGAAGAACCCCAATATTTCAGGCAGAAAATTAGCGCAGAAGTCGGGATGTTCCGAGTTTTTGCCCGTAAAGCGAAAAAGGAAGCTGTTCTCAAAACGTTCAAGGTTCAAAAAGTTCCAGACTGAAACTCTGTAAAGAATGTGGAAGCAAAAAATCGCGCAAAAAAAACTAAAGATTTGTTTCTTTGAAAAATTCAATTGCTGCATCATGGACGACGAGACGCATGTTTTATCCGACTTTTCGCAGTTTCCAGGCCAGGAGTTTTACACAGCAGACTCGCGCGGGAATGTGGACAAAAAGTTTAAGTCAAAAAGGCAGTCAAAATTTACTCGTAAATTCCTGGTTTGGCAAGCAATCTGCAGCTGTGGAGAAAGGAGCAGTGCTTTTGTAACTACGGGAACAATAAACTAACAAATATACATTAAAGAATGCTTAGAAAAAAGATTAAAGCCTTTCCTAAGACGACATAAGGTTTCTACTTTTTTTTTGCCTGACCTAGCTTCTTTTCATTATAGCAAATTGGCTTTGGAATAGTATTCAAAAAATAATGTGCTTTTGGTGCCTCGAGAAGCAAATCCGCCCAACTGTACAGAACTCAGGCCAATTAAAAGATACTAGGCATTGGTCAAAAAAGTAAGTAAAGCAACAAAAAAAGTAGCAAGGAATGCCAAAGACTTTCGGGAAAAGTGGAGTTCAGCAGCTCGAAAAGTGTCAAATACTACTACAAAATTATTAATGGAAGGGGTGCCGGAAAAGTTAAAACGATTTTTACAACGATTTTTACAACAATAGTTGATATATAACAAAGCTTGTAATTAAAAGGAAAAAATAACAGCTAGTTTTATTTTCAAAATCGGACTACTAGTTTACGAAATTTGTCATAATTAGTGAATGACAATTTTTTCAAACGCACTCCTTACTAGGCAGCGCAGTTTCACATGTCGCGAGGTGATAAGAATCTCGGCGACCACGCGTGTGTCCGCAGGTTCGAACGTAAGTGCTTGCACAAGTAATTAACATTTTTTTTATTTTATTTTTATTGAATAAAATTTTTTTTTAAATACATAAATACTTCTAATCTATAACAATTTTGTTTTCTTGAATTTTTCAATTTTTTACCTAGAATTCTTGAATTATTTTCTCCCAACAGCGATTGCTTTACACTTTCTGCTATAAAAATGATTTCTTGGTGAAAAAAAATACTAATTGTTTTATTATAATTATAAGCATATACATTTTTGTGGATTTCTGTTTACTAAACTATTGCCGAATATGATTTTCTAATTTTCGACCATATGGGCATTTGCTTTCGAAATGCTGAGTACCAAATTTTCTACAATCGAAAGGTGGATAAATCAAATCCGAAGGGAACAGAATGGAACTCGAACAACGAATGCGTTCTACTGGAAAATTTCTTACAGAGTACGAATCCCTCGAAAGCGAACAATATTTCTTTCTAATAGAACTACAAAGTAAGGGCCCTGAACGCAAACGGTCCGATGGGGTATCCACAACCACGTATCCATGCCAGGATCAAGAATCTGAAGGCGGAGTCTAACTTATTTTACCCGTTTAAAAGCAATGAACAAAAGGCAAATTATTCAAACTTTTTTTGTAATTAACTTTTAAATTGTTTCGAATTCTAATTTTCCGCACTCGGATTGTGATTCCTGCAACCGAAACTCGTCTACCGCCTTGGTAGTTGTAGTGCGGGTATTGGCGTCACTGGCGCTAATACCTTTATGTGTGATACCGTAACGCCATGACGCCAGCAGCGCCAGAAACACCTTCAAGTCAATGGCGCCAAAGGCGCCACTACAGTGCAGCGAGACTAGAGCAAAACATAAACTCAATACCGCAGGTTGCGCCAGATACAACAGACTAAAAAACCGCCAGTAGCGCCACTCCAGTACAGCGGTGTATAGTGTGCGAATTTGTTGATTCCTTGATTATCGATCCTGGGTTCGATCACTATAAAGTCAAATAAACACACGCACAGATATTGTAACTAATAGCTAGTTGTATTTACTAGTAATAAACGCAATTCAAATTTAAAGTTTAGTAACTTCGCAGTAGTTCACTGAACAACACTTGAAAATAAACTGATCAACTTGCCTTGCTTGGTCACTGCCTTATATAGTCCAACAGGGTGCTTGCCTACGCACCGAGAATTTTCTTGGTTATTCGCTCTTCGTGTTCTCGAAGGATCGGAATTATTTATTGGCATCTCCTCTTTGCATCGTATTCGCAAACACTCGCGAGTTACGTCACCTGGCCATTCCACTCCAAAAGAAAACAGAATTGAAGTTGACTGGTCAGCGTAACAGTACACCCAATAAAGTAAACAAGTGCATTGCACCAAGACAATTTCGTAAATATTTATTAGAGAAATTAAGCAATTAGCTCGCAACAAAATAAGTGCAGTGACACTTACGAAATCAATAATGAAATATTTCGATACCTTAACCAATAGTTCAATTTTGATGACTAAACATAAAAATATTATAAATTAGCTTGTAAGAACTTTTGTAAAGCAATCTATGTATAAACTTTAATTAATAAAGAAGTGATTTTTTTTTAAATCAAGTCGTTCGACCAGACTTGTTTGGCGCAGTCAACGGAGATCAATTCTAAAGAATTGATAGAACCAAAGTTTCGGGAAATACAAATCTGAAGATTTGATCGCGAAACATAGCAAATCCTGAAGGACTTTGCAAGTGGCTCTGTGAAAATCAACCGAAGTTGAACTACTAAAGTGGAACAAAAATCTAAAGATTTGACCACAAAATAAAGCAAGTTGTTAAGGACTTTTTCAAGTGACTCGGTGAAAATCAACCGAAGTTGAACCATTAAAGTAGAACAAAAATCTAAAGATTTGACTACAAACTCTACTAAGCTCTAAAAAATTGTGAAAGTGACTTTGTGAAAATCAATCAAAGTTTAACTAATAAAGTGGGACAGAAATCTATAGATTTGACCACAAGTGAAACAAGCAAATCCATAAAGACAAATATCATCACGGATCGAAACCTCCGAACAATTGAGCGAGAATACTAATCCTGAAGGACCTCACTACTGAACTTAAAGCAAGTATGGAAAATCAACAGCAACAACTGGCAATTCCCGTGACGGAACTCATCAAGGAAGCATCAAGGATAAAAGAATTCCGGGGTGACCGATCATATGACCTATCCGCCTTCATCAGGGAAGTAGAATTAGTACTACCTCTATTTAACGAAAATGCGACTCTCAAAGAGTTCGTATTCCAACGCTACATTAGGACAAAGATCCAGGGAGCAGCCCTTAATACAATTCGAACTTTGGGACCAACGCCAACCTGGGATAGCATAAAAAGTGAACTCATAAGAAACTTTGGAGTTAAGGAAACATATCACAACCTTTACCATCAAGCAATCACCGCAAAGAACAACAACGTAAGTGACTATTTTAGTATTTTAAGAAATATCTTAGACAAACTCAATACAAAATACGACCAAGACACTAATAAACCTGTTGAATTTTCACCCACGGTCAATGAGTCGATAATTTTGAAAACCTTTCTTAATGGCATAGACCCCAATTTAGCCAGCATAGTATACAGTAGAAGCAAAAATTCCCTAAGAGACGCATACTACCTGCTAGAAGAGACAGGGATGTTAAGAAAACAGCTTAATAGGCCTACTAGGTTTACACAAAATTCATCTCCACACTCCTCTCAGCAAGCACCCTTGCCAGATAGGAAAACCCAAGTACCAGTAACTAATTCAGACAACTCCGGACAGTTCAGACAACCAAAAGCCAACTCTGGCCAATTTAGTCGCCACTCTCAGCAAAGTAGGCGATTCCAAAATAATTCCACGAACTCAGGGCAATATAAAAACAACCGGACTGAACCTATGGAGGTCGACAATATAGAAGCTGCTCACGAAGAGGGCGAAAATTTTCGGTCTCCGGCCGACCCCATAATCTACCGTTAATTAAATTAAATATCGGTGAGGACGAGATAACATGCCTTATCGACACAGGCTCAAATACATCTCTGATTGGAGAAGACAAGCTCCTCAAATACAAACGAATCAAACTAACAAAACCCATGACTTTTAGGACATTAGATGGAAACGTAGGGGTAAGTACTGAAATTATCACCCCCCTACCAAAGGAATTTAAAGAAAACAATTTCATGAGTTGGAAATTGACCAACTTGAAAAATAAAAAGTTCGACGCAATATTAGGACAAAATATTCTGAAACCTATGGAAGCAATTATAAACCTTAAGGATGGATATATCGAAATTCATAATGTTAGAACGAGATTCATTGATGCATGTCCACATAAGTTCGAGGATATACATACACTCGAAGTCACACAGGTAGATAGCACCATTATGTAAAAGCTATTACGGGAGGACATGAATGAAGAAGTAAAAGGTCTGCTACAGGTAATCGTAAACGACAATTCTGATTTATTTTTTCAAGAAGGACAAATACTTTCCCACACACATGAGGTAAAACACGAAGTCGTGACAACAACTGATAGGCCTGTATATTCTAAAATTTATCGCTACCCCCAAATCCACGAGGAGGAAATAAATAAACAAATGAGCAGCGCCAGAAACACCTTCAAGTCAATGGCGCCAAAGGCGCCACTACAGTGCAGCGAGACTAGAGCAAAACATAAACTCAATACCGCAGGTTGCGCCAGATACAACAGACTAAAAAACCGCCAGTAGCGCCACTCCAGTACAGCGGTGTATAGTGTGCGAATTTGTTGATTCCTTGATTATCGATCCTGGGTTCGATCACTATAAAGTCAAATAAACACACGCACAGATATTGTAACTAATAGCTAGTTGTATTTACTAGTAATAAACGCAATTCAAATTTAAAGTTTAGTAACTTCGCAGTAGTTCACTGAACAACACTTGAAAATAAACTGATCAACTTGCCTTGCTTGGTCACTGCCTTATATAGTCCAACAGGGTGCTTGCCTACGCACCGAGAATTTTCTTGGTTATTCGCTCTTCGTGTTCTCGAAGGATCGGAATTATTTATTGGCATCTCCTCTTTGCATCGTATTCGCAAACACTCGCGAGTTACGTCACCTGGCCATTCCACTCCAAAAGAAAACAGAATTGAAGTTGACTGGTCAGCGTAACAGTACACCCAATAAAGTAAACAAGTGCATTGCACCAAGACAATTTCGTAAATATTTATTAGAGAAATTAAGCAATTAGCTCGCAACAAAATAAGTGCAGTGACACTTACGAAATCAATAATGAAATATTTCGATACCTTAACCAATAGTTCAATTTTGATGACTAAACATAAAAATAATATAAATTAGCTTGTAAGAACTTTTGTAAAGCAATCTATGTATAAACTTTAATTAATAAAGAAGTGATTTTTTTTTAAATCAAGTCGTTCGACCAGACTTGTTTGGCGCAGTCAACGGAGATCAATTCTAAAGAATTGATAGAACCAAAGTTTCGGGAAATACAAATCTGAAGATTTGATCGCGAAACATAGCAAATCCTGAAGGACTTTGCAAGTGGCTCTGTGAAAATCAACCGAAGTTGAACTACTAAAGTGGAACAAAAATCTAAAGATTTGACCACAAAATAAAGCAAGTTGTTAAGGACTTTTTCAAGTGACTCGGTGAAAATCAACCGAAGTTGAACCATTAAAGTAGAACAAAAATCTAAAGATTTGACTACAAACTCTACTAAGCTCTAAAAAATTGTGAAAGTGACTTTGTGAAAATCAATCAAAGTTTAACTAATAAAGTGGGACAGAAATCTATAGATTTGACCACAAGTGAAACAAGCAAATCCATAAAGACAAATATCATCACGGATCGAAACCTCCGAACAATTGAGCGAGAATACTAATCCTGAAGGACCTCACTACTGAACTTAAAGCAAGTATGGAAAATCAACAGCAACAACTGGCAATTCCCGTGACGGAACTCATCAAGGAAGCATCAAGGATAAAAGAATTCCGGGGTGACCGATCATATGACCTATCCGCCTTCATCAGGGAAGTAGAATTAGTACTACCTCTATTTAACGAAAATGCGACTCTCAAAGAGTTCGTATTCCAACGCTACATTAGGACAAAGATCCAGGGAGCAGCCCTTAATACAATTCGAACTTTGGGACCAACGCCAACCTGGGATAGCATAAAAAGTGAACTCATAAGAAACTTTGGAGTTAAGGAAACATATCACAACCTTTACCATCAAGCAATCACCGCAAAGAACAACAACGTAAGTGACTATTTTAGTATTTTAAGAAATATCTTAGACAAACTCAATACAAAATACGACCAAGACACTAATAAACCTGTTGAATTTTCACCCACGGTCAATGAGTCGATAATTTTGAAAACCTTTCTTAATGGCATAGACCCCAATTTAGCCAGCATAGTATACAGTAGAAGCAAAAATTCCCTAAGAGACGCATACTACCTGCTAGAAGAGACAGGGATGTTAAGAAAACAGCTTAATAGGCCTACTAGGTTTACACAAAATTCATCTCCACACTCCTCTCAGCAAGCACCCTTGCCAGATAGGAAAACCCAAGTACCAGTAACTAATTCAGACAACTCCGGACAGTTCAGACAACCAAAAGCCAACTCTGGCCAATTTAATCGCCACTCTCAGCAAAGTAGGCGATTCCAAAATAATTCCACGAACTCAGGGCAATATAAAAACAACCGGACTGAACCTATGGAGGTCGACAATATAGAAGCTGCTCACGAAGAGGGCGAAAATTTTCGGTCTCCGGCCGACCCCATAATCTACCGTTAATTAAATTAAATATCGGTGAGGACGAGATAACATGCCTTATCGACACAGGCTCAAATACATCTCTGATTGGAGAAGACAAGCTCCTCAAATACAAACGAATCAAACTAACAAAACCCATGACTTTTAGGACATTAGATGGAAACGTAGGGGTAAGTACTGAAATTATCACCCCCCTACCAAAGGAATTTAAAGAAAACAATTTCATGAGTTGGAAATTGACCAACTTGAAAAATAAAAAGTTCGACGCAATATTAGGACAAAATATTCTGAAACCTATGGAAGCAATTATAAACCTTAAGGATGGATATATCGAAATTCATAATGTTAGAACGAGATTCATTGATGCATGTCCACATAAGTTCGAGGATATACATACACTCGAAGTCACACAGGTAGATAGCACCATTATGTAAAAGCTATTACGGGAGGACATGAATGAAGAAGTAAAAGGTCTGCTACAGGTAATCGTAAACGACAATTCTGATTTATTTTTTCAAGAAGGACAAATACTTTCCCACACACATGAGGTAAAACACGAAGTCGTGACAACAACTGATAGGCCTGTATATTCTAAAATTTATCGCTACCCCCAAATCCACGAGGAGGAAATAAATAAACAAATGAAGGAAATGATAGAACATGGTATCATTAAAGAAAGCTGTTCACCTTATAACTCACCACTATGGATCGTCCCAAAAAAAGTGGACAAATCCGGGAAAAAGAAATGGCGTATCGTTATAGACTATAGAGCCTTGAACGATATTACTGTAAGCGACAAATTTCCTATTCCCAATATTGAAAACATACTAGAGAAATTAGGAAGAGCCCAGTACTTCACCACATTAGACTTGGCAAAGGGCTTTCACCAGATTCTCATTAAAGAAGAAGACAGGGCGAAAACCGCATTTTCTACTCCACTAGGACACTACGAGTTTGTTCGTATGCCTTTTGGCCTAAAAAATGCCCCAGCCACTTTCCAAAGGCTTATGAACTCAGTATTAAGGGATTACATTAATAAAATATGTGTCGTTTACCTAGACGATATCCTTGTGTTCAGCACCACAGCCCAGGAACACATGGATAATATCAGGAAAATTTTCAAGAGGCTAAGGCAACACAACCTTCGAATTCAGATTGACAAATGTAATTTTTTCGCCACAACTACAGAGTATTTAGGACACATCTTGACCACAGAAGGTGTCAAGCCGAACCCCACCAAAGTGGAGGCAATACAAAAACTCAAGCTGCCGCAAACAGCGAAACAGATAAAGTCATTTTTAGGAGCAACTGGATACTACCGTAAATTCATAAGAAATTACGCCAAAATTGCTCAGGCTATGACTAAATATCTGAAAAAGGATGTAAAAGTCAACGTTCATGATACACAGTACATGGATGCTTTCTACAAACTAAAAAGATTACTAATCTCCCCACCGGTGCTGAAGTACCCGGACTTCAAAAAGAAATTTGAAATTGTAACAGATGCAAGTGAGTACGCAATTGGAAGTGCACTAATGCAAGCAGGACACCCAATATGCTATGCAAGTAGAACTTTGAATGAGCATGAAAGAAAGTACTCAACGACAGAAAAGGAACTCCTTGCCATAGTATGGGCGGTTAATTATTTTAGACCCTATGTTTATGGTAGGAACTTTGATTTGCTAACAGATCACCAACCACTCAAGTGGCTACAAACAAAATACAGAGGAAAAGATTTTAACCCAAGATTACAGAGATGGATACTTAAATTAGGAGAATACGACATTAATATCGGTTATATAAAAGGTAAGGAAAATACCCTAGCCGACTTCCTAAGTAGAATAAATAATGATACAGGTGACATTTATCTAGCAAATGTAGATGTCCAGATAGAGGATGACATTGATAACATAAGCACTTGTGCAACTATTCACTCCCAGGAGGAGGAATTTAACGATCACTTTCCAGTTCTTGATACAGTAGTCAATCGTTTTCATACCCAAATAATACTATCGGAGCATAAAAATAGAGAGATAGAAATTGTTAATAGTAAAAGGAAGATATTTATTTGCTTAGAAGACATAAATAGTGGTTTCATGTCCGACATTTTTCGAAGATACCTCAAATCAGGAAAAGTGGGAATTTTCTCCGAACTCCCCGGTAGCGAGTACAATGTCGTACAACAGAAATTAATAGAATTATTTAATGGAGGAATGAAATTCTATAAATGCTCATATCATGCCAAAGATATGCGAGACGAGGACGAATCTTTCAGATATATAAAAAATTATCACTTCACAGAAAGTGGCCATTCAGGCATCAACGAAAACTATGAAGGTTTAAAAAGGCTCATATACCATACAAATTTAAAACAGCTTATTCAAAAATTTATAAACAATTGCGATATATGTTGCCAGGAAGAATTGACAAAAAGATAATTCATGACAGGATAAGGGATACTAAGGAAAGAATCATCAATAAGATTAACACGAAAAGGGAAAATTATAATGAAAACAGAAGCACAGGATACGTAAAAAATTATCGAGCACTTAGACATAAGCATGAACCCAGGTATAAGAAGTTACAACTTCAAAACACCCATGCCAATAATATTAAAAGACCTGGAAAATTTGCAGGTACTGTCGACACCAATGCTAATAATGTTCACACTGCTGATAATAGGAACAACCGCAACATTGATAACTGAGGACATCAAGAGCGAAGACGGATTCACCGAAATAAAACTCAGCAATGTACAAGTTATTACAGACTTCGACATTATCCTCCATATAATCAGACCGAAGGAAATAGGAAATATAATTGACGCACTAGAAAATTTAGTTAGGGACTCTAAACTGACCGAAAAGGAACAAATCTTGACACAGGAATTCACAACGTTAAGAAATAAACTTTACACACTATTACCACATAAGCAAAAAAGAGGATTAGTTAACATCTTAGGTACAACAATGAAATGGTTGTATGGAACCATGGACGACGACGACAGACAGAATATAGAAGAGCATCTCAAAGTTATCGATATGAACAACCATATTGCTATAGAAACTATAAATAAAAACATAAAAATTAACGACAACTTTAATAAAACTTTCCAAAGCATCAAAAAAGCTATAGAATCAGATAGAACACAGATTTCTCTTAAATTAAATTCAATACAAAACGAGAATAGAGACATACACAGACAGATCATATACCTCGACATCCTACTTAGAATTAGGACACTTAGTAGTAGCATAGAAAACATTCAAAATAATTTAGCATCAGCTAGACTAAATTTAATGTCCAGCAACATCCTAACCCCTGAAGAGATAAGTAGATACAATATAGATATATTTAAGTTAGAGAACATTGAACTAGGTGCGGCCGCCTCAGCAGGTAATATTATATTTTCACTAAAGATTCCAACTAAAGTAACTACAGCAAAACATGTATTTATAACACCTTGTACAAACAAAAATTCGGAGGAGCTGACATTTAAAAGCGAACATGTTTTAGAGGTCAATAATACAAGATACCTTTTTTCAAAAAATGTATTCCAGAAAAATCTGAAAATTTCAAATTCATGTATAATCAGGAAAAATTGTAAGAAAACAAAAAATAGTAAAGAAGAAATCGAAGAAATTGAAAAAGGCTTAATTATTGTAAAGAATACGAAAGGAATCGAAATAAGCAGTACATGTAACGAAAGAATATTGTATTTAGTAGGAACTCATCTTATTTCATTTAACGATTGTGAACTCAAAATCAGAAACGAAACTTATAAAAACATAAATAAATCATTTGAACAAAAATATGTAATACGCTATCTCGAATCAAATATCAATTATACGCAACTTCAACCCACATTTGATGAATTAATAATCACCCAAATTGAAAACGCTCAGAAAATCGAAGAACTTACCTACCACAAGAAAAAATATCAAATTAACATTTGGCTAATAATTTCATTCATTATAGCAATTGCTTTGGCTTTGTTCGTAACATTTGTTCATTTTACAAACAAGCATAAGGCAATTGAACTTAACATAAATGCAAAAACCCAGGAGTGTTTTCAATCAAGGGAAAGGGGAGTTACGTCACCTGGCCATTCCACTCCAAAAGAAAACAGAATTGAAGTTGACTGGTCAGCGTAACAGTACACCCAATAAAGTAAACAAGTGCATTGCACCAAGACAATTTCGTAAATATTTATTAGAGAAATTAAGCAATTAGCTCACAACAAAATAAGTGCAGTGACACTTACGAAATCAATAATGAAATATTTCGATACCTTAACCAATAGTTCAATTTTGATGACTAACATAAAAATATTATAAATTAGCTTGTAAGAACTTTTGTAAAGCAATCTATGTATAAACTTTAATTAATAAAGAAGTGATTTTTTTTTAAATCAAGTCGTTCGACCAGACTTGTTCGCGCGCTCTCTCTTCCTCTTGCTTGGTACATCCCAGCTAGAACGGGCTAAGGGATTCACAAACACAAAATCAATTCACGCATACAATCCCATAAATTTGCTCATTTGTTGTTAATGTAAGAACGGTAACACTTATTTTCATGCTTGACATGCTAGCTGCGTTTCCCTCTAACAAGTGCGTAATATATATGCTTGTCATTGACACTTGTCAAATATTTGCTTAAAAGTGAAAAGTCATCGTGCCGGCAACATCGACAGCAGCCACCAAAATTGTTAAAAGGCTATAGAAAAATTAAAAGGCAAGTAAAATATTGTAAAAATATGTTTTCGAAAAGTGTGCAAAATGCCTTGAGTGTGGAAAAGTCGCGCTTTGCAGAAACTGTGAAAAAATATAGAAATATAGACAGTTTTGCGCGCAGTGAAAGTGAAGTGGACAAAAGTGTTGTAGATGCAGAAAATTTTCAAGATGGCGGTGATGATATTGGTTGTCATCAACCAATTCAATTAGATTTGGATGATGTTGTGCACGTGGACCCAATTTTTGATAAAGTTTGCGAAATAAAAGCATTAGCCATTCGCAATAACATGCCAATGGCGATGGTTAATGATATGTTGCAAACTTTAAAAAGAATTGGTGTTGATGGTTTGCCTTTGTGTGCGAAAAGCCTTCTAGGAACCCAAAAAGAAAAGGTAAAGGTGCAATCAATTCCAAATGGAGAATTTTTATATTTTGGAATTCAGAAGTTTTTTTTATCAAAACCTTTTGGGTTTCTCGAAGACATCGCCGAAGTCCAAATCGATGTTGGAATTGATGGGCTTAAGTTATTTAAAAGCTCTAATAAAGTATTATGGCCTATATTAGGCTCAATTGTAGGACACCTACAAGAAAGTCCTTTTATTATTGCTTGTTTTTCGGGATATCAAAAACCGTATAATATTAATGATTTTTTGAAAGAGTTTTGTGAAGAAGTTTCAACTTTAAAAACAATCGGACTAAAAGTCGGAACTTTCGAATGTAATAAAAAATTTGATGTTCGATTGTTTATTTGTGATTCACCAGCTCGTGCGTTTGTTACCAGTGTTAATTCACATACTGGGAAAAAAAGCTGCCCCAAGTGTAACCAAGTTGGAAACTATTTACAAAATCGGGTTTGTTTTTCCAAACAGGTACAAGAGGCACGATCTGATGTTTCATTTAAAAATAGAGTTGATGCACTTCATCACAATTTTCTTTTTCGACGGCAAAAAAATATATTAGAAGTGCACAGATTTAAAATGGTCTCACAATTTCCTTTGGACCCTATGCACCTTGTTGATTTGGGCGTTACCAAAAAATTACTTAATTTAATAATAAAAAAAGGAAACTTAGTTGAAATGAATAATAAATTAAATTATTTGTCAAGTTTAGTTCCCTCGGAATTTGGCCGCGTTTGTCGAAATTTTGATAACATTAATATTTGGAAATCGACAGAATTCAGGCAATTTTTATTATACTCTGGCATATTCGTCTTAAAAGATTGTATCGATGATAATTTATATTACCTTTTCCTTTTATTACACGCCGGTATAAGATTACTTTCATGTGAAGGAACATTTTTGTCCGAATCAAATACTGCTCAAGCTATTTTGGAAGAATTTGTGGATTTATTTTCAAATATTTACGGGGACCACTTAGTTAGTTTTAATATACATGGTTTACTTCATTTGCCTAGTATTTCAAGACAATTTGGTCCTTTAGATAATTTTTCTGCTTATAAATTTGAAAATTATATGCAGTACTTGAAAAAATTGATAAAAAGGCCCAATAAAATCTTACAACAATTGTATTTACGTATTCAAGAAAGATCAGATTCGGATTTAACGGATAATACTTTTTCCAAAATGGGTTCTTTTAATATTGATGCTAAAAAAAATAATGATTCTTACTGTTATTGTTCAGAAGTTGGTCCTTTTAAAATTATTGATACTAAAAACGAATCTGGTCAGGAAGCTGTGTTTGGATATAAGTTCACAAATATAGAAAACTACTTTGAAGAACCTTTAGAATCCTTTGCTTGCTTGGGCATTCTTGTAGCTACCCAGTTAAATGATCAAACAATTAAAGTAAATCGCCTAAGCATAAAATTTAAATACTTTTCTATACCCGATGGAAATAGGTTAATTTTGATACCATTGCTACATAATATTTTCCACGACTTTTCACATTAAAGCATTTTCAACAATTTCATAATTTATACTCGTATAAAGTAACATAACTAATTTTTAATTATTTCTATTTCATGAGATGGAACAAAACTTGGACTTTTTGATGCAGAGCGACATCTCTAACAGTACCAGTGGGAACAACATGTCCCAGCACATTAATACGCCCACCACAAAACACGCAAATAGAGGTAAAACTTTATGTATATTTGTTATTATATATTTTTACATAATTTTTTTTTATGTTTAGCAGGTATCTTTGTAGTAACGCCGCAAAATATCATCAGTACGCACAACGCGCCCCATGCGTTTAGTACATCCACTACGCCCCAGACAAATAAAGGTTAACATCTATATATTTTTGTACTTATGTATTTTTATATTATCTTTTTTATATTTAGCAGGTAACTTTGTAGTTACACCGCACAACATAAGCAGTACGCAAAATGCGCCCCATGCGATTAATACGCCCACTACATCAAAGGCAAATATAGGTAAAACTTATCTATTTATACTAGGCATGAGCCTATTTGAATAAAAAATCTATTTATTCGAAGCCTACAACAAATTCGAATAACATTTATTCAAATTATATATCCTTTTATTCGAATGAATATACTAGCATTATTCGGATAGTACTATTCGAATAGTTGTATTGAGATATTGGATCGTATTAGCATGCATACGCTTTATGTTTGTACATTTGTTTGGATGGTTTATATCTGAATATAACAGAAGAAAATTTCTACCTGCTACTGCCGGTTAAATTCTCAATCTGTCATGCATGTCCTTTGCCTTTATTTAACTAACGAGTTTAGACACCCACATTTAACAGTTAGTAAACAGTAGTTCATACATTGTCTCGCTCCACGCAATTCCTTCAGTTGCAGGAACGCAAATATAAATCTACCTACTACTGATCGTCCTTAACCAGGCCATTTAATCCAAAGATTTCGCAAATTTCTATGACCATATCTACTAATGTACCTACGTACATACGTACGTATATTCAAATATGAATAGTTAAACAAATATCACTACTGCTTATGACACATTTGTACACGAAAACATATATACAAAACGTGAGTGCATGCTGATAGCGATGAAAAATTTTGTGAATTTAGTTCAATACAACTATTCGAATAATACTAACTGAATAATATTATTCGGATATCCGGATAAATAAACCGAATAAATACTATTCCAAGTTTTTGAAACGAATATTTTTATTCGTTTATTCGAAAAAAAAGTCCCACTCCTAATTTATTCCTTTATATTTATTCATTGGCACAACCGAAACCATTTCTCCATTTACTTTGTACATTCTTATGTATTACTTTATTATGTGTACCTTTCTTGAACACAGATAGCACTATCCTTACTTGCTTTACATAAATTTCTTTACCTTTGTAGTTAAAAAAAGGTTCGCAACAGGGAGTCATTTTAATGAAGTTGTGGTTTCACCATGCGCCGCCAACCAACCCCCACCGAAGGTTTCCAAATTGTCAACCGAAACCTCTTCAGGTACTTTATTACTCTATTTTGTTATTGGGTTTTAAGGTCTGTTAATTTTTACGTACTTTTGCAAGTTTTGCAACACTTAATGTAAAATTTTGCTGCTCTGTAGCATATTTATTTAATGAAGTATTCTTATTTGTACTTCACAGATTGTAGCTCCATTTTGGAAAAAATATATGAAAACCAAATGGTTATGCTGGGAAATCAAAATCTTTTGCTGGCAAATCAGCAAAAACTTGATGAGCGTCTTCAAAGCGTGGAGAAGTTTTGCGATCAGGCGATGCTCATGGCACAAAACCAGACACTTCGAGAGTGCAAGGTGCTGGTAAGCAAGGTATTACGGTCGGTGGGTCGTTTGACAGGGGATGTTGAGGACGATATCCAAATCGAGATCGCTGCAACATTGCCCTTGGCGACGATTGACGCAGCAAAAGCGGTGGAGGAAAAATTGGAAAATCCAGATTATTTGGAGTCAATGGTAAACAAGATTACTGATCATTAAAACACACTTTTGATTAATTTTCGTTTTTATTTCAATGTTTTTTCAGAAAGTGTATTTGGTCCATATCAAGGGCAGCACTGGGACCGTGGATGAAGTTTTTCGGAGGATAATGTCCGACGAGTTGACATTCCTTTTTAATTTTGATGGAAGGAAGGAAAAGAGGGCATTATCGCAGCTAAAGATAATCAATAAAGTCTTATACGGTAATAGTTGCTTAGTTGGCATTTATTGAATCTTTTAATATTTACTTGTTTAATTTTTGTTTAGATGTCTTCGCTACGGAGGGTCGTCAAAATATTGAAAAGACTTTAAGAAGGAGCATTGAACTGAGCCATAACAGGTTCTATCAAAAGAAGTTCTTAAGCTCCAAGAAGTAAGAAGGTAAGACTACTACATTACTCCAAAAGTGGAATAAACCGTATACAGTTAGTATATATATATTATATAATATCATTTGAACGCATTTATTTTCATTTTGAATAGAATTTCTTAAATCTCTTATAGTATATATCTTCTAATTTTAGGGAACGATAAGAAACTTCATCGGACCTTTATAGCAAGTTTATTTTAAGTTTTTCTTAAAAACACCTACATATGTACAGTATACAAAAATTAAAAAAAAAACATAACTGTAATACGACATTAATACAAAAGTGGAATATTTGATTACTTTTAAGTTTTAATCATATGATTAATTTTAATTAAAAATATTGGACAATTTTTAAATTTTTTATTATTATATGTTTACATTACATTGGTTTCATCCATTTAAGTAATACTTACATGTTAAATAATAAATAAATGTTAAATAGTAAACGTAAAATAAATGTGTATATAAAATCATTCACAGAAATGCTTGTAATTACTTTTCGGCTTGAATTTTTAGTTTAAAAGTGTACACCAGAATCTAAAAATTTAAAAAATTGTAATGTAGCATAATGAAGTGCAATTTTGATTTAATATTTAAATAAATATATAATTATAACATATTCTTTTATTTATAACGATGATCCAAAACCGGGTAATGTATAATTCCTCATAAAATCCCTTATTTCATTCCCTTATTTAATAGATTATATAATGCCTTAATGAATGGCTTTTATTTCCCTTATATAATGGCTTATATAATTCATATAATAATCCCTTATATAATCCCTTATTAAACAAATATTTAATACCATAGGCTATACCTTAAACATCCCTTATGTATGAGGTATTCGAATGAGAGCGATATAGCATGAATAAATGCGTGAAGCTTATTTGAGAGAGAGAGACAAAATCTCACACGCATATGAACTTATACCTCACATTTCTCCTTTTGCCCTGTATAATATAATGGAAAGTTGTCAAAAATTTAAGGGATACTTTCCCTTAGTACTATGGCATAACTGAGGGTTCATTTAAGGCATAGTGTTTTAGCTGGGATGATTGCATGCATAAGCGTAGCCATCTTTATCTCTGTTGTGTTTAACTAGTGGTGGGAGTGTTATTGGGTTAGGGATGGTACATGCTTGAGAATAATCGCTACACTGCCCTCCACCTAAGTCTGATCGTCCCGAACAGACACATTGCCGGAACCAAACGCGGCTAGCCTTTCCAAATGGACCACCTTCATCTTATTCTTTGGCCTTCCTATAGTTTGTATGCGATACACCACATCGTTGATCCGTTTTATGACTTTGTATGGGCCTTACGAGTTACATTGTAGTTTTAGGGACAAACCTTTCCTACGTGGGTTGTATAGCAGCACTAAATCTCCTTCTATAAAATTTTCCGAATTTATTGCTTTGTCGTACCTGGCCTTCATCTTATCGCTCATGATCTTAGTCCGTTGTCTCACAACGTCGTGAATTTCTCTCATTTCTTCTTCCAATACGCTAGTAGATTTCCGAGCATTTACCCCTGCATCAGCGTTTATCCCAAACTTCAAATCAGCGGGCAATCGAAGATCATTCCAAAAAAATTACCTTTGCAGGAGTCTGACCAGTTGTTTCATGTACTGCAGAGCGATATGCCATTAGGAATAAGGAGATGTGAGTATCCCAATCCTTCTGGAACTTATCCACTACTTTCCTCAGGTGCTCTTCCAAAGTTCTATTGAATCGTTCCACCATGCCATCTGACTGAGGATGTAGTGCAGTTGTTCGAGTTTTCCGAATGCCCAATGTCTTCCACATTTCCTGGAACACAGCTGATTCGAAATTTCTGCCTTGGCCAGAATGTATCTCCATCGGTGCACCAAACCTAGCTACCCAATTGTTAGTAAACACTTCTGCTATCGTTTCTGCTTCTTGATTTGGAATAGGGTACACTTCTGGTGACTTGCTGAAATAGTCCATAACTACCAGTACATATTTGTTTCCGAATTTGCTCGTAGAAAATGGACCAGCTACATTCATGGCAATCCTCTCAAATGGCGCACCTGAGTTATACTGTTTCATTTGGCCATGGCTCCCTGATTTCGGTCCTTTAGCGTTGATGCATACTTCACAGTTGGCAATCCACTCCGCGACCGATTGACGGCAACCAACCCAATAGAATCTTTCCTTGACTTTCTCCAAGGTCTTGGTGACTCCAAGATGGCCTCCGCTTGGACCGTTACGTAATTCATTGAGTACATCAGGGATTTTTTCCTTGGGACGACTATCAGCTTTCGAACGCATTGACCATCCTCACTCTCCCATATTCGATACAAGCAACCGGATTCTAATTGCAGACTATTCCACTGTGCCCAATATGACTTGGCAACAGGACTTTCGATTCCTTGCATCACACGTGTAAGATCTGGATCTTCGTGCTGAAACCTTCTTAGTTGATCAATGTTCCATTCGTCCGTAGATGTTATAGTCATGAGCCGCACATTTATAATGTCTTCCTTGGTCTCAGCTTTGGAACAATGCTTGCATTCCAAGTTACATGGTCTTCGTGACATTGCATCAGCATTTCCGTGGGTGCTACCTTTGCGATGCTCTATGGAAAAGTCATAACTTTGCAGTCGCTCTATCCACCGTGCCAATTGACCTTCCGGATTACGGAACCGTAAGAGCCATTTCAACGCTGCGTGGTCTGTCCTGACGTGGAATCGTTGCCCATAGAGATACTTGTGGAAATGCTTAACGCACTCTACCAATGCCAACAGTTCCCTCCGGGTTACACAATAGTTCCTTTCAGGCTTCCCAATTGTTCGGCTATAGTATGCAACTACCTTCTCCTGTCCATCAACAATCTGGGACAAAACACCTCCTATAGCATAACCACTCGCATCTGTATCCAGAATAAACTATGAACCTGGAATTGGATATGCTAACATCGGGGCAGTGCATAGTTGTTCCTTCAATGTTTGAAAAGCCACCTCCTGTTCCTTTTCTATTCAAATGTCCTATTCTTCCTGGTAAGGTCATGGAGACTACTAGCTACGCTGGCAAAATTCGGTACAAATCGGCGAAAATACGTGCACAGCCCAAGGAAGCTCCGTAACTCATGCCAATTTCTCGGTCTTGGGCAATCCTTTACGGCTTCGATCTTTGCCTTAGCAGTGCAGATTCCCTGCGTAGTAACCTTGTGCCCCAAATAACTTACTTCCTTTTTAAACAAGGAACACTTCTTGCGACTTAGTTTCAGACCAGCATCCGCTATTCTTTGGAAAACTTCCTCCAAGTTCTTTAGGTGCTCCTCAAAGCTTTTTCCCAGCACGATGATGTCGTCGAGGTACACCAAACATGTTTGCCAGTGGAATCCTTTTAGTATCTGGTCCATGAGTCTCTCAAAAGTAGCTGGAGCATTGCATAGCCCGAAGGGCATTACCGTAAAATGCCAAAGCCCTTCTCCAACGCTGAAGGCCGTCTTTTCTTTATCTTCATCCTTCACCTCCACTTGCCAGTAGCCGCTTTTCAAGTCCAGTGTGGAAAACCATTTCGTGCAAGATAACGAGTCCAGAGTATTGTCGATTTTTGGCAATGGATAACTGTCCTTCTTCGTTACGTCGTTAAATGTCTGGTAATCCACACAGAACCTCATTTTTGCATCTTTCTTTTTCACTAGTACTACCGGTAAGCTCTACGGACTAGCGGATGGTTCGATCACGCCGCTGTCACTCATTTCCTATATAATTTCTCTTACTACTTAGCGTTTGGCCAATGGAATACTACAAGGAGCTTGGCGGACTGGCCTTGCATCACCAGTATCAATTTGATGCTTCACAACTTTGGTCCGACCTGGTTTAGAACCATCCTTGTCAAATATGCTCGAGTACTTTGATGGAAGTTCCTTTGCCTTTTTCTGATGATCTTTTTCGAGGCCTGCCGTCCACGACGTGATATCATCTGAAAGATTAATCTTGATGGCAGAATCATTTTCCTGAAGCTGTTCACAATTGATAGCTACCTCGACCTCTTGGCATTGTCCCACTATTGCTCCTTTGGAAAGTTTAATCGGCGATTTGACCTCATTCAGTTCTCTCACCGGTACACGTCCGTCTTTTTCTGTCATGGCCAGGGTTTTTCCTACTAATATGTTCGTTGATTTGTTTGCCGCCTCAACAACCCACAATTAGTTTGTCCCATAATCTCCATCAATCTTTGCTCATATTTGTTGGCTCTCCTCCACAAGCACTCACTTAGTAACGTATTTGTTTTCGTAACCAAAATTTAATGGCACATCCATGTTTTGGTAATTCATAATCCTGTTTTGCATGTCAATCTTGATGCCTTGCTCGCTTAAGAAGTCCACACCCGCTATGATTTCGTCAACAATATCTTCTACTATAAAATTGTGTAGAACGGCCACGTTCCCAATTGCGATTTCACGTGGTACTTCTCCTAGGACATGGGTGTCCTCACCAGTGGCCGTACGTAACTCACCTCCTTGTTGACTAAATCAGATCGAATTATGGAATGTGATGCGCCTGTATCCACAGTTAGTAAGTGCTCTTTTCCATTTACATATGCAATAACAGTAACATTACTTGCTTTCCTTCCGATCTGTGAGACAGAGATTATGGTGCATTCAGTTGCGGGTGCCAGTCCACGCCCCTTTCGGCTGGCTCGATTTAGTTTAACTGATTTGGTTGGGAGGTTTGCTCCTCTCCTTCAGGTTTGCGTTTTCGTCCACCTAAATTGCTGGGGTTGCTGGAGCCAGTGCCGCAAAAACGTGCTATGTGACCTGGTTTTCCGCACTTAAAGCATTTAATGGCACCATAACTTTTTTTCTGTACTCCGTTCAACGCTTCCAGAATTTTGTCTACCCAGTATGGCCGTTCTACCTCCACGCGGTGAGCTTTGTACGCCGGCTTACTTAATAGCGAGGCTGTTTCCTGCGTCATAGCATGTGATACCGTCTCAGCAAATGATCTCTTGGAATTTGCATATGTGGCTCGCTTCGTCTCCACGTCAAGTATTCCATTTATAAAGCTTTGGATTTTTACCCTTTCTGTGTATTCTACGGGTGCGTCCGAGTTGCTAGATGGGCCAACCCCTCGATATCCGATGCGAATTCCAGCAATGTCTCATTAGCCTTCTGAAAGCGATTCTGTAGCTATATTTGGTATATCTGTTTCCGATGTTCGCTACCATAGCGCCTCTCAACTGCACCCATCAATGCTTCATAATTTCGGCTGCAGGACCCTTCAATGCCACGAACAGTGCCCCAATTATTCACCGCTGCAGTCTTCTCAAACTGTAGCTTAAATACCTGGAAAGGAACAGAACCATCAAATGACGGGGATTTTACCTTGAGAGTGTTCGCTGAATCAGATGGACGGTTCAGTTGCAATTCCTGGATCCGACCCCTCAACGCATCGATCTCGGCCTCGGTTTTCTCCTCAAACTGCATTATTTTCTCATCCATGCGTGCCTCTAGCTTCAATGACATCCTAGCTTCCTGCTCTTCCAGCTTTGCAGAGATCTGCGATAACACCTGTGCTGAACTTTGTGATGATATTTCCGAAATACGTGCCTCCAACTTGGATGTAATACGTGTATCTTGTTCTTCCAGCTGAGATGTCATGTGTGTCTTCTGTTCTTCCAGCTGATATGCCATGTGTGTCTTCTTTTCTTTTAGTTGAGATGCCATGTGTGTCTTCTTTTCTTCCAGCTGTGTTGAAATGCGTGACGACATCTGAGTCAATACAGCCAACAACACGTTTATGTCCACACTTGCCACTGTATTCGGAGGCTCGCTTTTCTCTTCCATTTTCGTCGATGCCTCCTCCACAAGATGGGAAACATGGTCATCAACGTTGATTCCTTCCGCTTCCATAGCCTCCCGTAATCTTGACTGTAGCTCGGACTTATTACCTGTAGTGTTTAGTCCACGTTGTTCCAACTTATTTTTGAGTTGCTGAATCTTCAATTCATTCAACTTAGCCATGTCCTTGTTATCCTTGAAATCACTGGTGTTTATTAACCGATACCGCTTCTGACACCAATTGTGACGAATTCGTTGATTCCTTGATTATCAATCCTGGGTTCGATCACTATAAGGTCAAATAAACACACGCACAGATATTGTAACTAATAGCTAGTTTTATTTATTAGTAATAAACGCAATACAAATTTAAAGTTTGGTAACTTCGCATTAGATCACTGAACAACACTTGAAAATAAACTGATCAACCTGCCTTGCTTGGTCAGTGCCTTATATAGTTCAACAGGGTGCTTGCCTACGCACCGAGAACTTTCTTGGTTATTCGCTCTTCGTGTTCTCGAAGGATCGGTGTTATTTATTGGCATCTCCTCTTTGCATCGTATTCGCAAACACTCGCGTGATCACTCTTCCTCTTGCTTGGTACATCCTTGCATGCATAAGCGTAGCCATCTTTATCTCTGTTGTGTCTAACTACTGGTGGGAGTGTTATTGAGGTAGGGATGGTACATGCTTCAGAATAATCGCTACAACAGTTTAGTGTTTCTGGCACTGCGGTATCACAAATAAAGGTATCAGCGCCAGTGACGCCAACACCGGTATCAGCGCAATTTCGTGAAGATGCGCAGCGTTACACAGCCTTACTAAATAGTTAACTTTGTTTTGAATCACCGTGTCCAAACAGAGGAACTCGGAGTTGGTTTTATCGGCAATGCTCTTTCGGTGTTCCTCAAGTGTTTCCCATGTTGTTCAAACACGGGAAAGAATTGCTTTGGTTGATTATGTTTTGTACTGACATTCTCTCAATACATACATACAGGGTGGCTGATGAATTTTGCTACATTAAGAAACTCAAATAATTTTTTTTTTCAGTGTATGGAATTCATTTTTCTTTTATTCATGTTAAAGCTCATTAAATTTTATTAAATATAGCTTAATTAGTTTTAAAAATAATGGAATTTAAATGCCCCCCCTGCTCGTCGATGCATGTGCGGCATCTTACCAAAAAGTTGTTCATTACTGCTTGGAGAGTTGAGACAGGAATAGCCGCAATTGTTTCTCGAATGGATTGCCGTAGTTCATTCAAATTTGTTGGTTTTGCTTTGAAGACTTCCCGTTTGCAATAACCCCACAAGAAAAAGTCAGGTGCAGTAACGTCAGGCGACCTGGGTGGCCAACGGAATGTGGAGTTACTGGATATCAGCTTATTGGGAAATTTTCGTCGCAATTCTGTCATAATAGGTTGGGCTATATGAGGAGCTGCACCATCTTGCTGAAACCACACAGAGTTGAAAGAAATTTTCATTCGGCGTAATTCTGGATAGAAAAACTCTCTCAACATGCTCAAGTAACGGTCTCCAGTAACCGTAACGGTGTGACCGTTTTCTTCGAAGAAGTAGGGCCCGACAATGCAGCGTGATGAAACTGCACACCACACTGTGACACGAAGTGGATGCAATTCCGTCTCATGGAGTATCTGTGGGTTGGAAGCACTCCATATTCGACAATTTTGTTTGTTTATGTTGCCGTTTAAATCGAAATGGGCCTCGTCAGACATGAAAAGACAGTTCAACATGTTTCCATCCTCTTCCACCATTTGAAGCATCTTCTGGCAAAATTCCAAGCGAATCGGCAAGTCTGCAGCGTTCAGTTTGTTGGCCATTTGAATTTTATATGGGAATAAGTCCAAATCTTTGTGCATAATTGACTGTAATGACTGTCTGCTTACACCCATTTGAGCAGATAAGCTTCTTGTCGAAACACGTGGATTGTTTTGTATGGCAGCAGCTACAGCAGCGATTGTTTCCTCCGTTCGAACTGAAGGGTTTCGATGGTAAGGTCTTCTGTTGACTGTCCCATGCTCGGCAAAATTGTTTACAAGCCTTATTATGGTCCATCTGCTCGGAGGATTGCCGCCAAACGTGCGCCTATACTCTCTTTGAACCGAAACTACGGACTCCAGTGCGTGATAGCGGCGGACAATCCAAATTCTTGTTTCAGTGTCCCAGTTATCCATTTTTGTTAAATGTAAAAGTCAATCTGCAAAATAAAAAAAAAAATAACCAGATTCATTAAATAGAAAAAAAGTTATTTAATTTTTTTTTTGGTAGCGGCTTTCATCAGCCACCCTGTATGTTTGCGCCCATAAGGCAACTCTTAATTACTATGTTATTCCAAAGAATGATGGAAGTGAAGTAATAAGAAGAACTAAAATGACAGTTCATTGTAAACATCCGCAACGATTACATTCGCTATAACCCGCTTGAGAACTTTTTTAATAAAACAGATATCGGTATCAATCCGCTTTAATAATTTGATCATTTGTTTTAACCCGCTTTATTTGTGTACATTGTATGCATGGAAACAGTCCGCTTTTATACGTTTTCGTTTTTGTAAGCAACAGCTGGTCCTTCGACCGCCGGATCGTGTTAATTTACAAAGTCAAAATACGATCTAAACACATTTGAAAAACTTTGAAATCGTTTTTAAAACCATTGAAAACCTACATCAAAATAGGTTTAATCAGCAAACAATCGCTTTTGTGTACATATGTGCAATTTTTAAGCGCATATCTACAAATTCGTACACGTGTGTGAACATAACCCAACTTGCAAACAATCAACTACCCCCCAGCAACATCCATGTCGAAAGTAAAGGTAAGAGATTCAGCCTTACATGCAATTAAAAGATATCTCACGGCTAGCAAAAAAGATGAATTGGCATTAGATAGGGAGTCAACAGAAACTTATCTGCAGCTTCTCGAGGAGCAGTGGCTCAGATTCTGCGAAGCTCAACAAGAAGTCGAATTATCATGTGGCGAAGAAAATGCGCCAGTTGAAGAGCAATCGCGCACACAGGCAGAAGAATGGTACGTAGTAGCAAAGACGAATTTTAGACGTCTCATTGGAGTTCCTGAGACCCCACGTTTATCTACAACAACAACTTTCACGTCATCGCCAGTTCAGCTACCCAAATTGCAGTTACCAAATTTCAGTGGTGACCCTACAAATTGGTTATCATTTTTCGACGCATTCCAGTCTCTCGTACACAACAACGCCAGTTTATCTGGTAGTCAGAAACTGCATTATTTACGCAATTGTCTGCAAGGTGAGGCGCTACAACTACTGTACTAAGTACTACTGTACTGTGTACTAAGAAATTTTGGATAATTGTTTCCTTTAGAAGACAACACTGAAACAAAAACTCGAAAATTCGCTTCCGGATTATTGTTACCGAGGTCAAAACACGTATTAAACAACGCAGAGGTATCAAACAACGCATTTTGACTTCGGTATCAACAATCCGAAAGCGGATTTTCAATTTTTTGTTTCAGTGAAAAGTTATTGGCAAAAAACCCAATAATGACCCAGGCCCGATCCCAAATAGGGGGCTTAATCCAAGGTATTTATGTGCAGAACACCTTTCTGCGTAGGCGGCCTTCGGCCGCGTTTAAAAAAAATAACCCTTAGCCGGTCGAACACCGGCTACGCGGTCCACAGTATTTCTGCGCAGAACACACTTTTTGCACTTTTCGGCACACCCTAATCTGTGATTACAACAACCACATGAAAATGGCAGAAAGTTTTCAATTTTGTAGCAAATATTTCTTCACTGAAACTAAAACGCGAAAATCCGCTTCCGGATTATTGTTATCGAGGTCACAACGCGTCTTTTGATACCTTTCCCTATAATTTCGGACGTGTTTTACCAGTTGTCTCCTAAAGGAAACAATTACCGAAAAAATTTGTTTTTAGCTCAAATTAATATAATTGTATTATTTTCTTGGAAATAAACTTTGAAAATCTGTTGATACAATTACTTTTATGTCGTTTATTAATATGTGTGCATGCGAATGTAAAAAAAAGTATGAAGGAAAATGTCAAAATTAATCTGCGGCCAACAATATTATTGAGACGAACGGCACCACAAAGCGTGTTTCGCGAGCACAGGCAACTCGGTGCCCGTCCCCTTCAACAGTCGCCCTTTCTCACACAAAAAAGCAACTCCTTGACATCAATTTGTATCTGTGTTGGAACACGGACAATGCTGTACTCATTTGAAGTATCTCTGTACAAATATCGGGAATCCGATAGTATCGACACAAAACCACTCGATACTCAAAGTATCGATTTTAAATATAATGTGACGAATTCGATGATTCCTTGATTATCAATCCTGGGTTCGATCACTATAAAGTCGAATAAACACACGCACAGATAATGTAAGTAATAGCTAGTTTTATTTACTAGTAATAAACGCAAAACAATTTTAAGAGTTTGATAACTTTACAGTAGTTCACTATTGAACGCTTGAAAATAAACTGAACAACCTGCAATGCTTGGTCACCGCCTTATATAGTCCAACAGGGTACTTGCCTACGCACCGAGAACTTTCTTGGTTATTCGCTTTTCGTGTTCTGGAAGGGTCGGTGTTATTTATTGGAATCTCCTCTTTGCATCGTATTCGCAAACACTCGCGCCATCTCTCTTCCTCTTCCTAGTTACACGCTTGCATGCACAAGTGTAGCCATCGTTATCTCACCTGTGTTTAACTAGTGCTGGGAGTGTTATTGAGTTAGGGATGGTACATGCTTGAGAATAATCGCCACACTGCCCTCCACCTAAGTCTGATCGTCCCGATCAGACACATTGCCGGAACCAAACGCAGCTAGCCTTTCTAAATTGACCACTTTTATCTTATTCCTTGGCCTTCCCATAGTTTGTATGCGATATACCACATCGTTGATCCGTTTTATGACTTTGTATGGGCCTTCCCAGTTACATTGTAGTTTTGGGGACAAACCTTTCCTATGCTGTGGGTTGTATAGCAGCACTAAATCTCCTTCTATAAAACCTTCCGAATTTATTGCTTTGTCGTACCTGGCCTTCATTTTATCGCTCATGATCTTAGTCCGTTTTCTCACAAGGTCGTGAATTTCTCTCATTTCTTCTTCCAATACGCTAGTAGATTTCCGAGCATTCACTCCTGCATCAGCGTTTATCCCAAACTTTAAGTCAGCTGGCAATCGAAGATCATTCCCGAAAATTACATTTGCAGGAGTCTGACCGGTTGTTTCATGTACTGCAGAGCGATATGCCATTAGGAATAAGGAGATGTGAGTATCCCAATCCTTTTGGAACTTATCCACTACTTTCCTCAGGTGCTCTTCCAAGGTTCTATTGAATCGTTCCACCATGCCATCTGACTGAGGATGTAGTGCAGTTGTTCGAGTTTTCCGAATGCCCAATGTCTTGCACATTTCCTGGAACACAGCTGATTCGAAATTTCTGCCTTGGTCAGAATGTATCTCCATCGGTGCACCAAACCGAGCTACCCAATTGTTAGTAAACACCTCTGCTATTGTTTCTGCCTCTTGATTTGGAATAGGGTACACTTCTGGCCATTTGCTGAAATAGTCCAAACCCACCAGTACATATTTGTTTCCGAGTTTGCTAGTAGGAAACGGACCAGCTACATCCATGGCTATCCTCTCAAATGGCGCACCTGAGTTATACTGTTTCATTTGGCCATGGCTCCTGGATTTCGGTCCTTTAGCTTTGATGCATACTTCACAGTTGGCAATCCACTCCGCGACCGATTGACGGCAACCAACCCAATAGAATCTTTGCTTGACTTTCTCCAAGGTCTTGGTGACTCCAAGATGACCTCCGCTTGGACCGTTATGTAATTCATTGAGTACACCAGGGATTTTCTTCCTTGGGACGACTATCAGCTTTCGAACACATTGACCATCCTCACTCTCCCATATTCGATGCAAACAACCGGATTCTAATTGCAAACTATTCCACTGTGCCCAATATGACTTGGCAACAGGACTTTCTGCTGACATTTCCTCTCTTGATGGTCGCTCGTTTCGTTCGATTCCTTGCATTACACGTGTAAGATCTGAATCTTCGTGCTGAAACCTTCTTAATTGATCCATGTCCCATTCGTCCGAAGATGTTATAGTCATGAGCCGCACATCTATAATGTCTTCCATGGTCTCAGCTTTGGAACAATGCTTGCATTCCAAGTTACATGGTCTTCGTAACATTGCATCAGCATTTCCGTGGGTGCTACCTTTGCGATGCTCTATGGAAAAGTCATAATTTTGCAGTCGCTCTATCCACCGTGCCAATTGACCTTCCGGATTACGGAACTGTAAGAGCCATTTCAACGCTGCATGGTCTGTCCTGACGTGGAATCGTTGCCCATAGAGATACTTGTGGAAATGCTTAACGCACTCTACCAATGCCAACAGTTCTCTCCGGGTTACACAATAGTTCCTTTCAGGCTTCCCAATTGTTCGGCTATAGTATGCAACTACCTTCTCCTGTCCATCAACAATCTGGGACAAAACACCTCCTATAGCATAACCACTCGCATCTGTATCCAGAATAAACTTTGAACCTGGAATTGGATATGCTAACATCGGGGCAGTGCATAGTCGTTTCTTCAATGTTTGAAAAGCCACCTCCTGTTCCTTCTTCCATTCAAAACTCATATTCTTCCTTGTAAGGTCGTGGAGACTACTAGCTACGCTGGCAAAATTTGGTACAAATCGGCGATAATACGTGCACAGCCCCAGGAAGCTCCGTAACTCATGCAAATTTCTCGGTCTTGGCCAATCTTTTACGGCTTCGATCTTTTCCTTAGCAGTACAGATTCCCTCCGTAGTTACCTTGTGACCCAAATAACTTACTTCCTTTTTAAACAAGGAACACTTCTTGGGACTTAGTTTCAGACCAGCACCAGCTATTCTTTGGAAAACTTCCTCCAAGTTCTTTAGGTGTTCCTCAAAGCTTTTTCCCAGCACGATGATGTCGTCGAGGTACACGAAACATGTTTGCCAGTGCAATCCTTTTAGTATCTGGTCCATGAGTCTCTCAAAAGTAGCTGGAGCATTGCATAGCCCGAAGGGCATTACGGTAAATTGCCAAAGCCCTTCTCCAACGCTGAAAGCCGTCTTCTCTTTATCTTCATCCTTTACCTCCACTTGCCAGTAGCCGCTTTTCAAGTCCAGTGTGGAAAACCATTTCGTGCCAGATAAGGAGTCCAGAGTATCGTCGATTCTTGGCAATGGATAACTGTCCTTTTTCGTTACGTCGTTCAATTTCCGGTAATCCACACAGAACCTCATTTGTCCATCTTTCTTTTTCACTAGTACTACCGGTGAGCTCCATGGACTAGCTGATGGTTCGATCACGCCCCTGTCACTCATTTCCTGTATAATTTCTCTTACTACTTGGCGTTTGGCCAATGGAATACTACGAGGAGCTTGGCGGATGGGCCTTGCATCGCCAGTATCAATTTGATGCTTCACAACTTTGGTCCGACCTGGTTTAGAACCATCCTTGTCAAATATGCTCGAGTACTTTGATAGAAGTTCCTTTGCCTTTTCCTGATGATCTTTTTCGAGGCCTGCCGTCCACGACGTGATATCATCTGAAAGATTAATCTTGACGGTAGAATCATTTTCCTGAGGCTGCTCACAATTGATAACTACCTCGACCTCTTGGCATTGTCCCAATATTGCTCCTTTAGAAAGTTTAATCGGCGATTTGAACTCATTAAGTACTCTTACCGGTACACGTCCATCTTGTTTTGTCATGCCCAAGGTTTTTCCTACTAATATGTTCGTCCTTGATTTGTTTGCTGCCTCGACAACCCACAACTTGTTTGTCCCATAATCTCCATCAATCTTTGCCCATATGATTGCTTCCGACTTCGGTGGAATTTGTTGGCTCTCCTCCACAAGCACTCGCTTACTAACGTATTTGTTTTCGTAACCAAAATTTAATGGCACATCCATGTTCTGGTAATTCATAATCCTGTTTTCCATGTCAATCTTGATGCCTTGCTCGCTTAAGAAGTCCACACCAACTATGATTTCGTCAACAATATCTGCTACTATAAAACTGTGTAGAACGGCCACGTTCCCAATTGCGATTTCACATGTTACTTCTCCCAGGACATGGGTGGCCTCACCAGTGGCCGTACGTAACTTTGCTCCATGCAATGGTCTCGACTCCTTGTTGACTAAATCAGATCGAATTATGGAATGCGATGCGCCTGTATCCACAGTTAGTACGTGCTCTTTTCCATCCACATATGCAACAACAGTAACATTACTAGCTTTCCTTCCGATCTGTGAGACAGAGATTACGGGGCATTCATTTGCGGGAGCCAGTCCACGCCCCTTTCGGCTGGCTCGATTTAGTTTAACGACTGATTTTGTTGGGAGGTTTGCTCATCTCCTTCAGCTTTGCGTTTTCGCCCACCTGAATTGCTGGGGCTACTGGAGCCAGTGCCGCAATAACGTGCTATGTGACCTGGTTTTCCGCACTTAAAGCATTTAATGGCACCATCACTTTTTTTCTGTACTCCGTTCAACGCTTCCAAAATTTTGTCTACCCAAGCCGGAGTGTCCACTTCTACGCGATGAGCCTTGTATGTAGGTTTACTCAAAAGCGAGGCTGTTTCCTGCGTCAGAGCATGCGATACCGTTTCAGCGAATGTCCTTTTGGGGTTTGCATATGTGGCCCGCTTCGTCTCCACATCGCGTATTCCATTTATGAAACACTGGATTTTCACCCTCTCCGTATATTCTACAGGTGCGTCCGCATTTGCTAGATGGGCCAACCTCTCGATATCCGATGCAAATTCCTGCAATGTCTCATTAGCCTTCTGACAGCGATTCTGTAGCTCTATTTGGTATATCTGCTTTCGATGTTCGCTACCATAGCGTCTCTCAACTGCACCCATCAATGCTTCATAATTATTGCGTTCACCGTCTGGAATCGTCTGTAAGATTTCGGCTGCAGGACCCTTCAATGCCACGAACAGTGCAGCAACTTTGTCTTCAGTGCCCCAATTATTCACCGCTGCCGTCTTCTCAAACTGTAGCTTAAATACCTGGAAAGGAACAGAACCATCAAATGACGGGGATTTTACCTTGGGAGTATTCGCTGAGGCAGATGGACGGTTCAGTTGCAACTCCTGGATACGGCCCCTTAACGCATCTACCTCGGTCTCTATTTTATCTTGAAATTGTGCAATTTTTGCATCTTGTGCTTCCAACTGCGATGACATATACGCCTTTTGTTCTTCCAGTTGAGCGGAGAGCTGTGATGAAATATTGGCCGAAATTTGAGACGACATTTCTATAATACGAGTCTCTTGGGCCTCCATTCGACATGCAATGTGTGTTTTCTGTTCTTCCAGCTGAGATGCCATGCAAGTTTTCTGTTCTTCGAGCTGAGATGCCATTCGAGATGTAATACGCGTCTCTTGTTCTTCCATCTGAGATGCCATTTGTGTCTTTTGTTCTTCCAACTGAGATGCCATGTGTGTCTTTTGTTCTTGCAGCTGTGTCGATCTGCTAGATGACATCTGAGTCAATACAGTCAACAACGCATTAGTGTCCACACTTGCGGCTGGAATTGTAGACTCCTTCTCTTCCATGTTTGTCGATGCTTCTTCCACAAGCTGAAACACATGATCGTCAACGTTAATTCCTTCAGCTTCCATAGCCTCTCGCAATCGTGACTGTAGCTCTGATTTATTGCCTGTTGTATTCAAGCCACGCTGTTGCAGCTCATTTTTGAGTTGCTGGATCTTCAGCTCATTCAACTTTGCCATGCCTTTGTTATCCTTGAAAACTCTCGGTATTTATTTAACAATATCACTTCTGACACCAATTGTGACGAATTCGATGATTCCTTGATTATCAATCCTGGGTTGGATCACTATAAAGTCGAATAAACACACGCACAGATAATGTAAGTAATAGCTAGTTTTATTTACTAGTAATAAACGCAAAACAATTTTAAGAGTTTGATAACTTTACAGTAGTTCACTATTGAACGCTTGAAAATAAACTGAACAACCTGCAATGCTTGGTCACCGCCTTATATAGTCCAACAGGGTACTTGCCTACGCACCAAAAACTTTCTTGGTTATTCGCTTTTCGTGTTCTGGAAGGGTCGGTGTTATTTATTGGAATCTCCTCTTTGCATCGTATTCGCAAACACTCGCGCCATCTCTCTTCCTCTTCCTAGTTACACGCTTGCATGCATAAGTGTAGCCATCGTTATCTCACCTGTGTTTAACTAGTGCTGGGAGTGTTATTGAGTTAGGGATGGTACATGCTTGAGAATAATCGCCACAATAATGATAACAAGCAGTTCAATAACGAAATGCAAAATGGAATTCTAGATATCCTAACGATAAAAAAATAATTTATATATACATACATATTTATATATAACATGTCATGTTTATTTATAATGAATAAGCTTATACATACAGATATGTACTTTATGTTTCTGTTTACAATGACTTGAATCTGCATACACTAGGCAGAATAAGTTTTTTGCCATATTCACCAATTTTGGCTTCCGCGAAATAATTTAAAATAACAGGTTTCTCTATAGGTCGAAATTAAATACGAAAATTTTGAATTATAGGTTAAAATGAACTTCCATCAAAATCGTCCGGGTTTTTCGGAATTTTTAGATTTTTTGTAGTATAGTATTTCAGCATAGAAAAAATTTCCCATTTTATTTCCCTTTTTTCGCAGTATAAAGGCAAAACAAAATCAGTACATGTTGTAATGATCATCGATCAACGGCAATTATTTAATTTGCAGGCGACTGCCTATTCCGACTTAATTGACATGTAAATACTTTGGCGCTGATTTTCCTTCGATTCGCGGCACAAGTTAGAGAGGGACAACCACCAGAGCAGTGTTTTTGATCTGTCAGTCGTTCCTATTGTATATTGCCATATTTTTCTAAAAATGCGATACAATACCGGGGTCTAAATACTCGATGCCAAAAAGTATCGCTATAAAAGTATTGAGCAAGGCGAATTTATACAGGTGGCGCTAGTAACGTATATGTAAATTTCCCATGTATTTTGTTTTTGTAAATCGAATGCGAGCTGTCAAAATTCGTAAATAAAATGTAAATAATGTACACTGTATTTGTGTTATAAAACATAATATGTTGGGAGTATCCAAAGATGAGTATCTGGTTGCTATTGATCCAAGTGACTATGTAAAAAAACGTGATGAAAAATTTAAGGCACAAACCGTTATGGAAGCAGCCATAGGCAATGTTGAGATAAAACATAAACTAAACCCGATGCTGTATAGTAGCCCACTGCTTGATATAGGTATGCACTTAAGTGTGGGATTTATTTGATATTGGATAAATTGACTTCTACTTTTGAATTTTTGGTAATTGTTTCCTTTAGGAGACAACGCTAAAACACGTCCAAAAATGTCGGGAGAGGTATCAAACAACGCGTTTTGACTTCGGTATCAATAATCCGAAAGCGGATTTAAAATTTTTTGTTTCAGTGAAAAGTTATTGGCAAAAAACCCAAAAATGGCCCAGGTCCGATCCCAAATAGGGGGCTTGATCCAAGGTATTTATGCGCAGAACACCTTTCTGCCGATCCAACAGCGGCTACGCGGTCCACAGTATTTCTGCGCAAAACACACTTTTTGCATTTTTCGGTACACCCTAATTTAGGATTACAACCACCACATGAAAATGACAGAAAATTTTCAACTTTGATGGCAAATATCTCTTCACTGAAACAAAAACTCGAAAATCCGCTCCCGGATTATTGTTACCGAGGTCAAAACGCGTCTTTTGATACCTTTCCCGACAACTTTGGACTTGTTTTAGCAGTTGCCCTCTAAAAGAAACAATTACCATATATATACACATAATAACACTACTTACTGATTATAGCACAATTCTGAACTTAGTGCTGGTTGTATAGGCGGTGCGCAATTAGATGTTGCAACTCTCATCAACGGATGGGGAACTGCTTTTGGCATCAATCTCGGCTGTTTGCCACTGTAAATAATATCTTCGCGCAAAAAATGGTCTGCGCAAATATGATCTTTTGATCTTAAAAGCACCCCGCAGTTATTTACAGACGTCTCTTCTCATCAAGGGGCAGCTTGTAGAAGGTCCCAATTCCCCGCACAAATTGTTTTAAACAAATCGCACATTTGACCATGACGAAAACTTTTTATTGTTTGTAGATGATTATATTTCACAAAATTACACTTGTTTCTTCACCACAACTTATTTAATTTTAATTAAACGCATAATTTTTACCAAAAACTTTTTTCAAATCACTTTTGATGTTACCTGTACCAGGGCTCGAACCATGGACCTTCGGTGTGGTAGGCCGGCAACACTACCTTCACACCACGGCGGCCTGCAAAAGTATTGTGGCGATTATTCTCAAGCATGTACCATCCATAACTCAATAACACTCCCACCACTGGGTAAACACAACCGAGCTAAAGATGGCTACGCTTATGCATGCAAGCGTGTAACTAGCAAGAGGAAGAGAGATGGCGCGAGTGTTTGCGAATACGATGCAAATAGGAGATTCCAATAAATAACACCAACCCCGAACGTCTAAACACGAAAATCGAAAAACCAAGAAACTTCTAGGTGCGTAGGGTAGCACCCCACAAGCAAGGCAGCAGTGACCAAGCAAGGCAGGTTGATCAATTTATTTGCAAGCGTTGAACAGTGAACCACTGTGAAGTTACCAATACGAAGTTCGTGACACGATATGGCCCACTGTATCTTGCTTCCAGCTTTGCTGCGAAGTTATCCACTGCCTTGGACAGCTGGTGCTCTTTTACTAATACCAGATCGCCCACAGCCGGTTGCCACTGTCTCCTACGTAAATTGTAATGCCTTGCCTGCTCCGCTGATGCTTGTTGTTGTCTACGTCGTACCATCTGATACACCTCCTTCATTTTCGTCATCTTTTCACTGAGGGTTACCTTCTCCTCGCCTGTGCCAAAAGTTTGCTCATCGTAGAGGGCGTTGGGGATCCTCGGTTCCCTACCCTGTACTACGAATGCTGAACTGTAGCCTGTTGACTCGCCTACGCTCGTATTCAGTGCAAGTGTCATCTCTGGCAACAACTCATCGCATATTTTATGCTCCTTCCCAGTGAACTGTGCTATCATCCTCTTGATGTTACGATTCGCTCTCTCCGTCGGATTCTCTTGCGGTGTGTACGGTGCCGTTAGCTGGTGCTTTATGCCAGCTTCTTGTAGAAACTTCTTAAAATGCCGGCTCGTGAATTGTGCTCCATTGTCTGTGATTAGAATTTTTGGCGCGCCAAATCGGGCCAAAATTCTCTCCCTCATTCCTCTGATCAGATTCTCCGTCGTCGCCTTCCGTATTGCCATGATTTCTACCCATTTTGAGAATTTATCCACAAAAACTAATGCCATCGTATTTCCATGCTTCGAGCGAGGAAGTGGCCCAACGAAATCTGCACAAACAGTAGCAAAAGGTTCATCAGAAATCTACGTGAGCATCTTACCTGCAGCTTGTTGTTGGCTGGGCTGTAGACTCGGCATGCGTGGCATTGTTGTACGTACTTCCGTACGTCTCTAAACATTCCAGGCCAGTAGTACCTCATCATTACACGCGCGACCGATTTCCCATGTGTCCTTCGCTCGGTGTGTCGTGTATTTCGTTGAGCACTCTTCTCCTCTCTGATGTCGGCACGCATAACTTCCACGGTACCGCATCCTCGGCATCCATTTGACTCCCTATTCGTCGATACAATCGTCCTCCCTCCATCACGTAATCTGGAATTTCTCCGGCTCTTTCGCTATTTCGGCCATTTTCGTTGTGTACCATGTGCAGGTAACACCATCCTCCTTCATACTTCCCAATCGTTCTTCCAGCGGCTGCCTCGAGAGTGCGTCGGCGACCACATTGGTTTTGCCTTTCCGGTATTGTACGTCGAACGAGTACTGCTGTAGTTCAAGCGCCCATCTAGCGATCCGGCCCGATGGACTCTCAATCGCGTTCAACCATTTCAAAGCCAAGTGTTCAGTGATTACCGTAAAATTGTATCCCCCCAAATATGGCCTCATCTTCCTGGTAGCCCAAACGATGGCTAGACACTCCTTCTCCGTTGCCGAGTAGTTTATTTCGGCCTTATTCAGCCGACGGCTCGCATATGCTATTACTCGTTCCTCGTCGTCCAACCCCTGGCTAAGAACTGCACCAAGGCCGTAATCGCTCGCATCAGTCTGTAACCGGAACCTGTTCGAAAAATCTGGGCACGCCAATGCTGGTGCTTGTATAAACGCGTTCTTCAACGCTTCGAATGCCACCTGCTGTTCCCCGCACCATTTCCACTTCCTTCCTTTCTTCAACATTGACGTTAGCGTGTGTGCAACTTGTGAAAAATCAGGTACGAACCTTCGGTACCACGAAACTACTCCTAGAAATCGCCTTAACTCTCGTATGTTCTGTGGTGGCGTCAGTTCCTTGATGGCGGCGATTTTGTCAGGGTCCGTATGGATACCCTCTTCACTGAGCACGTGACCTAGATATTTTAAACTTTTCTTAAAAAACTCACATTTCTCCGGATTGATCTTCAAGTTGCCTCATCGTAATCTTTCAAAAACTTCTTTCAGGTGGGTGATATGCTCTTCCAATGTCGTGCTAGTATTTATGATGTCGTCTAGGTAGGGGAATGCGTGTGGTTCCAGCTCTGGGCCAATGACTCGATCGAGTGCTCTCTGAAATGTGGCAGGGGCAGAGTGTAATCCAAACGGCATCATTTTCCACTGGTACAATCCTCGTCCGGGTACCGTAAATGCTGTGAACTGGTTACTACTTTCTTCCATCGGGATTTGCCAATAACCATTTTTAAGATCCAGGCTGCTTATAAAACGCGCGCTTCGTAGTCTATCCAAAATATGTTGTATTCGGGGTAATGGGTAGGCATCTGCTACCGAACGTGCGTTGAGTTGCCGATAGTCGACGCAGGGTCTCTATTTCCCGTTCTTCTTCCGGGCCAGAACTATCGGCGCGCTGTGTGGGCTATGGGATGGCTCGATACAACCTTTATCTATTAGCTCGTCTATCTTCTTATTTATTATCTCTTGCATCTTTGGGTTCTTTGGAAAATACCTTTGTTTTATTGGTCGGTCATCTCGCATTACTATCTTGTGGGTGGTTATGTTCGACACGCCGGACATCTCTTCAAAAATCTGTAACTCATGTTTGAGAAAGTTACTCACCTCATCGTCTGCACTGTTCTCCGCTAGTGGGACCTCGTGTTCACACCTCGTGGTCTCCTTGGCACCTTTGCTCTATCCTTGGTCTACCACCGTCGTACATGTCGCCGCTGGCTGCTTCTGATCATCCACTTGCAATACTAACGTCTCATTGCCACACTTCAACTCCAGCTTAGCCTTTGCCAGATAGTATGTTCCGATCACGACGCTGTCGACTAGCCGTAAAACTAGAAACTCACTCACATGCCTTTGTTCGCCCAACTTGATCTCCGCCTCTACCGCTTGAACTACCCTATGTGCTCTGCCATCACCCATTATCACTCTTGTCTCTACCTGCTTGGATCTGCGCGTGTCCAACTTCGCGGCTACCTTCTCGTTAACAAAGCTCCTCGTCGCTCCCGTATCGATCGATGCCTTCATTTCTTGTCCCTCCAGTGTGATTGCAGCCAAGATTCGCCCCTGGCTCTGCCTAAGTGTTTTTGTCGTGCACGAGGATTCGTTGTTGGAGACACCACCCCTCGCGATTAGTGGGCGAAGTGTCCGCTCTCCCCGCATTGTCTGCACGCACTTCGTGGGCCTATAGTCCCTTGCTGCTGTCTGATCGCATTACTGCTGCGGCCTCCTGTCTCGGGTGTTCCTTCTCTCTCTCGCCCGCTTGCATATATTGGTACCTCTCCTCTGATCTTCGTGGCACGAATGGTCTTGCTGTTGGTTTTAGTACTTCCCTCTCTGGCATGATGTTTTCATAATCCTCGACCAGGCTGACCAATCCCTCCAGGCTATTGAACTCACTTCTTTTTACGTACAGCCGGTACTCTCGCCGCGAGTTCCTATATATCCTGTCCAGCTTCTTGTCGTCGGTATAATCGGCGTGTCGCATTAACCCCTGTAACGATAGCACGTAGTCTTTAAACGCCTCACCTGGTCGCTGAACTCGCTGCCGGATTTCGTCATCCAAATTCTCAAAGTACCTGGCACTTAGGAAAAACTTTCTTAAAGGCTTCCCATTCTTGCCAGTGCCGATTGTTGTTGCGGTACCATACCAACGACTTATCTTTCAAAAGCTCCGGTAACGCTCAGGGGATGGAGTTGCGACCAACTTCGTAGCTGTCGGGCCTCCTCCACCCGTTTAATAAAACTTAGCGGGTCCTTGCCGCCGTCGTATTTAAGACCCCACTTACGTACTCGATCCATTATGTTCGTGTGGGATACGGCTGGTACATCACGTATGGTTCCTGCTGTGCGGCTTCCTCGTGCTCGTGTGTGTCGACCGAATTCTTACTCGTTTGCTTCCCGTCTGGAATGCCGCTGTTGCCGGTAACATTAGTTGGTCGCCAAGCCTTGGAGTTATTGGTCTTGGATGCTGCGTCTCTAGTTCGCTGAAACGAGCCTCGAGGCTTGACTCGCTACCTTGTGACTGGATGAATATCGCCAAGCGCTTTCGTAGCTCCTCCACTGTTCCACTAGCCTCTAGGTTAAATTCTGCAGCATATTTTACCAGCTCCTCGCGGTTGAGGTAGTATACCCATGTTACTCTCGCCATTATGTCTTTATGTGTTCCTTGCTGATTTCTGTAAACCTGTTTCTTCACGTAATTCTTGGTTTCCTCTGTGTATTCTCTGCTGTATCCTTTGTGATTATCCTCGTTTTTAGCTATCTACCATGTGACCCTATTTTATAGTCCCTGCTCGGGCGCCATTTGTGACAGACTTTTCCTTTATGCCGGGGTTAAGCTCAGTCCGTCCGGGGTTCCTGTGGGATAGAGAACGAATCCCTAACGTCTCCTTTTAAAGAGAAAACCCCTGTTTAATAAATTGAATACAAATATATGTTTTATTTGGTAATTCAATGCTACTTTATCCAAAACTACTTCTCATACGGCGAGGCTAGGAAAACCCACCGCGTATACCTTAATAATACCCTGCTCTACTAAAGGTCGCGGAGGTAGCAAACCACCACTAACCTTCCCGACAGCAGAGTTAGAAAAACCCCCATTGTGTATAAATCTTCTAAAGGTTGCGGAGGTAGGAAGCCAACACTAGCCTTCCAAACAGTAGAGTTAGAAAAACCCCTACTGTTTATAAAATGTAATATACAGTTATTTTACAATAACAAATTCTAATCTTAGGTTATTACATTATTTACCGTAGCTCGATATATATATACAATATAATTTACTTTCTAACTTTTTATGTGTGAACCCTTTTCACCTGGAATGCCCCTTTCGCCTGCTATCATATGTTCGTGCGTATTGGTGCTAGCGCTGCTTAGATCAGCTGGCCATATATTCCTCACTACGTGTGATGCTGCTAAATTTGCTTCATTCCCATCGTGTGCTAAGAATGCTTTTTTTTCCTTTTCTTCTTTATGCTATGTCCGCTTGCATTGGGTTGCCCAAATATGTAGGCGTGCGCGTGAATGTGAACAAAGCACCGCTGCTTGAGTTGGCTGACCCTTTCGCTTGCTGGAATGCCGGTTAATTTGTTTGTGCAATATTTGTTTATTGCCAACTAGAATTGTCGCTTGGTTAGCTGCTCATATTTTGCCTAATTATTAAAATGTGTATTAGGGGGTTCGGGAAAAAAGTGCATATTAGAGCATCCAGAAAAATATGTGTACTTGTACCAATTTATACCACGGAATTCATTTTGGTATAATATAATAAATATTCAAATATATATAAATAGGTATGTAACTATGTACACTAGGGTGTTCCAAAAATTTAAAAACTCATGATTTCAAAATATTCATATAAAAATTAAGGAAGAGTTTGTTCATGTGTGGGACTCTAAAACCGGTGGTTTTGGGTCGTCAAAAATGTTACTGTTGTTGCATATGTGGATGGAAAAGAGCACTTACTAACTGTGGATACAGGCGCATCGCATTCCATAATTCGATCTGATTATGAATTACCAGAACACGGATGTGCCATTCAATTTTGCGAAAACAAATACGTTAGTAAGCGAGTGCTTGTGGAGGAGAGCCAACAAATTCCACCGAAGTCGGAAGCAATCATATGGGCAAAGATTGATGGAGATTATGGGACAAACAAATTGTGGGTTGTCGAGGCAGCAAACAAATCAAGGACGAACATATTAGTAGGAAAAACCTTGGCCATGACAAAACAAGATGGACGTGCACCGGTAAGAGTACTTAATGAGTTCAAATCGCCGATTAAACTTTCCAAAGGAGAAATATTGGAACAATGCCAAGAGGTCGAGGTAGTTATCAATTGTGAACAGCTTCAGGAAAATGATTCTACCATCAAGATTAATCTTTCAGATGATATCACGTCATGCACGGCAGGCCGCGAAAAAGATCATCAGAAAAAGGCAAAGGAACTTCTATCAAAGTACTCGAGCATATTTCACAAGGATGGTTCTAAACCAGGTCGGACCAAAGTTATGAAGCATCAAATTGATACTGGTGATGCAAGGCCAATCCGCCAAGTTCCTCGTAGTATTCCATTGGCCAAATGCCAAGTAGTAAGAGAAATTATACAGGAAATGAGTGACAGCGGCGTGATCGAACCATCAGCTAGTCCATGGAGTTCACCGGTAGTACTAGTGAAAAAGAAAGATGGACAAATGAGGTTCTGTGTGGATTACCGGAAATTGAACGACGTAACGAAAAAGGACAGTTATCCATTGCCAAGAATCGACGATACTCTGGACTCCTTATCTGGCACGAAATGGTTTTCCACACTGGATTTGAAAAGCGGCTACTGACAAGTGGAGGTGAAGGATGAAGATAAAGAGAAGACGGCCTTCAGCGTTGGAGAAGGGCTTTGGCAATTTACGGTAATGCCCTTCGGGCTATGCAATGCTCCAGCTACTTTTGAGAGACTCGTGGACCAAATACTAAAAGGATTGCACTGGCAAACATGTTTGGTGTACCTCGACGACATCATGGTGCTGGGAAAAAGCAGGTTTCTCTATAGGTCGAAACTAAATACGAAAGTTTTTATTTATGGGTTAAAATAAATTTCCATCAAAATCGTCCGGGTTTTTCTGAATTTTTAGATTTTTTGTAGTATAGTATTTCAGTATAGAAAAAATTTCCCATTTATTTCCCTTTTCTTTTTTCGCAGTATAAAGGCAAAACAAAATCAGTACATGTTGTAATGATCATCGATCAACGGCAATTATTTAATTTGCAGGCGACTGCCTATTCCGACTTAATTGACATGTAAATACTTTGCCGCTGATTTTCCTTCGATTCGCGGCACAAGTAAGAGAGGGACAACCACCAGAGCAGTGTTTTTGATCTGTTAGTCCTTCCTATTGTATATTGCCATATTTTTCTAAAAATTCGATACAATACCGGGGTCTAAATACGCGATGCCAAAAAGTATCGCTATAAAAGTACTCGATATATAAGTATCGAACTGCAAAAGTATTGTGGCGATTATTCTCAAGCATGTACCATCCCTAACTCAATAACACTCCCACCACTGGTTAAACACAACCGAGCTAACGATGGCTACGCTTATGCATGCAAGCGTGTAATTAGGAAGAGGAAGAGAGATGGCGCGAATGTTTGCGAATACGATGCAAATAGGAGATGCCAATAAATAACACCGACCCCGAACGTCTGAACACGAAAATCGAACAACCAAGAAACTTCTAGGTGCGTGGGGTAGCACCCTGTTGGACTATATAAGGCAGTGACTATGCAAGGCAGGTTGATCAGTTTATTTTCAAGCGTTGAACAGTGAACTACTGTGAAGTTACCAAACTCTTAAATTTGTATTGCGTTTATTACTTGTAAATAAAACTAGCTATTAGTTACAATATCTGAGCGTGTGTATATTTGACTTTATAGTGATCGAACCCAGGATTAATAAGGAATCATCCCATTCGTCACAATTGGTGTCAGAAGCGGTATTGTTAAATAAATACCAGTGATTTCAAGGATAACAAGGACATGGCTAAGTTGAATGAATTGAAGATTCAGCAACTCAAAAATGAGTTGGAACAACGCGGACTAAACACTACAGGTAATAAGTCCGAGCTACAGTCAAGATTACGGGAGGCTATGGAAGCGGAAGGAATCAACGTTGATGACCATGTTTCCCATCTTGTGGAGGAGGCATCGACGAAAATGGAAGAGAAAAAAGAGTCTCCGAATACAGTGGCAAGTGTGGACATAAACGTGTTGTTGGCTGTATTGACTCATATGTCGTCAAGCATTTCAACACAGCTGGAAGAACAGAAGACACACATGGCATCTCAACTGGAAGAACAGAAGACACACATGGCATCTCAGCTGGAAGAACAGAAGACACACATGACATCTCAGCTGGAAGAACAAGATACACGTATTACATCCAAGTTGGAGGCACGTATTTCCGAAATATCATCACAAAGTTCAGCACAGGTGTTATCGCAGATCTCTGCAAAGCTGGAAGAGCAGGAAGCTAGGATGTCATTGAAGCTAGAGGCACGCATGGACGAGAAAATACTGCAGCTTGAGGAGAAAATCGAGGCCGAGGTAGATGCGGTAAGGGGCCGTATCCAGGAGTTGCAAATGAACAGTCCATCTGCTTCAGCGAATACTCCCAAGGTAAAATCCCCGTCATTTGATGGTTCTGTTCCTTTCCAGGTATTTAAGCTACAGTTTGAGAAGACGGCAGCGGTGAATAGTTGGGGCACTGAAGACAAAATTGCTGCACTGTTCGTGGCATTGAAGGGTTCTGCAGCCGAAAATCTTACAGACGATTCCCGACGGTGAACGCAATAATTATGACGCATTGATGGGTGCAGTTGAGAGGCGTTATGGTAGCGAACATCGAAAACAGATATACCACATAGAGCTACATAATCGCTTTCAGAAGGCTAATGAGACATTGCAGGAATTTGCATCGGATATTGAGAGGTTGGCCCATCTAGCAAACGCAGACGCACCCGTAGAATACACAGAAAGGGTAAAAATCCAAACCTTTATAAAAGGAATACGTGACTTGGAGACGAACCGAGCCACATATGCAAATCCAAAGAGATCATTTGCTGAGACGGTATCACATGCTCTAACACAGAAAACAGCCTTGCTATTAAGTAAGCCGGCGTACAAAGCTCACGGCGTGGAGGTAGAACGGCCAGACTGGGTAGACACAATTCTAGAAGCATTGAGAGGAAAGCAACAGAAAAATGATGGTGGCATCAAATGCTTTAAGTGCGGGAAACCAGGCCACATAGCACGTTATTGCGGCACTGGCTCCAGTAACGCCAGCAAATCAGGTGGACGAAAACGCAAAGCTGTAGAAGATGAGCAAGATGAATTCCCCATAATCTGTGTGTCATAACTCGAACGGAAAGCGGGTAATGTTACTGTTGAAGGCTACGTGGACGGGAAAGAGCGCTTGCTGACTGTGGATACTGGTGCATCACATTCCATCATTCGGAGTGACTTGGTCAGCGGAAAGGTGACACCATTGCGGAAAGCTAAGTTGAGGACAGTAACTGGTGATAGCAAGACAGTCCTTGGAAAAGTGACATGCAAGGTTGTAATTGGAAATGTGGCTACACATCACAACTTCTTGGTAGCGAATATTGTCGACGAAGTCATCACTGACATCGACTTCTTGGCTGAGAGAGACATTCACATCAACGTAAGCAACAGGGTTATGACTTCCAAAGGCCAAGAGGTTCCTCTGATCTTTGAACACCATAGCGGCTTTAGCACCAAGGGAGAATTCGAGATGTTATCAAAGCGTCACATAGTTGCCCAGATGGAAAGCACATCCGAATAAAGAAAACATTGCAAGAGGTAAAGCGGCGGTTCTATTGGATTGGTTGCAGACAATTTGTTATGGAATGGATTAATAAGTGTGCAAAGTGTGCTGAGGATAAAGGACGAACATCTGGTGATCATGGCCCGAGGAAGCAACGCAACTTAGTGGATAAAGTGAAAAAGTGCTCTGGGCATGAGAGAAAGGAAAGGAATCCTGAAGAAGTGAGTTGCAGGAATATTTTCAAAGTACTACTGGGAACGAAAGTGAAGGCACAAATCTATGCGGGGCCAGATAAAATGGTTGGAATGCGTGACAGTACCTTCTGTCATCATGCCAAGAGTCAGCGCATTCGCGCCTTGGCAACCAAGCCACTGTTGGCAGCAATAATTTTGAAATAGTAAAGGACTTCGTTTACCTGGGAACCAGCATTAATACCAACAATAATGTTAGCCTAGAAATCCGACGAAGAATCACTCTTGCAAACAAATGCTACTTCGGACTGAGTAGGCAATTGAAAATTAAAGTCCTCTCTCGACGAACGAAAATAACACTCTACAAGTCACTCATCGCACCTGTCCTGCTATATGGTGCAGAAGCGTGGACACTAATAACATCTGATGAGGCGGCTCTGGGAGTATTCGAGAGAAAGGTTCTTCGAAAGATTTGTGGACCTCTACGCGTTGGCGACGGCGAGTACCGAAGAAGATTTAATGATGAGCTGTATGAACTTTACGCAGACGCCGACATAGTTCAGCGAATTAAAACACAGCGGCTTCGCTGGCTAGGCCACGTAGTGCGAATGAGCGAAGATGCTCCAGCCCAGAAGGTATTCTTATCGGCACCCGCCGGTGGAAGCAGAGGAAGAGGGAGACCACCACTCCGATGGAAGGACCAAGTGGAGACCGATTTGCGATCCCGCGGTGTTTCCAATTGGCGCCAGTTGGCGCAACGAAGGAACGACTGGCGAGCTATGTTGGACGGTCAAAATCGCCCAGGCGGTTAGACGACCATTTAAAGAAGAAGAAGAATGTGTGACAGTGTAATGCATTGTGGGAATCTCTGCAGGAGAGGATTGATGTCGGAGTTTCAATCCCTGGAGGAAATGAAGTTTAATAAGGCGGTGTCAACCACTGAGCGTCTAGCATTCCCACAACAGCCGGTTCTACGTACCGGAATGACTCGGATTTTTACATCCGACTAAGGGCTGTTATTTCGACTCTACCCTGTCTAACCTGTCACCTTGTCCACTAATATTGTCATCCTCCGAGCAGCTCCTTGCAGCAGGACTGCTCAAAACTCTCCTTCTCCGAGCTGGGGTCGAGTCCAGCCCGGGTCCAGGAGAATGGACCTGCTGCGTCTGCTGGAAGAAGATTTACGTTAAGCGTTCACACTCCGTCCAATGCAATTCTTGTAAAAGATGGTTGCACAATACCAGGTGCTCCGGGCTAAATCCCTCCACACATAGGCCCTTTAGTTTCTACAAAACTTTCGTGGCCCCTTGCTGTTCACGCCCTACGACGTCCCGTGGCCAACGACGATCCAGTATCGCACCGTCACAAGCTTCTGAAATAGTCTCCACGACTAATAGCACTAATAACGCCCAGCAAGTAGTGTGTAACACCCGCTGCCGCTCACGCCCACAGGCGCCAACACCTCACACAGCCGCTCACAGCTACTTTCTACGTAGCACCTCTGTTTCAGATGTGAGCAATGCCGAGCGACAGCCTACCCCCCTCCCACTTTCAACTTCCCCTTCTTCTTCCAGCACTAGCACAAATGTAAGTCAAAGCCGCCAGCTCCTGGTACCTTACACCTTGTACTCTGTTTGTCGGCTGAGACTATATACACCTGCGACATCAGTCAAATGCACTTCTTGCCTTGGCCTGTGTCATTTGCTTATATGTTCTCAACCTGGAAACAGGAACCTATGGACTGATTCGTACGTTGCACCATGTTGTCAAGCTACGCAACCTACAACGTCGACCGATTCGCCACCTTCTGGTGCCTCGGATCCCTCGTCTTCTAGAGTGCGACGCAGTGTGCGACCCAGCCTGCTTCCACCAAGGCATACGCACCAGTCCCTGACTCCCAGCGTGAATGTTTTTTCCACCTTCGCACTTTCGCGTCCTACAGCTAAACTGCAACGGCCTAACCGGGAAAGTTAGTGAAATAGTGAGCTTCATGAAGCGACAGAATATCAAGATCGCCGCCATTCAGGAGACGAAGTTAAACGCCTGATCAAATCTTCGGACTTGTTACGGCTATAACATCCACCGACGTGATCGAGAGAGAGGACTTGGGGGCGGACTCGCCTTCATCACTCACCAATCCGTGCAATATCGTCCATTTGAGCCCGGCGTCGACCAGAGGGACAACCTCCTGGAACGTCAAGGAATGGTGGTCCGGACAGGCGACGTCGACCTTGAAATCATTAACATTTATATACCTCCTGCCACCTGCTGTCGGAGAGATTACCACCCTGACATCAGTGAGTTACTCAGAGGCGATAATCGTGTAATCCTCGGAGACTTCAACGCACATCACGATCTGTGGCACTCAAGCCTACAGGCCGATAGCAGTGGACAGGAATTGGCTGAACAAATATACGATTCGACGTTTTGCACTGTGAAGGGGGACGCCCCCAAGAGAGTTGCGGTAAATTGTTCCAGCTCGCCAGACCTCACTATTGTCAGGGCAGGTCTCATAAACTGCGTTGAATGGCGACCAATGCTTACTCTTGCATCTGACCATTTGCCGATAGTCCTCTCAATCGATCGCCCCAATGACTTCGTTACTTCTGAGAGGCGCACCTCCACTAACTTCAGTAAAGCTGATTGGGTTGGTTTTCTGAATTTCACTGAGAGCACCTTCGCTGCTCTTCCCACTCCGTCTGCGGTACGAGAAGAGGAAAAAGCGATTCGCATGGTCATAGCTTCAGCCTCCAATCAATACATTCCGTCAGGCAGAATTAAGGAGATACGTCCGTATTTCCCCGCAGAAGCAGCGGCCCTGGCTAATGAACGTGACCAAGTGCGACGCTTGTACCCTAGCGATCCTCAAATTCAAGATCTCAATGCGGAAATCAGGCGAATGGTTGATCAACACAGACGAGAGGAGCACCTAAGGTCCTGTAACCTCTCTGCTGGTGTTGGCAAATTATGGTCCACTGTTAAATTCAAACCTAACGACAAAATATCCATCACCTTTGGTGATAAGGTACAGTCGAAACCAAAGAGATGCGCGAGCGCTTTCTGCCAGCAATTTGTACTGCATCCTCCGGTTGACAAGGAAATCAGGCGTGCCTTTAGGGAAGCGCACAAACGTAAAAACAGCCAAGCGCCCATTGCCTTTACCACCACGGAGGTTCGGGAGGCCATACGGGGGTTCAAAAACTCCAAATCTATTGGCCCAGACGGTATATCCATGATGATGCTAAAACATCTCGAAGAAGAGGGAGTAAGGTACCTAACAACTGTCTTCAATTTGTCTATGACCACCTTTGTCATTCCAGAAAGATGTAAACAGGCAAAGGTGGTGCCACTACTAAAGCCCGGCAAGCCGGCTAACGAGGGGGAGCCCTATCGTCCGATATCACTGCTCTAGCCAGTAGTGAAGACCCTGGAGACGGTCTTGCTCTCTTATTATAACGCTAACTTGCGATTAGCCGAACATCAGCATGGATTCCGTAAAATGCATAGCACTACCACCGCGCTAAACGCCATCACCACATAGATAGGTGTCGGTCTCAACCAATCTCGCCCAAATGACAGGACCGTGCTAGTTGCGCTTCATCTGTCGAAAGCTTTCGACACTGTTAATCACGCACAACTCATTAACGACCTGGAAGATTGAAACCTTCCCCCCTGTCTAAAGCGTTGGACCGCCAACTATCTGAGTGGCCGGCAGTCATCGGTGGAATGTAGAGGCGAAAGATCAAAACCACGTATAATTAAGCAGGGGGTGCCACAGGGTGGTGTCCTATCCCCGCTTCTATTTGATTATTACATATCGAGGTTCCCTTCCCCACCAGAAGGCGTCTCGATCGTCTCGTACGCCGCTGACTGCACGATCCTGCCGACTGGACCCTCCGTTGATGAGCTCTGCTCGAGAATTAATTCTTACCTTCCAACCCTTTCCAGCTTCTTCAGTTGGTCAACCCCCGTTGAAGCCGCGAGGTTTCTTGGACTTCCGTTAGAAGAGCCTGATGACAGTGTTGGATGGGGGGTGACATCCTAGGCAGGTTAAGTAGTCGCTACAACAACAACAACAACATTGAGCGTCTAGCAGCGTTTGGTTTGGGAAATGTGTCTGATCGGGACGGCATGTACCATTGCTAACTCAATAACACTCCCACCACTAGTTAAACGCAACAGAGATAACGATGGCTACACTTATGCATGCAAGCGGGTACCAAGGAAGAGGAAGAGAGATGACGCGAGTGTGTGAGGAGATGCCAATAAATAACACCGATCCTTCGAGAACACGAAGAACGAACAACCAAGAAAGTTCTCGGTGCTTAGGCAAGCACCCTGTCGGACTATATAAGGCAGTGACCAAGCAAGGCAGGTTGATCAGGATCACATTATTGTGACGAATTCGATGATTCCTCGTTTATTAATCCTGGGTTCGATCACTATAAAGTTAAATAAACACACGCACAGATATTGTCTATTAGTTACAAGTTTTATTTACTAGTAATAAAGGCAAAACAATTTTAATTGTTTGGTAACTTTACAGTAGTTCACTGAATTAAACTTGAAAATAAACTGATCAACCTGCCTTGCTTGGTCACTGCCTTATATAGTCCAACAGGGTGCTTGCTTACGCACCGAGAACTTTCTTGGTTGTTCGCTTTTCGTGTTCTGGAAGGGTCGGTGTTATTTATTGGCATCTCCTCTTTGCATCGTATTCGCTAACACTCGCGCCATCTCTCTTCCTCTTCCTAGTTACACGCTTATATGCATAAGCGTAGCCATCGTTATCTCGGTTGTGTTTAACTAGTGGTGGGAGTGTTATTGAGTTAGGGATGGTACATGCTTGAGAATAATCGCCACACTGCCCTCCACCTAAGTCTGATCGTCCCGATCAGACACATTGCCCGAACCGAAAGCTGCTAGACACTCAATGGTTGGCACCGCTCTATTAAACCTCATTTCCTCCAGGGATTGAAACTCCGACATCAATCCTCTCCTGCAGAGATTCCCACAATGCATTACACTGTCGCATATTCCAACCATATTGTCCGTCTTTAATACCCCATGGCTTTGTGCCTTCACTTTCGTTTCCAGTGGGACCCGGCAAATATTCCTGCAATTCACTTCTTCAGTATTCCGTTCCGTTCTCTCATGCCCAGTGCTCTGTTTCACTTTATCCACTAAGTTGCGTTGCTCCTCGGACCATGACCACTAGATGTTCGTCTTTTATCCTCAGCACACTTTAGACACTTATTAATCCATTGCCTTACAAATTGTCTGCAACCAATCCAACAAAACCGCCGCTTTACTTCTGGCAATGTTTTCTTTATTCCCATATGCTTTCCATCTGGGAAACTATGTGACGCTTTCATAACATCTGGAATTCTTGCCTTGGGAACAACAATAAGTGCTCGATGATTCCGGCCATCTTCACTTTCCCATATCCGATGCAAACAACCAGATATTAGAGTCAAACTACTCCATTGTGCCCAGTATGCTTTTGCAATGCGACTCTCTGCTACCATCTCTTCTCGTCTTGGCTGATTGCTTTCCTTCAGTCCTTTCAATACACGTGCCAAATCTGGATCTTCCTCCTGGCCTTGCCGAATCTTCTTCAGAAGGCACCTGTCCACGGAAGCCTTTGGTCGAGGAGCTACCGCTGCTTTACGAGGCTTCTGTTGCTTCATCTTCAAGATCACTCCCTTGGTGGTATAGCCACTATTGTGTCCAAAGACCAGAGGAACTTCTTGGCCGTTGTAAGTCATAACCCTGTTCCTTACGTTGATGTGAATGTCTCTCTCAGCCAAGAAATCGACGCCATTGATGACTTCGTCGACAATATTCGCTACCAAGAAGTTGTGATGTGTAGCCACACTCCCAATCACAACCTTGCATGTCAATCCTCCCAGGAATTGCTTGCTGTCACCAGTTACTGTCCACAACTTAGCTTTCCGCTGACCAAGTCACTCCGAATGATCCTGCGTCAGAGCATGCGATACCGTTTCAGCGAGTGCCCTTTTGGGGTTTGCATATGTGGCTCGCTTCGTCTCTACATCAAGTATTCCATTTATGAAACATTGGATCTTTACCCTCTCCGTATAATCTACAGGTGCGTCCGCATTTGCTAGATGGCCCAACCTCTCGATATCCGATGCAAATTCCTGCAATGTCTCATTAGGTTTCTGGGATCGATTCTGTAGCTCTATTTGGGATATCTGCTTTCGATGTTCGCTACCATAGCGTCTCTCAACCGCACCCATCAATGCATCATAACTGTTCCTTTCGGATTCGGGAATAGTCTGTATGATTTCTGCTGCAGGACCCTTCAATGACATGAATAGTGCTGCAACTTTATCTTCAGTGCACCAATTATTCACCGCAGCCGTCTTCTCAAATTGCAGCTTAAATACCTGGAATGGAACAGAACCATCAAAGGAAGGTGATTTTACCTTGGGAGTATTCGCTAAAGCAGATGGGCGATTTAGTTGCAATTCCTGGATACGGCCCTTCAAAGCATCCCCTTCGGCCTCAATTTTGTCCTGCCGTTCTCTGAATACCTCTTGCACTTCTGTTACTTTTGCATCTCGTGCTTTAAGCCGCGATGACATATAAGTCCTTTGTTCTTCTAGTTGATCAGAGATTTGTGATGAAACCTGGGTAGAAATTTCCGACGACATTTCCAAAAAACGAGTCTCTTGGGCTTCAATTTTTGATGACATTCGTGACTCCTGCTCTTCCAGTCGAGATGTAATGCGTGTCTCCTGGTATTCAAGTTGAGATGTAATACGCGTCTCTTGTTCTTCCATTTTAGTCGACATCTGAGTTAATACAGCCAATATCATCCCAGCTAGAACACTATGCCTTAAATGAACGCTTATTTATGCCATATCACTAAGGGAAAGTATCCCTCACAATTTTGACAACTTTCCATTATATTGTACAGGGCAAAAGGAGAAATGTAAGGTATAAGCTCATGTGCGTGTGAGATTTTGTCTCTCTCTCTCATATAAGCTTCACGTATTTATTCATGCTATATCGCTCTCATGCGAACACCTATACATAAGGTATGTTTAAGGTATAGTATAAGGCATTAAATATGCCCTTAATGAGCAATTATATAAGGGATTGTTATATGAATTATATGAGCCATTATATAAGGGAAAGTAATAATGCCTTACTATCTATTAAATAAGGGAATAAAATAAGGGATTGTATGAGGAATTATACATTACCCGGTTTTGGATTCTCGCCGTAAATAAAAGAATATGTTGTAAATGTGTATATATTTATTTAAATACTAAATAAAAATTCCACTTCATTATCCTACAGTACAAATATTTGTTTTACGAGAATCTGGTGGTCAACGTAAAAATTCAAGCCGAAAAGTAATTACAACAAGCATTTCTGTAAATGTTTTAAAAAATAAGGCAAAGTAAACTTTGCTATAACCCAACAAGCATTTCTGTAAATGTTTTTAAAAATAATTTAAAGTAAACTTGCTTCAATAAGCGATATGTAAACTTTTTCAGTTTTAATTTGTTTGAAAGTTTAAAGTACACTTTTTATAAGCTTCAAGAAAAAACTATTATCAATAATTTCACTTAAAAATTTAAATTTCTTACTTAAAATATTTCTAATTCTTTTCAGAAAATATTTTACATGAAAATGACGACACATGAAAAATTCATCGCTGCATCTTAACCAATTCCGCAATCTGCTAATAATTGGTTTAAGTAGCAGCATTCAATGTATGATTAGAACTTTTTACTTATTTTATTACAACAGCTAAATAATATAAAAATATTGTTTGAATAAAGTTTCAGAAAGAAACATTTACAAAAAGCTTTTTACATAAATAAGCTTTTAATCAAAGTGCGTTTTTTAAACGTTTTATAAACGAAAAATGAGAATTTTGTAATCTTAATATTTATTATACGTTTAAGGTAAACTTTTTATAAACTGCAAAAACGAATTTTAAAATATAATTTAACTTTAAGAGAGAGAACTTTATGTACATTCTATTTCTAAATTCTAAAAATTGGTTTAAGTTGCAGGATGATTTCAAATAGGCATTTATTTCACATTTATAAGCTTTTAATCAATGTGCCGTTTGGTTTATATTACTTTAACATATACATTTATTTTACGTTTATTTTGCTCAAGGTCTCTTATAGTCTAATCTATCTATATCTTTTAATACAACTCTTGTGAACACTACTTTAGGTTGTATTTTATATTCATATACATCAAGTTGAATTTGTATGAAAAGCTATCACTTGTTGATAGAAAAATTTAAGTTAAAATAGGCTGCTTAATTGTATTATGCTATATAAAGTGCAACAAAGAAAATATGAGGGTTTAGAATTGGTAGTTACAGTGGTGAGCATAAGTATTGGCGACGAGCTAAAGTGTTTTCTTTCATATAAAAAAATTGTGTTCATAAACTTGTATAAAGTTGTCACGTACACATACTGTTTGGCTCCTTGGGGTCCCCTGACTAGCTCAGTATAAGAGGGGCAGTGGTCCTTTACCCCTACCACCAATCTCCTCTTCATTCACCTTTTTTCCCCACACACCTTCAAACCCCAGGAAGCCCGCCCTACCTTGGACCGCCCGCTTCAATAATCCTTCCCGGCGTTCTCCCTCTTGCCATGCTCCATCCTCCGTACTTACCTCTTCATCCTGCCATCCTCACATCCCGCCCAAAAAAGGTATTTATCTCATCATTTCGGAATTAATGACATCAAAATATATTCCCATAATAAAAATTTATACAATAAAACATCTTACACACTAACGTCTCTTACGTCTAAATAATTTTGTATATTTACGGATTTTGGACAAACCGCCCTGCCGCTAAGCCTACAAGCAAAAAAAAAATCTCAATAAGGTTAGGGGATCCTACCTACAAGAGCTCTATGAGGTGGTTGTATCCCTACCGATTTATGTATCTAGTTATTTATATATATATGTGCACATTCAAATTATCGCTTTGGGCAGACTCGATTTGCACCGAAGTCACTAAAAAAAATCACAATACATATAAAAAATTGTACCTGACATAAATTTCCATATACCACACAAATTTTACTCATATGACTTAATCACACAAAAAAATAAATTAAAACTGAACCAATCTAATGACTGCATTATCATCTCGCTCACACGCAAAAATTTATAAATTTAGCATGTCCCACAACCGTAAACATAAAGCTTCGTCAAAAAGCTTTTGCTTATCCTCCACAGAGTACAATAGGGTGTGCGAAAATAAAATTATTTTTTACTTAATCTCAAAAAAAATGTTTAATGTTCAAAATTGGATTCTATGTGTTTATAGGATGGTTTGCGTGTGCGCATATGATAATTTTACAAAAAAAATGAAGGTTTACAATAAAAACGGCTCAAAGGCACAAATTGAAAGTCACTACGATAAAATCCTTGGGAATAAGTCCTGGGTGCGTTGGATAGAACCAGGTTTATGTGTTTTTGGCAGCGGTGTTCCGGCTACGTCGCAAAACGGCATATGTACAAAAAATAACTGCATTCACAACTGTTTCTTTCTTCGTACTTCGAGTAAATACGTATAAGAAAAATGTTGAAAATATGCTTTTTATCGGGTCGCCGCCCACAGTTAACCGCGTAAGTATAAGGACATGCATATATATATGTAAACGACAATAGCTTAGAAATTAAGACTTACGGCGAGTTGTGCCTTTACGCCTCCCGCGCTGAAAAGATCCGGTACACACTATAACGATCTATTATCAGAAACTATTAACTAAAAAATATGCGATTTTTGGACTTACACTTCGCCGTAGTGCTCTATATATCAAAGGTCAAAACTCGGCCACTTCCATTCACTTGTAGGTGGGTCGGGGCCCCACGTACCTGTACTCCCTACGACACAAATTATTTTAATTATGCTTTTGGACTACTTGATCCCATACCTACAGACAGATATCCGCCTACGTGCGTCCACATGTACATATATATAATTTAACTCAAAAAAATCATTTTTGTTTAATAAAGGTTATATAATCAAACGCTCTGATTTTAAAAGGGAACTTAATATTCGCAATTAGATTACGGTCTAACCAAAAAAAAAAAATAATAACAAAATCCCCCCCTTTTTTCAAAACGCAAACATTACAATTTTAACATTTTTTAAATTCAAATTCCGAACATGAATACGATCCTACATACGTATATATGTACACATACTCGCACGTATACCTAACTATCTAAACCCTAGACAAATTACTGCTCACCTTCCTTCAGCCACTTTCTGCTCCCGCGGTATCGCCACTCTTCCCCTGCAGACTCACACTTTCAAGCACTACTATGTGCCAAAAAAAACTTGAAACTTTGACTCACACACGATTTAATCGACTATGCACCACTTTAGCGCGGGGGGCAGTCTTATGCCGTGACGATAACTTTGATACTAATCTCTTCCGCCCCTATGTTCAGCCTTTTTATCTCTTCCTATTCGTGTAACGTTAATCGTTATTACTCTTTATCCGCTAATCGCCCATGGTTATGACCTAGCAGATTTATTGTTGCTGTAATCACGGCATTACAATATACAAATTTACATACGGCAACCTTCTACCAAAAGCTCTACCTTTCGTTAAGTTCTGGTCGTTTTGATGTCATTCGAGTTTTGACGTTTGTGACAGATCACTCTGAAAACAAACGCACAAAAAAACAAAGAAGGCGTAAAAAAATATATAAATTGTTAAAAATTTACTATACCTGTGCATATTTCGGTGCTCGACGCACCAACATTAGCACTTTGTTAGACGCCTTGGGTAATTGTTTCCTTCAGTTGACAACTGCCAAAACACATCCGAAGTTATCGGGAAAGGTATCGAAAGACGCGTTTTGAGCTCGGTAACAACAATCCGGAAGCGAATCCCCGAGTTCTCTCCTTCAGTGAAGAGATATTTGCCATCAAAGTTGAAAATTTTCTGTAATTTTCATGTGGTTGTTGTGATCACAGATTAGGGTTGACCGAAAAGTGCAAAAAGTGTGTTCTGCGCAGAAATACTGTGGGCCGCGTAGCCGGTGTTGGACCGGATAAGGGTTATTTTTTTTTTTTTTTTTGGATCGCGGCCAAAGGCCGCCTACTCAGAAAAGTGTTCTGCACATAAATACCTTGGATCAAGCCCCCTATTTGGGATCGGATCTGGGTAATTTTTGGGTTTTTTTGCGAATAACTTTTCACTGAAACAAAAAATCGAAAATCCGCCCTCGGACTGCCGATACCGAAGTCAAAACGAGTTGTTTGACACCCCTCTAGACATCCCCGGACGTGCCCCAGCATTTGTCTCCTAAAGGAAACAATTACCACGCCTTGTGTTCGAGCATGGCCGATATACACATTAGCGTGCAGCTATGGATGGTGAATTGAAAAGAAATATGAGGTTTGTATTATTATGATATATAAGGAGGGACCAATAATATTTTATCCTTCAGATCCATCACCACTCGATGCCCTATGCATTTCCTGCCTCTTATTCCTGCTGGCGGTCACCTTGTTTTCGCGTAAGAGCCAGCCACAGCACCCTAATGTTTGCGCCTCAACCCATGTTTACACCTGCTTTGTAAACTTATTGCGACATTCATATTCGAGCGATCTACATGATTGGTGGGGACAAAAAGGTGATGTCAGCCCAACGCGGGGAACACCCACCCCTGACAAAGTACAGAAGTCTCCAAGAAAAAAAAATTCCCAAAAATCAGCAAAATGTGTTACGAACGTAAGATTAACCCATTATTATACTAAAATTTAATGGCCTGCAAAACGTCATACTTTAAAAAGTTCTATGAAAATGTAGAAAATTTTGCTAAATTTTTTTGGAATTTTCGCGAATTTTGCGTACATTTTTAAAACAAAATTTACAATTTTTGTAGTAGAAATCGACACATGCTTTTATATAGTCTTTGTAAAACTAATTTTATTAAGGCCAAAATTTGTGAAAATCGCCGAAAACTACTGTGCCAATACGTATATTCACCACTGTATATAAATGCTTAAAACTGAATGTTCCACTTCTGGAGTAATGTCGTATTACACTTCTTTTTATGTTTTTTAACTATATTAAGATACTTACATATGTAAAGGTAATTTACCATATATCAAAAGTAACATTTATCCTTACATATATAAAAATAGAAATGTATACATTATGTTCATACATTTGTCGAAACACCTCTGCATGTGTAATGATCTAAGCTATTTAAACATACATTTATATATATGTGCATGATTTGATATATGGTAAATCACCTTTACATAGGTATACGATACATACAATATATTTATATTTAAAAATAACTTAAAGTAAACTTGCTATAATATGCTGTATGAAGGTTTTTCCAGAGTTATTTATTTGTCCTGATGACTTAAATGTATTAATGTTGTTTTGGTATTAGTTGCGATGAAAGTTTGCTTATCGTTTCCTAAAATTAAAATATATATATTATGAGGGATTTAATGTAAACCAATAAAAATGGTATTAAATGCGTTCAATTGATATTCATATATATATTTACTGTATACGTTCTATTCCACTTTTGGAGTAATGTAGCTCTTACCTTCTTACTTCTTAGAGGTTAAGAACTTCTTTTGATAGAACCGGTTATGGCTTAGTTCTATGCTCCTTCGTAAAGACTTTTCTATGGGTTGACGACCCTCGGTTGCGAAGACATCTAAACGAAAAGGAAACAAGTATATATTAGAATATGTTTCATAAAATCGTTAACAGTTATACAGTTTTTGATATCCCGAAAAACAAGCAATAATAAAAGGACGCTCTTGAGAGTGTCCTACAATTGAACCTAATATTGGCCATGAAACTTTATTAGAGCTTTTAAATAACTTAAGTTCGTCAATTAAAACATCGATTTGGACTTCGGTGCTGTCTTCAAGGAACCTAAAAGGTTTTGATAAGAAATGCTTCTGAATTCCAAAATATAAAAATTCTCCATTTGGAAGAGACTGCATCTTTACCTTTTCTGTTTGGGTTCCTATAAGACTTTTCGCACACAGAGGCAAACCATGAACACAAATTCTTTTTGAAGTTTGCAACATATCATTAACCATCGCCATTGGCATGTTATTGCGAATGGCGGTAATTCTATACGACAGCACGTAACTGCTAATGTACGTCCAAAAATATTGGGAGAGGTATCAAACGACGGGTTTTAACCTCCGTATCAATAATCCGAAATTTATGTCACTGAATAAAACTTGAAAATAAACTGATCAACCTGCCTTGCTTGGTCACCGCCTTATATAGTCCAACAGGGTGCTTGCCTACGCACCGAGAACTTTCTTGGTTGTTCGCTTTTCGTGTTCTGGAAGGGTCGGCGTTATTTATTGGCATCTCCTCTTTGCATCGTATTCCCAGACACTCGCGCCATCTCTCTTCCTCTTCCTAGTTACACGCTTGCATGCATAAGCGTAGCCATCGTTATCTCGGTTGTGTTTAACTAGTCGTAGGAGTGTTATTGAGTTAGGAATGGTACATGCTTGAGATGGCGCGAGTGTTTGCGAATACGATGCAAAGAGGAGACTCCAATGAATAACACCGACCCTTCCAGAACACGAAAAGCGAATAACCAAGAAAGTTCTCGGTGCGTAGGCAAGTACCCTGTTGGACTATATAAGGCGGTGACCAAGCAAGGCAGGTTGATCAGTTTATTTTCAAGTGTTTAACAGTGAACTACTGTGAAGTTACCAAACTCTTAAATTTGAATTGCGTTATTACTAGTAAATAAAACTAGCTATTAGTTACAATATCTGTGCGTGTGTTTATTTGACTCTATAGTGATCGAACCCAGGATTGATAATTAAGGAATCATCGAATTCGTCACAATTGGTGTTAGAAGTGATATTGTTAAATAAATACCGAAAGTTTTCAAGGATAACAAAGGCACGGCAAAGTTGAATGAGCTGAAGATCCAGCAACTCAAAAATGAGCTGCAACAGCGTGGCTTGAATACCTCAGGCAATAAATCAGAGCTACAGTCACGATTGCGAGAGGCTATGGAAGCTGAAGGAATTAACGTTGACGATCATGTGTTTCAGCTTGTGGAAGAAGCATCGACAAAAATGGAAGAGAAGGAGTCTACAATTCCAGCCGCAAGTGTGGACACTAATTCGTTGTTGACTGTATTGACTCAGATGTCATCTAGCATTTCGACACAGCTGCAAGAACAAAAGACACACATGGCATCTCAGTTGGAAGAACAAAAGACACAAATGGCATCTCAGATGGAAGAACAAGAGACGCGTATTACATCTCAGCTCGAAGAACAGAAAACTTGCATGGCATCTCAGCTGGAAGAACAGAAAACACACATTGCATGTCGAATGGAGGCCCAAGAGACTCGTATTATAGAAATGTCGTCTCAAATTTCGGCCAATATTTCATCACAGCTCTCCGCTCAACTGGAAGAACAAAAGGCGTATATGTCATCGCAGTTGGAAGCACAAGATGCAAAAATTGCACAATTTCAAGATAAAATAGAGACCGAGGTAGATGCGTTAAGGGGCCGTATCCAGGAGTTGCAACTGAACCGTCCATCTGCCTCAGCGAATACTCCCAAGGTAAAATCCCCGTCATTTGATGGTTCTGTTCCTTTCCAGGTATTTAAGCTACAGTTTGAGAAGACGGCAGCGGTGAATAATTGGGGCACTGAAGACAAAGTTGCTGCACTGTTCGTGGCATTGAAGGGTCCTGCAGCCGAAATCTTACAGACGATTCCAGACGGTGAACGCAATAATTATGAAGCATTGATGGGTGCAGTTGAGAGACGCTATGGTAGCGAACATCGAAAGCAGATATACCAAATAGAGCTACAGAATCGCTGTCAGAAGGCTAATGAGACATTGCAGGAATTTGCATCGGATATCGAGAGGTTGGCCCATCTAGCAAATGCGGACGCACCTGTAGAATATACGGAGAGGGTGAAAATCCAGTGTTTCATAAATGGAATACGCGATGTGGAGACGAAGCGGGCCACATATGCAAACCCCAAAAGGACATTCGCTGAAACGGTATCGCATGCTCTGACGCAGGAAACAGCCTCGCTTTTGAGTAAACCTACATACAAGGCTCATCGCGTAGAAGTGGACACTCCGGCTTGGGTAGACAAAATTTTGGAAGCGTTGAACGGAGTACAGAAAAAAAGTGATGGTGCCATTAAATGCTTTAAGTGCGGAAAACCAGGTCACATAGCACGTTATTGCGGCACTGGCTCCAGTAGCCCCAGCAATTCAGGTGGGCGAAAACGCAAAGCTGAAGGAGATGAGCAAACCTCCCAACAAAATCAGTCGTTAAACTAAATCGAGCCAGCCGAAAGGGGCGTGGACTGGCTCCCGCAAATGAATGCCCCGTAATCTCTGTCTCACAGATCGGAAGGAAAGCTAGTAATGTTACTGTTGTTGCATATGTGGATGGAAAAGAGCACTTACTAACTGTGGATACAGGCGCATCACATTCCATAGTTCGATCTGATTTAGTCAACAAGGAGATGAGACCATTGCATGGAGCAAAGTTACGTACGGTCACTGGTGAGGACACCCATGTCCTAGGAGAAGTAACATGTGAAATCGCAATTGGGAACGTGGCCGTTCTACACAATTTTATAGCAGCAGATATTGTTGACGAAATCATAGTTGGTGTGGACTTCTTAAGCGAGCAAGGCATCAAGATCGACATGCAAAACAGGATTATGAATTACCAGAACATGGCTGTGCCATTCAATTTTGGTTACGAAAACAAATACGTTAGTAAGCGAGTGGTTTTGGAGGAGAGCCAACAAATTCCACGGAAGTCGGAAGCAATCATATGGGCAAAGATTGATGGAGATTATGGGACAAGCAAGTTGTGGGTTGTCGAGGCAGCAAACAAATCAAGGACGAACATATTAGTAGGAAAACCCTGGCCATGACAAAACAAGATGGACGTGTACCGGTAAGAGTACTTAATGAGTTCAAATGGCCGATTAAACTTTCCAAAGGAGCAATATTGGGACAATGCCAAGAGGTCGAGGTAGTAATCAATTGTGAACAGCTTCAGGAAAATGATTCCACCATCAAGATTAATCTTTCAGATGATATCATGTCGTGGACGGCAGGCCTCGAAAAATATCATCAGAAAAAGGCAAAGGAACTTTTATCAAAGTACTCGAGCATATTTGACAAGGATGGTTCCAAACCAGGTCGGACCAAAGTTGTGAAGCATCAAATTGATACTGGTGATGCAAGACCAATCCGCCAAGCTCCTCGTAGTATTCCATTGGCCAAACGACAAGTGGTAAGAGAAATTATACAGGAAATGAGTGACAGCGGCGTGATCGAACCATCAGCTAGTCCATGGAGCTCACCGGTAGTACTAGTGAAAAAGAAGGATGGAAAAATGAGGTTCTGTGTGGATTACAGAAAATTGAACGACGTAACGAAGAAGGACAGTTATCCATTGCCAAGAATCGACGATACTCTGGACTCGTTATCTGGCACGAAATGGTTTTCCACACTGGACTTGAAAATCGGCTACTGGCAAGTGGAGGTGAAGGATGAAGATAAAAGAAAAGACGGCCTTCACCGTTGGAGAAGGGCTTTGGCAATTTACGGTAATGCCCTTCGGGCTATGCAATGCTCCAGCTACTTTTGAGAGACTCATGGACCAGATACTAAAAGGATTCCACTGGCAAACATGTTTGGTGTACCTCGACGACATCATCGTGCTGGGAAAAAGCTTTGAGCAGCACCTAAAGAACTTGGAGGAAGTTTTCCAAAGAATAGCGGATGCTGGTCTGAAACTAAGTCGCAAGAAGTGTTCCTTGTTTAAAAAGGAAGTAAGTTATTTGGGTCACAAGGTAACTACGGAGGAAATTTGCACTGCTAAGGAAAAGATCGAAGCCGTAAAGGATTGGCCAAGACCGAGAAATTTGCATGAGTTACGGAGCTTCCTTGGGCTGTGCACGTATTATCGCCGATTTGTACCGAATTTTGCCAGCGTAGTTAGTAGTCTCCATGACCTTACGAGGAAGAATATGAGTTTTGAATGGAAGAAGGAACAGGAGGTGGCTTTTCAAACATTGAAGGAACGACTATGCACTGCCTCGATGTTAGCATATCCAATTCCAGGTTCAAAGTTTATTCTGGATACAGATGCGAGTGGTTATGCTATAGGAGGTGTTTTGTCTCAGATTGTTGATGGACAGGAGAAGGTAGTTGCATACTATAGCCGAACAATTGGGAAGCCTGAAAGGAACTATTGTGTAACCCGGAGACAACTGTTGGCATTGGTAGAGTGCGTTAAGCATTTCCACAAGTATCTCTATGGGCAGCAGACCACTTCTTCTTTCTTTAAATGGTCATCTAACCGCCTGGGCGATTTTGACCGTCCAACATAGCTCGCCAGTCGTTTCTTCGTTGCGCCAACTGGCGCCAATTGGAAACACCGCGGGATCGCAAATCGGTCTCCACTTGGTCCTTCCATCGGAGTGGTGGTCTCCCTCTTCCTCTGCTTCCACCGGCGGGTGCCGATAAGAATACCTTCTGGGCTGGAGCATCTTCGCTCATTCGCACTACGTGGCCTAGCCAGCGAAGCCGCTGTGTTTTAATTCGCTGAACTATGTCGGCGTCTGCGTAAAGTTCATACAGCTCATCATTAAATCTTCTTCGGTACTCGCCGTCGCCAACGCGTAGAGGTCCACAAATCTTTCGAAGAACCTTCTCTCGAATACTCCCAGAGCCGCCTCATCAGATGTTGTTAGTGTCCACGCTTCTGCACCATATAGCAGGACAGGTGCGATGAGTGACTTGTAGAGTGTTATTTTCGTTCGTCGAGAGAGGACTTTACTTTTCAATTGCCTACTCAGTCCGAAGTAGCATTTGTTTGCAAGAGTGATTCTTCGTCGGATTTCTAGGCTAACATTATTGTTGGTATTAATGCTGGTTCCCAGGTAAACGAAGTCCTTTACTATTTCGAAATTATTGCTGCCAACAGTGGCTTGGTTGCCAAGGCGCGAATGCGCTGACTCTTTGCATGATGACAGAAGGTACTTCGTTTTGCCCTCGTTCACCACCAATCCCATTTTCTCCGCTCCTTTTTCTAATTTGGAGTAAGCAGAAGTTACGGCGCGGTTGTTAAGGCCAATGATATCAATATCGTCAGCATATGCCAACAGTTGGACGCTTTTATAAAATATTGTTCCAGCGCGGTTCAGTTCTGCAGCTTGTATTATTTTCTCCAGCATTAAATTAAAGAAATCGCACGATAGGGGGTCACCCTGTCTGAAACCTCGTTTAGTTTCGAACGGCTCGGAGAGGTACTTCCCAATTCTGACCGAGCTGGCGGTATTGCTCAAGGTCATTTTGCATAGCCGTATAAGTTTTGCGGGGAAACCAAATTCAGACATAGCGGCATATAGGCAGCTCCTTTTCGTGCTATCGAAAGCGGCTTTAAAATCAACAAAGAGATGATGCGTGTCGATTCTTTTTTCACGGGTTTTTTCCAAGATTTGGCGTATTGTAAAAATCAGCAGACCACGCAGTGTTGAAATGGCTCTTACAGTTCCGTAATCCGGAAGGTCAATTGGCACGGTGGATAGAGCGACTGCAAAGTTATGACTTTTCCATAAAGCATCGCAAAGGTAGCACCCACGGATGATGCTGAATGCTGATGCAATGTCACGAAGACCATGTAACTTGGAATGCAAGCATTGTTCCAAAGCTGAGGCCAATGAAGACATTATAGATGTGCGGCTCATGACTATAACATCTACGTACGAATGGAACATTGATTAATTAAGAAGGTTTCAGCACGAAGATCCAGATCTTACACGTGTAATGCAAGGAATCGAACGAAACGAGCGACCATCAAGAGAGGAGATGTCAGCAGAAAGTCCTGTTGTCAAGTCATATTGGGCACAGTGGAATAGTTTGCAATTAGAATCCGGCTGTTTGCATCGAATATGGGAGAGTGAGGATGGTCAATGTGTTCGAAAGCTGATAGTCGTCCCAAGGAAGAAAATCCCTGATGTACTCAATGAATTACATAACGGTACAAGCGGAGGTCATCTTGGAGTCGCCAAGACCTTGGAGAAAGTCAAGCAAAGATTCTTTTGGGTTGATTGCCGTCAATCGGTCGCGGAGTGGATTGCCAACTGTGAAGTATGCATCAAAGCTAAAGGACCGAAATCAAGGAGCCATGGCCAAATGAAACAGTACAACTCAGGTGCGTCATTTGAGAGGATAGCCATGGATATAGCTGGTCCATTTCCTACTAGCAAACTCGGAAAGAAATATGTACTGGTAGTTATGGACTATTTCAGCAAATGGCCAGAAGTGTACCCTATTCCAAATCAAGAGGCAGAAACCATAAGAGAGGTGTTTACTAACAATTGGGTAGCTCGGTTTGGTGCACCGATGGAGATACATTCTGACCAAGGCAGAAATTTCGAATCAGCTGTGTTCCAGGAAATGTGCAAGACATTGGGCGTTCGGAAAACTCGAACAACTGCACTACATCCTCAGTCAGATGGCATGGTAGAACGATTCAATAGAACATTGGAAGAGCACCTGAGGAAAGTAGTGGATAAGTTCCAGAAGGATTGGGATACTCACATCTCTTTATTCCTAATGGCATATCGCTCTGCAGTACATGAAACAACTGGTCAGACTCCTGCAAAGGTAATTTTTGGGAATGATCTTCGATTGCCCGCTGATTTGAAGTTTTGGATAAACGCTGATGCAGGGGTAAATGCTCGGAAATCTACTAGCGTGTTGGAAGAAGAAATGAGAGAAATTCACGACGTTGTGAGACAACGGACTAAGATCATGAGCGATAAGATGAAGGCCAGGTACGACAAAGCAATAAATTCGGAAGGTTTTATAGAAGGAGATTTAGTGCTGCTATACAACCCACAGCGTAGGAAAGGTTTGTCCCCAAAACTACAATGTAACTGGGACGGCCCATACAAAGTCATAAAACGGATCAACGATGTGGTATATCGCATACAAACTATGGGAAGACCAAGGAATAAGATGAAAGTGGTCCATTTAGAAAGGCTAGCTGCGTTTGGTTCCGGCAATGTGTCTGATCGGGACGATCAGACTTAGGTGGAGGGCAGTGTGGCGATTATTCTCAAGCATGTACCATCCCTAACTCAATAACACTCCCAGCACTAGTTAAACACAGGTGAGATAACGATGGCTACGCTTATGCATGCAAGCGTGTAATTAGGAAGAGGAAGAGAGATGGCGCGAGTGTTGCGAATACGATGCAAAGAGGAGATTCCAATAAATAACACCGACCCTTCCAGCACACGAAAAGCGAATAACCAAGAAAATTCTCGGTGCGTAGGCAAGTACCCTGTTGGACTATATAAGGCTATATAAGCAAGGCAGGTTGATCCGTTTATTTTCAAGCGTTTAACAGTGAACTACTGTGAAGTTACCAAACTCTTAAATTTGAATTGCGTTATTACTAGTAAATAAAACTAGCTATTAGTTACAATATCTGTGCGTGTGTTTATTTGACTCTATAGTGATGGAACCCAGGATTGATAATTAAGGAATCATCGAATTCGTCACAATAATTAAGGAAACATCCATGGCGAAATTATACAGGTGGCGTTGGTTGCTAGCATATATGTAAATTTCCCATGTATTTTGTTTTTGTAAATCGAATGCGAGCTGTCAAAATCCAAATTCGCCTTATGGACTCGCCTTGGGCGCCATTGCTAACCCTCGAATTCGCCTATTAGCGTAGTGTCAAAGTAATTCGTAAATAAAATGTAAATAATGTACACTGTATTTGTGTTATAAAACATAATATGTTGGGAGCATGGCGAAATGGTTGGGAGTATCCAAAGATGAGTATCTGGTTGCTATTGATCCAAGTGACTATGTAAAAAAACGTGATGAAAAATTTAATGCGCAAAGCGTTATGGAAGCAGGTTTGACGGTATGGGAAATCAAACATGCATATCTAAACTCGCAAAGGCAAGGTTTAATAATTAAACACTTTTAGGATATATCCAAAGACCCAGCGGACATCAAAGCATCTACAACACGTGCGTTTCGCGCGTGAATTGGTTGCTAATAAACAGTTTGCCGATTCGATGAAGGAATTTGAAAAGGCTGCCGCCGATCCATATGACGTTATAAGAGTTTTTCCGAATTTACTGCAAGATCAGGCGCCCAAATCGAATGAGGCAGCTGTACCAGCACCACCAACACCGTGCAGGTATTGGGTGATGTAGAAAAGGCTGCTGAGTATTGCGCATATTGGGCATAATTATAACGCAAATTTGCGTAATAATTTTCAGAGCAGAGACAACGCTCGGATACGGCTGTAAGGCCTCTCTACTAAACCTCAAGGTTTTTTTGCATAGACCGTGAAATAAGTTTAAGATATTGAGCCCTAACCGATAACAAAGATAAGCCAAAAGCAATTATGAAGTGACATTTTGCATGCAATTTTTTTAAAAATGTAATCTTAAAAACCTGTAAAATGTTATTTTGTTGGTTACACTAAAATTGCTGTTAGTGATCGATATGCAGAAAAGATTTTTTGACAAATTTTTATTAAGTTATGTATTTAAAGGTACAAAGGGTGTAATGTAAATAGGACAGAAAGTTGTATGTGAAAATTTCATTAAATTGGCTTGGTTTGTGTATGCTAATACTTTTTTTCAATTTGGCTTAGTTTCTTCTTTATTTAGCTTTTTAAAATAAAAAGATTCTTCAGGTACAATTTACTTATTACATAGTAATTTACTTATTAGTAATTGTTGTGAGCTAAAATACTGCTCTAACGTAATATATTAGCAGTCTTTTAAATACAATAATGACTCTTTCATTTTTGAGATTACTTGGTAATTCATTGAACAGTTTTAGGCCTTTGTACATTAAAATATTTTAAGCCTTATTACACTTATAAAAGTTAAATCCAAAATCATGTTTGTTCCTTAATCTGTAAGGTTGCACATCACCAACATACAGATTATACTTCATTTCAAATTCAAAAAGTATAACATTGATAATAGTCCTTTGGTTTATATTAAGCCATCGAGGGTATGAGGTTGGTGTCCATCTATTTCACTTGTAATTTATTAATTTTGCTTTCGTTTCTGGTGAACGCTTATACAAAAGCGTAACAGCCTTTCCGATTCCATGTTGTTTCAAGTAACTTCTATCAATAGTAGGAAACTGTAGAAAATATTTTTTTTATTACCTGTATTTAGCAATATCAAAGTGTAAAATCTTGGACTTACATATGCAAGCAATTTAAAATTGCTCCGCGTATCTGCAAACAGGGCAAACTTCTGTTTGGTAACGGAGCCAACCAATCTGTAAGCACATCTAAAATGTTATGCCCCAAAAAGTGAAACTGCAAGTCTTGTCTAAGTAGCGAAATTGACGGTCTTCATCGGCAGCGTTCCTCATACCAACAATAAACTGATCGATTAAGTAATTATCCTTTATCAACCCACGGTCGTTTTTCCTCCTTTATGCGTAGTAATATGTCATCAAAGCCCAAGATGAAATTAGCGGTTTTCTTGTAGCCGTGTGCATATATAAATATAAAAATGGTTTAAAAAAATTATATACAATGGTATATAAAAACTTTATAAAAAAGTATATAAAATGGTATATAATGGACTATATACATACAGGATAAATCGAGGGACTATGTACGAGTACCTCGTACTGACGAAGATTTTGTTTCGTGATATTTGCGACTGTTGCAGGGTTCTGATATATAAAGACGCCCACGCGTATACGAGGTATCACCGAGCCATACTCTTTCAGGTTATTACTGTAAGATATAAACAGATTTAAAAAAAATTATCATAATTCACTTTAATTACACCCAAATCTTACAGATGTTGATGAGTGGTATTGTTTCCTTTAGGAGACAACTGCTAAAACACGTCGAAAAATGTCGGGAAAGGTATCAAACGACGCGTTTTGATATCTGTATCAATAATCCGAAAGCTGAAATTAAATAATTTGTTTCAGTGAAAAGTTATTCGTGAAAACCCCAAAAAGTACCCAAGTCCGATCCCAAATAGGGGGCTTGCTCCACGGTATTTATGTGCATAACACAGAAAATTTTCAACTTTGATGGCAAATATCTCTTCACTGAAACAAAAACTCGAAAATCCGCTTCCGGATTATTGTTACCGAGGTCAAAACGCGTCTTTTGATACCTTCCCGACAACTTTGGACTTGTTTTAGCAGTTGTCTCCTAAAGGAAACAATTACCATATATATACACATAATAACACTACTTACTGATTATAGCACAATTCTGAACTTAGTGCTGGATGTATAGGCGGTGCGCAATTAGATGTTGCAACTCTCATCAACGGATGGGGAACTGCTTTTGGCATCAATCTCGGCTGTTTGCCACTGTAAATAATATCTTCGCGCAAAGAATGGTCTGCGCAAATATGATATTTTGATTTTAAAAGCACCCCGCAGTTATTTTGCCACAACAGACGTCTCTTCTCATCAAGGGGCACCTTGTAGAAGGTCCCAATTCCCCGCACAAATTGTTTTAAACAAATCGCACATTTGACCATGATGAACACTTTTTATTGTTTGTAGATGATTATATTTCACAAAATTACACTTGTTTCTTCACCACAACTTATTTTATTTTATTTAAACGCAATATTTTTACCAAAAACACTTTCCAATGAGAATGCAGAATACAAATGTAAATAAACAACGTCAATTCGAATTCGCCTTGAATTTGGCTGAGTTTGACATTACCCATTCGACTGAAAATAAAAACAGTTCAATACATATATGCTAGTGACGCCAGCTTTATACAGGTGGCGTCAGTAGCATATATGTAAATTTCCCATGTATTTTGTTTTTGTAAATCGAATGCGAGCTGTCAAAATCCAAATTCGCCTTATGGACTCGCCTTGGGCGCCATTGCTAACCCTCGAATTCGCCTATTAGCGTAGTGTCAAAGTAATTCGTAAATAAAATGTAAATAATGTACACTGTATTTGTGTTATAAAACATAATATGTTGGGAGTATCCAAAGATGAGTATCTGGTTGCTATTGATCCAAGTGACTATGTAAAAAAACGTGATGAAAAATTTAAGGCACAAAGCGTTATGGAAGCAGGTTTGACGGTATGGGAAATCAAACATGCATATCTAAACTCGCAAAGGCAAGGTTTAATAATTAAACACTTTTAGGATATATCCAAAGACCCAGCGGACATCAAAGCATCTACAATACGTGAATTGGTTGCTAATAAACAGTTTGCCGATTCGATGAAGGAATTTGAAAAGGCTGCCGCCGATCCATATGACGTTATAAGAGTTTTTCCGAATTTACTGGAAGATCAGGCGCCCAAATCGAATGAGGCAGCTGTACCAGCACCACCAACACCGTGCAGGTATTGGGTGATGTAGAAAAGGCTGCTGAGTATTGCGCATATTGGGCATAATTATAACGCAAATTTGCGTAATAATTTTCGGAGCAGAGAGAGCCTCTCTACTAAACCTCAAGGTTTTTTTGCATAGACCGTGAAATAAGTTTAAGATATTGAGCCCTAACCGCAATTTTGTTGTAACCAAAAAAGGTATGAAAATACGGTTTTTGACAGGTATTATTAATTCTGTTTGTTTTAAACTATCTCACAAAATATCACAACCGTAATAAGTTCTCTTACAAAGATAAGCCAAAAGCAATTATGAAGTGACATTTTGCATGCAATTTTTTTAAAAATGTAATCTTAAAAACCTGTAAAATGTTATTTTGTTGGTTACACTAAAATTGCTGTTAGTGCTCGATATGCAGAAAAGATTTTTTACCAAATTTTTATTAAGTTTTGTATTTAAAGGTACAAAGGATGTATGTAAATAGGACAGAAAGTTGTATGTGAAAACTTTATTTATATTTTTTAGTTTTTGAATGATTTGAAAAAAATACATTACTTTACATATTAAATACCGGTTTCATTAAATTGGCTTGGTTTGTGTATGCTAATATTTTTTTTCAATTTGGCTTACTTTCTTCTTTATTTAGCTTTTTAAAATAAAAAGATTCTTCAGGTACAATTTACTTATTACATAGTAATTTACTTATTAGTAATTGTTGTGAGCTAAAATACTGCTCTAACGTAATATATTAACAGTCCTTTAAATACAATAATGACTCTTTCATTTTTGAGATTACTTGGTAATTCATTGAACAGTTTTAGGCCTTTGTAGATTAAAATATTTTGAGCCTTATTACACTTATAAAAGTTAAATCCAAAATCATTTTTTTCCTTAATCTGTAAGGTTGCACATCACCAACATACAGATTATACTTCATTTCAAATTCAAAAAGTATAACATTGATAATAGTCCTTTGGTTTATATTAAGGTATATAAAAATTTTATAAAAAAGTATATAAAATGGTACATAATGGACTATATATATGTAGGATAAATCGAGGGACTATGTACGAGTACCACGTACTGACGAAGATTTTGTTTCGTGATATTTGCGACTGTTGCATGGTGCTGATATATAAAAACGCCCACGCGTATACGAGGTATCACCGAGCCATACTCTTTCAGGTTATTACTGTAAGATATAAACAGATTTAAAAAAAATTATCATAAATTCACTTTAATTACACCCAAATCTTACAGATGTTGATGAGTAGTATTGTTTCCTTTAGGAGACAACTGCTAAAACACGTCCAAAAATGTCGGGAGAGGTATCAAACAACGCGTTATGACTTCGATATCAACAATCCGAAAGCGGATTTTCAATTTTTGGTAATTCTATACGACAGCACGTAACTGCTAATATACGTCCAAAAATCTCGGGAAAGGTATTAAACGACGCGTTTTGATCTCTGTATCAATAATCCGAAAGCGGAAATTAAATAATTTATTTCAGTGAAAAGTTGTTCGGGACAACCCCAAAAAGGACCCAAGTCCGATCCCAAATAGGGGGCTTGCTCCAAGGTATTTATGTGCATAACATCTTTCTGCGTTGGCGGCCTTTGGCCGCGCTTCAAAAAAATAACCCTTAGCCGGCCCAACACCGGCTTCGCGGTCCACAGTATTTCTGCGCAAAACACATTTCTGCACTTTTCGGTACACCCTAATCTGTGATTACAACAACCACATGAAAATTTTCAACTTTAATTGCAAATATCTCTGAACAGACATAAAATATCGAATTTCCGCTTTCGGATTATTGATACGGAGGTTAAAACGCGTCTTTTGATACCTTTACCGACAACTTTGGACTTGTTTTAGCAGTTGTCTCCTAAAGGAAACAATTACAATATATATACACATATTAACACTACTTACTGGTTATAGCACAATTCTGAACTTAGTGCTGGTTGTATAGGCGGTGCGCAATTAGATGTTGCAACTCTCATCAACGGATGGGGAACTGCTTTTGGCATTAATCTCGGCTGTTTGCCACTGTAAATAATACCTCGCGCAAAAAATGGTCTGCGCAAATATGATCTTTTGATCTTAAAAGCACCCCGCAGTTATTTTGCCATAACAGACGTCTCTTCTCATCAAGGGGCACCTTGTAGAAGGTCCCAATTCCCCGTACAAATTGTTTTAAACAAGTCGCACATTTGACCATGATGAAAACTTTTTAATGTTTGTAGATGATTATATTTCACAAAATTACACTTGTTTCTTCACCACAACTTATTTAATTTTAATTAAACGCAATATTTTTACCAAAAACACTTGCCAATCAGAATGCAGAATACAAATGTAAATAAACAACGTCAATTCGAATTCGCCTTGAATTTGGCTGAGTTTGACCATGAGTTTGACATTACCCATTCGACTGAAAATAAAAAAAGTTCAATACATATATGTTACTAACGCCACCTGTATAATTTCGCCATGGAAACATCGAACTCGTCACAGTATCGATATTGTGACGAATTCGATGATTCCTTAATTATCAATCCTGGGTTCGAACACTATAAAGTCAAATAAACACACGCACAGATATTGTAACTAATAGCTAGTTTTATTTACTAGTAATAAACGCAATACAAATGCCCGAGTTTGGTTACTCCACAGTAGTTCACTGTACAATACTTGAATACAAGCTGATCACCCTGCCTTGCTTGGTCACCGCCTTATATAGTTCAACAGGGTGCTTGCCTACGCACCGATAACTTTCTTGGTTGTTCGCTTCTCGTGTTATGGAAGGGTCGGTGTTATTTATTGGCATCTCCTCTTTGCATCGTATTCGCAAACACTCGCGCCATCTCTCTTCCTCTTCCTAGTTACACGCTTGCATGCATAAGCGTAGCCATCGTTATCTCTGCTGTGTTTAACTAGTGCTGGGAGTGTTATTGAGTTAGGGATGGTACATGCTTGAGAATAATCGCCACACTGCCCTCCACCTAAGTCTGATCGTCCCGATCAGACACATTTCCCAAACCAAACGCTGCTAGACGCTCAATGGTTGGCACTGCTTTACCAAACCTCATTTCCTCCAGTGATTGAAACTCCGACATCAATCCTCTCCTGCAGAGATTCCCACAATGCATTGCAGTGTCACATATTCCAACCATTTTGTCCGTTCTTAATCCCAAATGGATTTGTGGCTTCACTTTTCTTCCCAGTTGTACCCGCCAAACATTCCTGCAACTCGTTTCTTCAGGATTCCGTTCCGTTCTCTCATGCCCATTGCACTGTTTCACATTATCCACTAAGTTGCGTTGCTTCCTTGGAACATGACCACCAGATGTTCGTCTTTTATCCTCAGCACACTCTGTACACTTAGTAATCCATTTCCTCACAGTTTGTTTGCAACCGATCCAATAGAACCGCCGCTTTACCTCTTGCAGCGTTTTCTTTATTCCCATGTGCTTTCCATCTGGGCAACTATGCGACGCTTTGATAACATCTGGAATTCTTGCCTTGGGAACAACAATAAGTGCTCGATGATTCCGGCCATCTTCACTTTCCCATATCCGATGCAAACAACCAGATATTAGCTTCAAATTACTCCTTTGTGTCCAGTATGCTTTTGCGATGCGACTCTCTCTAATCATCTCTCCTCTTCTTGGATGTTTGTTTTCCTTTATTCCTTTCAACACACGTGCCAAATCTGGATCTTCCTCCTGGCCTTGCCGAATCTTCTTCAGGAGGCACCTGTCCATGAAAGCCTTTGGTCGAGGAGCTACTCCCTTGGTGGTATAGCCACTATTGTGTCCAAAGATCAGATGAACTTCTTGGCCGTTGTAAGTCATAACCCTGTTCCGTACGTTGATGTGAATGTCTCTCTCAGCCAAGAAGTCAACGCCAATTATGACTTCGTCGACAATATTCGCTACCAAGAAGTTGTGATACGTAGCTACATTCCCAATCACAATCTTACATGTCACCTCTCCCAGGACTTGCTTGCTTTCACCAGTTACTGTCCACAATTTAGCTTTCCGCAATAGTCTCACCTTCCCGCTGACCAAGTCACTCCGAATGATGGAATGTGATGCACCAGTATCCACAGTCAGCAAGCGCTCTTTCCCGTCCACGTAGCCTTCAACAGCAACATTACTCGCTTTCCGTTCGAGTTGTGACACAGAGATTATAGGGCATTCATCTTGCTCATCTTCTCCAGCTTTGCGTTTCCGTCCACCTGAATTGCTGGGGTTCCTGGAGCCAGTGCCGCAATAACGTGCTATGTGACCTGATTTTCCGCACTTAAAGCATTTAAGGGCACCATCACTTTTTTTCTGTACTCCTACTCTACTTTCAACGCTTCCAAAATTTTGTCAACCCAAGCCGGAGTTTCCACTTCTAAACGATGAGCCTTATATGCAGGTTTACTCAAAAGTGAGGATGTTTCCTGCGTCAGAGCATGCGATACCGTTTCAGCGAATGTCCTTTTGGGGTTTGCATATGTGGCCCGCTTCGTCTCTACATCGCGTATTCCATTTATAAAACTTTGGATTTTTACCCTCTCAGTGTACTCCACGGGCGCGTCCGCATTTGCTAGATAGGCCAACCTCTCGATGTCCAATGCAAATTCTTGCAAAGTCTCATTAGGTTTCTGGGATCGATTCTGTAGCTCTATTTGGTATATCTGCTTTCTACAGGGTGCCGCAAAAGTAATTCTCCTATCAGAAAATGCTATAAATTTTGCGATTGGCCCCTAAAGTCAGTTCTGTTTTGACATTTGTGTAGTAATGTAGTAAACACATGCGAAATACACGTTAATAAACAATGTTACGCTACACTGCTCCAGAACGCGGAATATTGCTGACTATTTATTTGACCAATAAGCGCTACAGAGCAATGATCAACGAGTTCTTTTTGCCGCAACTTGATGAATTGGGATTGGAAAACATGTGGTTCCAACAAGACGGTGCAACAGCACACACTGCACGTGCCACAACCGATATGCTGAACATCGGAAGCTTACTTTTGTGCCACCTTGTATGTTCTCTACCCATAGCGTCTCTCAACCGCACCCATCAATGCATCATAACTGTTCCTTTCGGACTCGGGAATAGTCTGTAAGATTTCTGCTGCAGGTCCCTTCAATGCCACGAATAGTGCTGCAACTTTATCTTCAGTGCACCAATTATTCACCGCAGCCGTCTTCTCAAATTGCAGCTTAAATACCTGGAATGGAACAGAACCATCAAAGGAAGGTGATTTTACCTTGGGCGTATTCGCTAAAGCAGATGGACGGTTCAGTTGCAACTCCTGGATACGGCCCCTTAGCGCATCTACCTCGGTCTCTATTTTATCTTGAAATTGCGCAATTTTTGCATCTTGTGCTTCCAACTGTGATGACATATACGCCTTTTGTTCTTCCAGTTGAGCGGAGAGCTGTGATGAAATATTGGCCGAAATTTGAGACGACATTTCTATAATACGAGTCTCTTGGGCCTCCATTCGACACGCAATGTGTGTTTTCTGTTCTTCCAGCTGAGATGCCATTCGCGATGTAATACGCGCCTCTTGTTCTTCCATTTTAGTCGACATCTGATTTAATACAGCCCATATCATGTTTGTGTCCACGGTTGCTACTGGACTCGGCGACTCCTTTTTTTCCTCCATTTTCGTCGATGCCTCCTCCACAAGATGAAAAACATGATCATCAACGTTGATTCCTTCTGCTTCCATAGCCTCTCGCAATCGTGACTGTAACTCTGATTTATTGCCTGTAGTGTTTAGTCCGCGTTGTTCCAACTCATTTTTGAGTTGCTGAATCCTTAATTCATTCAGCTTCGCCATGTCCTTGTTATCCTTTAAATCACTGGTATTTATTTAACAATACCGCTTCTGACACCAATTGTGACGAATTCGATGATTCCTTAATTATCAATCCTGGGTTCGATCACTATAAAGTCAAATAAACACACGCACAGATATTGTAACTAATAGCTAGTTTTATTTACTAGTAATAACCGCAATACAAATGCCCGAGTTTGGTTACTCCACAGTAGTTCACTGTACAATACTTGAATACAAACTGATCCCCCTGCCTTGCTTGATCACCGCCTTATATAGTCCCACAGGGTGCTTGCCTACGCACCGAGAACTTTCTTGGTTGTTCGCTTCTCGTGTTCTGGAAGGGTCGGTGTTATTTATTGGCATCTCCTCTTTGCATCGTATTCGCAAACACTCGCGCGATCTCTCTTCCTCTTCCTAGTTACACGTTTTGTGTGCATAAGCGTAGCCATCGTTATCTCTGCTGTGTTTAACTAGTGCTGGGAGTGTTATTGAGTTAGGGATGGTACATGCTTGAGAATAATCGCCACAATATGGTATCGCATCGAATCGAAATTCGTGAACATAGTTTTGAAAAGTTAAAACCAAAAATGTTTGTGTCGATTCGCCGATTTACTAAAATATCTCCAAAATTGAGAGAATTACGAATTCACCTATGCCAAGCAGGTGAAGCTTCAAAAGGTGCTAGGTATGCAAGTTATACTTAAATGTTATATTATATAGAACTTTGTAATTGCATAACACGATGGCTCACATTGGTATCCCAACAACAGTTCAACATGAGCATAAAGAAAAGACAGCACATATGGTGCAAAATTGGCTAAGAAGCTATAATCGTATGATTGGGCCAAATAATTCTCTACAACCAAATCCGTATTCTATCCCCCTGGGAAAACTTAGGTAATTCTATACGATCGCACGTAATGCTAATCGGGGGAAAGGTATCAAAACACCAGTTTGGATCTCAGTAACAATAATCGGAAACTGGTAATTGTTTACGACAGTCACCGGGTGCTTATATTAATCCAAAAATGGCGATATGGGTATCAAAAGACGCTTTTCGGTCCAAGTAATAAGAATCTGCTTCGGAGAAGCAATATTTGGTAATTGTCTACGACAGTCACCGAGTGCTAATTTTTGTCCAAAATGGCGATATGGGTATCAAAAGACGCTTTTCGGTCCAAGTAATAAGAATCCCTGGTAATTCTATACGACAGCACGTAACTGCTAATATACGTCCAAAAATCTCGGGAAAGGTATCAAACGACGCGTTTTGATCTCTGTATCAATAATCCGAAAGCGGAAATTAAATAATTTCTTTCAGTGAAAAGTTATTAGCAAAAACCCCAAAAATGGCCTAGGTCAGATCCCAAATAGGGGGCTTGATGCAGAACACCTTTCTGCGTAGGCGGCCTTCGGCCGCGCTTCAAAAAAATAACCCTTAGCCGGTCCAACACCGGCTACGCGGTCCACAGTATTTCTGCGCAGAACACACTTTTTGCACTTTTCGGTACAGCCTAATCTGTGATTACAACAACCACATGAAAATGACAGAAAATTTTCAACTTTGATTGCAAATATCTCTGAACAGACATAAAATATCGAACTTCCGCTTTCGGATTATTGATACGGAGGTTAAAACCCGTCGTTTGATATACTTCCCGAGATTTTTGGACGCATATTAGCAGTTACGTGCTGTCGTATAGAATTACCGAATCCCTCTCCGAAAAAGCAATAATTGGTAATTGTTTACGACAGCCACCGAGTGCTAATATTCATCCAAAAAAAGCGATATGGGTATCAAAAGACGCGTTTCGGTCCCAGGGTAATTCTATACGATGTACGTAACTGCTAATATACGTCCAAAAATATCGGGAAGCATATCAAATGATGCATTTTGACCTCGGTATCAATAATCCGAAAGCGGAAGAGAAATACTTTTTTTCAGTAAAAAGTTATTGGCAAAAAACCAAAAAATTACCAGATCCCAAATAGGGGTCGTCATCCAAGGTATTTATGTGCAGAACAATTACCCTTAGCCGGTCCAACAACTGCTAAGCAGTCCACAGTATTTCTGCTCAGAACACACTTCTGCAATTTTCGGCACACCCTATATCTGTGTACAATAGCCACATGGAAATGACAGAAAATTTGTAACTTTACTTGCAAATATCTTGCAAACTATAAAAAATAATTGTTCTCCGGATTCTTATTACTGGAACCGAAACTCGTCTTTTGATACCCATATCGTCATTTTTGGATGAACATTAGCACTCGGTGGCTGTCGTAAACAATTACCTAGAAACTTTATATTTCTGGGAACAAGTGGAGAATACATACATTTGTCATATTTTAAATTGAAAAATTGGGCATTATAAAGAACACTCTTCTGCGTTGGTGGGCTTCGGCCGCGCTTCAAAAACTAATCCTGGGTCGATCCAACACCGGCTACGCCATCCACAGTAGTTTTGCACAGAACACTCTTTTGCATTGGCGGCGGCGCTACAGAAATAACCCTGGGCCGATCCAACACCGGCTACGCCATCCACAGTACTTCTGCACAGAACACCCTTCTGCGTTGGCGGTATCGTCTACAATATTTAATAATTTTTTTGATTTATAAGCGATCCGTGATCGAAAACGAATTTTTAAATCGCATAAGCTTTAAACCTATAGCCCGGAATGACGTCATACTTGAGCAACTGGCTTCAAGTACCTGTAGGTTCAATTATGCATTATTACTTTTGGTCAAAATTGGAAAGTTTCAAAGTTATTTTGACTTAAATAACTGTTTACGGTCACGGAACGGATATCGTAATTCGGCCCCAGTTTTATTTATTATTATACATTTTTTTTTATAAAAACATAGTTTTCTTATAAATATTTCACATAAAGATACAATATATGCACATCAAATGAAAGCTATTTTCATTACCTACTTATCTGCATCAACAATTTTTAAATCCTCATATTAGTTATGAAAATGTTTTGATTTGAAAAAATGCAAAATTTACCTTTTGACATGGAATAACCCCAAAGGTTTTTAATTGCACCAAAAAAAAATTCAGAATTCAGGCAGTTGTGGGATTGCCTCGCAAACATACCGCTTGACTGGTGGTGAGTCTGACTTCCCTGGAGTGATACCGTCGTTGTAAATGCGCAACCCCAAATTAATTAACCCTCTAACAGGCCAATTTTTGTTGCAAATGAAAAAACTCATATTTTGTAATTCTAGTGCGATAAACTCGAATTTTAAGTCATATATCCAAAAGGGCTCATAATTTTGTTTCCGTGGCTGAAACCCCCCACTCCACCTCTAGCCGAACTTGCTGTTAACTGCCCACTTCGCCTTTAGGCGGGGTATGATTTTTGGCCAGTAATTCAATAAATTTAATTATAAATCCACATCTTTATAATTTCTAATCCTTAACAGTTATTTCACTTAGTAACAATTTTGTTTTTTTACTACAGGAATCCTTTTTATCACATTTTTGTAGTTACCAAAAACACTTCCCTCAAAAGAAATTTTTTTTACAAATTGCACTAAATTTTTCAACGAGAATGATTATAACGGAACTCTGTCACCACTTTAAACTATAAAAGCATAAAGGTTACGACATAGATCAAATATTTGGCGACGATTATGTGTCAATAATTATAGAAGAAAAGTAGAGGTATGCGGGTTATATCTGTTTAACTTAACCCCGCCTAAAGGCGGTCTTGCCGGTTAGAGGGTTAAGATAGGTGTCGATTCTCGCACCAGAGCTCCATGGTGGTACGCCTCGTCGGAGTTATAGCTCGTGCTCCGTATCTGACCACCATTGTCGCTGCTCCCATGCCCAAATGTTTCCACCGAATCACACTCTGACACCGACTCGTACCTTGGGCTGCGTATTGAGCCACTCTCTCCACTATGCACATATGCCTGTGTAGTTTGGCTGTCGGCGTCGCTACAGTAGGCACCTTGTTGTTGTTGTTGTAGCGACTACTTAACCTGCCTAGGATGTCACCCCCCATCCAACATTGTCATCAGGCTCTTCTAACGGAAGTCCAAGAAACCTCGCGGCTTCAACAGGGGTGGACCAGAGTGAAATTGGTGTTAGAAGAGTGGGCTCAGTTGAGCAGATGAACAGATGGTTAGTATCGTGGGGAGACACGCCGCATGCCGGGCAGACATTTGGCATGTCAGGGTTCAGTCTGGATAGGTAAGAGTTTAGTCTGTTACAGTATCCAGAACGAAGTTGGGCCAGCGTGACTCTTGTCTCCCTGGGCAGTTCGCGTTCCTCGTCGGCAACAGGTGGAGCTTGTGCCTGTAGGACTGCATTCACTGGGCGTGACCTGACAAGGGAGTTTACCGACTCCGTGTGGATGAGGTTGAGGGCCCGCCGGTGCACCATTGGATCACCTTCTTTCTCTGTTGGCACTGCGCCCATCGTATCGTTTTTGGTCAGACCCCGCCCTATCCGTAGGCGAATCGAGCCATCTTAGGCCCTATCAGCGGTGTAGTTACTTATAGCGTACTCGTCCATAACTTCTTACTTTTTGGAATATTTGCACTTCAGGTCATCATATTTATTCTCCCCGTCGATCTTCGAACTGTACTTTTCCAACAGAACTCATCTCAAAGTTTCGGTTGTTGTTGTAACGAATCCGTAGACTTTGGGGAGTGTTGTCGAATTGATAGTCCTTGGCCGACTATGAAGCCGGTACGCGCCGGTACTCCCTTGCGGTACTGCCTGACTGTCGTGGTAGCGATTTATTAAGACTAGTGTAACCTTCTAGGTTATGTCACCGCTCCTTCGGTAAGGAAGGTTTCTGTACATTTACTGTGTGTTTTCTTGCAGGACGATTCCACTGCTTAATATATAATGCCTATGTATGCCAATATGTGAATGCCCGGTGGCTTCTGATAAATGTTCGCTGACGTGGGTTGCAACTGAGTTTTGCTTTGCTTCATTCTGCTTCGAGCCTGTAACGCTTGTGCTGCCCTTTCTCTGAAATTGAACGTCAAGAAATAATCACTTATGCAATTGTCTTAATTTTGCTATATTATTGGCGTGTTCTATTGCCATCCGCAACCCTCTCTGCATAGTTGGACCATTTGAAACTGGGTTGGCTAGCGCTAGGGAACCACATCTCGCTACCGTTCTGACATCTGCCTGACGTTCAGCCGTGACTTGCGTTTAAGTGATGTTTCATTTCGTAGCGTTACTGATACTAGTTCGTGGCGTTGCTAGTTGTTGCCCGACGAAAATCTCGCTGAGACACCCGTTCGAGGTTTTACAACGAGATGCTTCTGTCTTATGCTGCTCGCGGGATGTGTGTATCCCCGTATCTTTACCTGTCGGACCCTGTTTCTTTCTGCCTCTCCTGTGCTAGGACTGATACTGGGTGGTCGATACTCTCAACTTCTGCCTTATGGTATTCTTTTAACTCGCTTAACGTGTGCTGTTCTCCTTTTACCATTATGCACCTTATCTAGCTCGACGATTACCGGCGATACGAAGTTTGTTACGCGATGTGGACCTGTGTACCTTGGCGCTAACTTTGGCGCGAAATTGTCCATTGCTTTGGATAACTGGTGCTCCTTCACCAACACCCAATCGCCTACAACCGGCTGCCGCTGTCTCCTACTAAATTATGCCTTACCTGCTCCGTTGACGCTTGTTGTTGTACCATCTCAAATACCTCCCTGTTGTTGTTGTTGTCGTGGTAACGACAAAAACACTCGCCGAAGGTTTTTGGGAGTGGTGTCGAATTAACAGTCCTTGGCCGGATTTGAGCCCGGTACGCTCCGGTACTCCCTTGACCAGTGAAACCTTCTAGGTCATGTCACTCCTCCTCTCGTAAGGAAGGATAAGATTTGTCTGCGATTACAATTTTTTGCTCGCCAAATCGGGCCAAAATTCTCTCCCTTAATCCTACCCATTTCGAGAATCGATCCACAAAAACGAATGTCATCGTGTTGCTATGCTTCGATCGAGGGAGTGGTCGCACAAAATCTGCACAAACAGTCGCAAAAGGTTCATCAGAAATCTTACCTGACGTTTGTTGTTGACTGGGTTTGTAGATTTGGCATCCGTGACATTGTTGCACGTACTTCCTATGCTATGGATTTCCGTATACCCATATGTCCTGCGCTTGGTGCATCGTGAATTTCGTTGAGTACTCTTCGTCTATCTGGTGTCGGCACGCATAACTTCCAAGGTACTATGCCTTCGCCGTCCATCGGGAAATTTCTCCGGGGTTTTTGCTACTTTGGTGGCCGAGGACTTGGTAGGTGACAGTGTCAGATTTCGTCCAGCGAAAAAACCGGACAGGGATGGGAGGTATGAGTTAACTCTAGAGCAGAGCTCGTCTACAGACGGGCCGGTCGCCAGGATCGTACAGTCATCGGTGTAGGAGACAATCGAGACACCCTCTGGTGGCGAAGGGAGCCTCGATATGTAGTAATTAAACAAAAGCGGGGATAGGACACCACCCTGTGGCACCCCTTGATTAATTATACGTGGTTTTAATCTTTCGCCTCTAAATTCAACCGATGACTGCCGGCCAGTCAGATAGTTGGCGGTCCAACGCTTTAGACAGGGGGGAAGAGTTGAATCCTCCAGGTCGTTAATGAGTTGCGTATGATTGCACGTGTCGAAGACATTCACATCAACGTAAGGAACAGGCTTATGACTTACAACGGCCAAGACGTACCTCTGATCTTTGGACATAATAGTGGCTATAGCACCAAGCGAGTGATTTCGGAGATGAAGCGGCAGGAGCCTTGTAAGGCAGAGGTTGCTCATCGACCATTGGCTTTAATGCACAGGTGCCTTCTGAAGAAGACTTGGCACGGCTAGGAGGAAGATCCAGATTTGATACGTGTGTTGAAAGGACTGAAAGAAAACAAGCAGCCAAGAAGAGGAGAGATGATTAGAGAGAGTTGCATCGCAAAAGCATATTGGGCACAATGGAGCAGTTTGAAGCTAATATCTGGCTGTTTGCATCGGATATGGGAAAGTGAAGATGGTCAGAATCCTCGAGCAGTTATTGTTGTTCCCCAAGCAAGAGTTCCAGATGTTATCAAAGCGCCGCATAGTTGCTCAGATGGAAAGAACATGGGAATAAAGAAAACACTGCAGAAGGTAAAGCGGCGGTTCTATTGGATTGGTTGCAGACAATCTGTAAGGGAATGGATTACTAAGTGTGCAAAGGATAAAAGACGAACATCTGGTGGTCATATTCCGAGGAAGCAACGCAACTTAGTGTATAAAGTGAAACAGTGCACTGGGCATGAGAGAACGGAACGGAATCCTGGAGAAACGAGTTGCAGGAATGTTTGCCGGGTACCACTGGGAACGAAAATGGAGGCACAAATTCATTCGGGATTAAGAACGGGCAAAACGATTGGAACATGTGACAATGTAATGCTTTGTGGGAATCTCTGCAGGAGAGGATTGATGTCGTAGTTTCAATCCCTGGAGGAAATGAGGTTTGATAAAGCGATGCTAACCATTGAGTGTCTAGCAACGTTTGGTGCGGGAAATGTGTCTGATCGAGACGATCAGACTTAAGTGGAGGGCAGTGTGGCGAATATTCTCAATCACGTACCATCCCTAACTTAACAACACTTTCACCACTAGTTAAACACAACCGAGATAACGATGGCTACGCTTATGCATGCAAGCGTGTACCAAGTAAGAGGAAGAGATATGGCGCGAATACAAGGCAAAGAGGAGATGTCAATAAATAACACCGACCCTTCGAAAACACGAGCAGCGTACAGCCAAGAAAGTTCTGGTGCGTAGGGTAGCACCCTGTCGGACTATATAAGGCAGTGACCAAGCAAGGCAGGTTGTTCAGTCGATTCTCAAGTGTTGTTCAGTGAACTACTGTGAAGTTACCAAACTCTTAAATTTGTATTGCGTTTTTTACCAGTAAATAAAACTAGCTATTAGTTACAATATCGGTGCGTCTGTTTATTTGACTTTATAGTAATCGCACCCAGGGTTAATATCACTGGTCTACAGCCAAAAACCACCAGAGACGCGAATATGAAATTCGTATGTAAAACCACCCCCTGATTCCGAAAATCGAGGTTATTTTTTGATTCTATGGTACCGTTTTTGAGATATTTACGATTTACGGTTATTTCAAAAAAAAAACAAGATGGCACCACTTAATCATGTATATATCAAGAACAAATTGAGCAATTCCAAAAGGGTTTGAAAAATTTAAAATCTAATAAAAGTTTGCTATAAACAATACATTCGCTAGGCCCTGTAGGTTCGAAGATAATACTTAGTCCTGCCCCAAACTCTGTTAAAGTTTTAACATAACGTAAAAATAAAAATAACGGGTTTTTATATTGTTTTTTAATTTGGTTTTATTTATTGAATATTAGTATACCTGAAAAAATAAGACATTATTCAAAGTGATCGCCTTTTGCTTTAATACAGGCCCTTAAACGGTCCGGCCCTTCAGCTATAGCGGCACGTATAGTTTCCGCAGGGATGGATGCAGCTGCTGTAATGAGTGCTTTCTTCAGACTTTCCAAATTTCGGTGGCGAACTCTGCAGGCTATACCCTCTAGGTTGGGTTAGGTTAGGTTGCAAGGGCGGGACAGAGTACCTGGACTCTGCCCGACACTTAGGCCTCTAAATAGGCCCATTGTGATACCCTATACGGTCTCTTCCCACCTCTATGCCCCAGAGATGCGAGCAAGTCATCCCTGAAGCCGACAGCAGCTCAGCCGCTCTACAGTCAACCGATCCAACAACCCTAGAGTAATAGTGTTCAAAGATCTCCAGAGGGTGAAAAAGGACCAGCCGACTCACACGGTCGCGCCACCGTCGACGCCAGGGGAAACCAACTCACACCCACACTTATTTCTATTTTTGATACCTCAGCGAGGTCATCGAGAAACGGTTGGCCCAGGATAGCCAACCGTCGCCTGCTGAGTGCAGGGCAGTGACACATCAGATGCTGAACACTTTCCTCCTCAATACATCTGCAGCTGCGACAGTAATCATTAGACATTGCGCTCATTCTGGCGCCGTGAGTGCCTATTAAACAGTGCCCTGTTAGAACCCTTACCAGGGATGAAATTTATTTATTTATTTTCGTGTATGATAAAAAATCTTATAGACTAGTGCAATGACATATAACAGTAAAGTAACGACAAGTACGATAAAGTATTAATCAAAAGTTAAATTATTTTCTTTATCATTAAAAATAAATATCAAGAGTTGACTTGAAAGTAGTTCTCGAGAGAGAAAAATCAATAAAAAGAGTCCTTGAGAGTTTATTAAATTCCTTGAGGGCGCGAAAAATAGGGTCGAAAGAGTAATAATTGGCCCTGGTAGCATACAAATAAAAAGGCAAGAATGATCTTAAGCACCTATTTGGCACATTAAATGATACCTTCTCAAGAAGAGCTGAACAATTCAAAGAGCTAGTAATGAGGTCATAGACGAACATAAGTAATTGCATTACCCGCCTGGATTCAAGGGGTTGCAAATTAATAAGCTTACAGCGCGAAGTGTAAGAGGGAATCGGGTCATCAAAATTTAACGATATAAGACAGAACCGGATAAATTTCCTTTGTACCCTTTCGATTCTAGCTGAGTGGCAGCTGTATATTGGATTCCACACAATCGAGGCGTACTCTAACTTTGAACGCACTAAGGATATATAAAGTGACTTCCTAGTATATGGATCTTGAAAGTCCTTTGCATATCGACGAAGGAAAGCAAGGTTTGGGTATGCCTTTGGAAGCACAAAGCAAATATGATTAACAAATGAAAAATAAGTGTCGAAAACAACACCTAGGTCAACAAATTCTTTGACAGAGGCCAACGGGTCACCTGAGATATCATAGAAAGTAGAAAGGACTCTAGAAGCCTTAGTGAACGACATATGAAAGCATTTCTTAACGTTAAGATAGAGTTTGTTGGTAATACACCAGTCGACAAGATTATTTAGGTCATGTTGTAGAAGCAAGCCATCCGAGGGATCATTAATTCTACGAAATATCTTAAGATCGTCGGCGTATAAAAGGAACTTAGACGAAGTAAAGCAGGACCCGATATCATTAATGAAGAGAACAAACATAAGAGGGCCAAGAATACTACCTGAGAGAGCTACAGTTCTCAATTTCAACACACAGTGACCTACTTGACAAATAAGATTTCAGCCAATTCAAAAAGACAGAGTGAAATCCAATGCACTCAAGTTTGTTTAATAATATTTTGTGGGAGACTATCGAAGGCTTTCGAAAAATCTGTGTAGATGGTATCTACCTGATAACCATCTCTAAATGCAGAGATGCAGAAATCAGAGAAAGAAACCAGGTTAGTGACTGTAGAGCGGCCAGCTACAAAGCCATGTTGGCGTGACTCAACAATGCTCTTGGTCACAAAAGTTAGTTTCTCTTTTATAATTATCTCGAATAGCTTAGAACATACTGTGAGTTTAGCTATGGGTCTGTAATTAGACACATTATTTTTGGAACCGGATTTGAAAATAGGAGATATTGAGGTCTTCTTCCATCTAGTAATAAATGTACCCGAAGTCAGAGACAGATTGAAGATATGGCAAAGAGGGAAAATTAACGATAAACAATGTTTCAAAACAAAAGCACAAAGGCCATCACTGTCACATTTTAACGATGGCTTAAGTGTGCACAATGCATTGCTAACGTCTTAGTCAGAAATTATAAGAGAGCCGAAATCTACAGATTCATAGACAGCTGTAGGCGTTTGGCTGCAAGTCGGAAAGGCAGTGTCATCATCAAAATTAGATTTAAAAAATTCAGCGAAAAGTTCGACAGTTTCATTGAGAGACTGGGAGCATTTGCCATTGTAATTCATGCAAATTGGAATATTTGAAGACCCACGCTTAGAGCGAATAAAATTCCAAAAAGCTTTTGGATTTTCTTTTAAGTCATTTTCGAGCTTTCTCACATATTGATTGTAAAGGAATTTATCAAGAATATTAAATTGTTTCACGCTGAGAGTGTATTGTTCTCTAAGAAAGGTATTAGATGCATCAGCTTTATATAATTTATGAAACTTGTTACGTTTATTTTTTAATTTCTTAAGCGTTTTGTTATACCAGGGGAGTTTATGCACCCTAGGCCCAAAAAGAGGGACCTGAGCGTTGAAAACCTCAGTCAACCTCGATAAAAAAATATCATAACAGACACTGACTTCACCGGAAGAAAATATATTTTCCCAGTCCAATTCAATTAATGTATTGTTCAGCTCATCAAAATTAGCACTCCGAAAGTTAAAAGAAGTATTCCCCATCACAGCTGAGGTAGGAATAGCATCAAAATTTTGTAAATAGATAGCAAGAGGAACATGATGTCTATCAGACGCACATAATGGAAAAGTACTCTCAAAGAGACCCACTGTTTAAGTGACTTTCGTCCCTTAAATGGAACGCACTCCTGCGATCCTCAAGCCCGTAATGCAACCCTGCATACCTTAGCAGCGAACACAACACTGTGTTCGCAAGGCCCGTCATGCATCCCTGCATGACCCTGTCAAAGGAAGCATCCCTGCTTTCCTTCGAACTTCCAGTGTTGGAAACACTATAAAAGCGCTGTGCGCATATGAACTCTCTCTCTTTTACTTTTTCATCGGAACGCGTCTGTCGCATCTGCAATCAACAGAGGTAACTATCATCAACGCGGGACTTACAACCTTCGCAATCAACCATACAAGCAGTGCGCGGTTCATTAATTTCTAGTTTCAATTTTTCTATTAATTTGTTTAATTAATTGATGTAAACATAAATATCTTGAATTTCCATTCATTTAAAGAAAGGATATTGCATTGTTCCATTTCATTTAATTATTCTTAATCTCATAAGAAAATCGTATTGTACATTGAAGTACCGAATAATTGAATTAAATCGTTGTTGTTAGTATTAAGTTGCCAATAGAAATTCGCGTTTCATTTGTTAGTGCAATCTCCCACTTGTATTTACCCCCAAATACAAACCGAGTGAAAACTCCCTTCACTCCTACCTATTCCTTATCATCAATTTGAACATGGTCCTTACAAGCCGAATTTGACGGCACAGGAATACACCTAACCATCAAAAGCTCTATTGGCAACGCGAACAACTTCGAAGGAAAACAACCGCAATACAACACTGCTTGTTGAGCCTTTTGCGGTGCCCACGCATTGCATTTTCAACCACCAACGCGAACGGCAGCAGATCGGCAAGCGATACAAGTGTGCAAAAAGAAAAGTTGAAAAGTGTGCGCGAAACTAAAAGTTTATTTTAATCCGTTGTGTAAAAGTAAAAGTAAAAGTGAAAACGCTTTTAAAACAGTGAGTAAAACTAAAATTCGGTGAAAATAAAGACAACATACATAAAACATATTATTTGCACAAAGCTGCCGCTGCCCAACGTGGGAATATATACCAGCAAACACACCGGTGGAGTCACCTGTAGCCGGTACAACCAAAGGAAACCCAAATCCTGCCCAGAGTTTAGGGCCAACGTGGGACTGTACCCCAACCCCAAAAAAGATGAGTACCCCAAAAAATTACAAGTAAGTGCCGTTATATTTTCATATACCATTCCTCTAACGGGACTCATATATATACATATATATGCACATATATGCATTCAAAAAGCTATTTGCGCCAAGAAATTCGGTTCTGTTTAAGTTACCAGTCGGTTGTTTCCAACCCACAGCTTAGGCATATATATACATAAATTAATACACAACCCTTTGTATATTCATTTCTCGTGATTTTTCAACCAAATATTGTTTCATTCGCACTGACCATATTTTCCCGGTTGCGCCGGTAAGCATTTATTTTGTTTCCTTTTCTACTTGGTCAAGTGTGCTAAAATTCTAGTTCGTTGCCTGCCCATGGTTAACTATACCCATCCCTTTTCTGCACTCATATACCTACATATAAAAGTGACACTAGTGATAAAAGCAAGTAAACAGAGCTAAAAAGGCAAATAGTTTGTGGTTTTCATTGTCTTCTACAGTGCAATTATGCTAAATTTTCAAAGGTGTTCTCATACGCCTTTAATATTCACTTAACAAATTTTGTGCAAATTGGTGATTTTATTCATACATACGGGCAAAGTCCATTTGTATACAACTGCAAATCGCTTTGCTATTTGAAATTCGCTGCGCAACCTGCTTGGCGCAGACATAGAGTTTTGCTTCTCTATCTACCCTTACTTTGCGTACAATCCCTTCAATATATCTATACGTTTGTCTGAAAATTTCGTACATATCGACATATGTACATATAAAAAGGAATTCTGCCTGCTCTTTTCGTTTCGCTGCTCGCGTCAGCGTAGATTTGTATTTTGTTTTGGTTCTGTCGACAACAAACAACAAAAATCCCAATAAGAATTTGCAATTGAAAACCCATTCCCAGTGGTGAACAAACATAAATATTAAAGAACAAAAAAGTCTTTACATTTGAGGGCAGATATCGGTATATGTACATACGTTAAGTAGTTCCTCCCGCTACTATCCCCAGTAGCGTAACCCAGTAGCAACATAAAACCAGTCAAAATAATTTGATGAATCATTTAATATATACGGTGATTTTTGTCTCGTTTGCATTTAATGCTATTATCCCCAATAGCATAAAATAATCGTTTAGCAAAATCTACTAAAACTTAAAGTGCTAGTGCTACTTACGCGATTTATTTAATAAGTTTGTGTCCAAAATTCCTGAAGGCGTAACTATACAGGGTGCATAAATCCTTCAACCTATTAATAAGATAACTAATACATACAATAGGTTTTTTCACGGCTACCATACCCAGTAGCGTAAATAAATATTAACCCAAATATTTTGTTTTCGTTTGCCTTTAATGCTATTATCCCCAATAGCATAAATTTACTAAACCATTAAATGTAAATCGTACACACCGACTGGATTTATTTACAATTTTGCCTTCAAAAATTCATTCGAGTGCATCTATACAGGGTGCATAAATCATTCTATCTATTAGCACAGTCACTAATTTCTAGTTTGTTTTACTGCTCGATACCCAGTAGCATAATTAAGTCGCTTAACCAAGTCCGTTTAAGGAGCAAGTCTGAGTCTTCCCAACCCAAGCAAAGCACAGTGGTCATTAAAATTCCTAAATATAATCCTTAAAATCAAGTTGAGTGAAAGATCTCATTGTGAAGCTTAGTTTAAATTTTATACATTTTTAAGTTTTTGTTGCTATACCCAGTAGCGCACGTCATTACGGAACTCTCCTAATCATTTTTATCAATTCCCATCTCAATCTTAATTACATCCGGGCAATACTGTCAAAATATTAAATCATGGCTACTGGTTCAGCCGTAATGGCAGAATTCATATTCTGTTCAAATGATTTAATGAATTTTTGTTCTCGTTTTGAAAAAGAAGATCCTGAAGAAAATACTGACACCTTATTGGATGTTAAACTTCAGGATCTAAACAAACGTTGGGAGAATTTACAAATCTCTTATAAGAGCGTCTGCCTCGAAGACGAAAAACAAGTTTCCGTCGATTTTAAAGACGAAGCAACAAACAAGTTCCAAGTATGTACTGACAGCTTCTATATATGTAAATCCCAAATTATCGATCAGCTTAAGTCCTTTCATGGCACCACTCCCGATAAAAATGTAACTGCTAGACATTCCTTGTCTTTTGTCGATAACTCGATTCCATGCATAAAAGTGCCCCCATGCGATACACAGATTTTTTATGGTAGTTACGAGGAGTGGCCGAGCTTCCGTGACATGTTCACGGCAGTGTACCTCAATCACCCAAAACTAACCCCAGCTCAAAAACTATTTCATCTGCGCAATAAAACTCGGGGAAAGGCAGGCCTTATAGTGAAACATTACAAACTCTGTGATGAAAACTTTTCACTGGCCTGGGAAGCACTTAGAGCCCGTTTTGAAAATAAGCGGATTTTGATCGATAACCAATTGAAGACCCTCTTCAACATTCCCCCTGTTACATCCGAAAATAGTGAGGGAATTCAGAGAATACAGAGTACAATAAATGATTGTCTTTCTTGCCTTACTTCTCAAGGGGTTTCCGTGGTCGAATGGGATCCGATATTAATTTATCTATGCTCCACAAAACTCCCAGAAGACACGCTCTCTCTTTGGGAGCAATCCTTAAAATCAAGGAAAGAGTACCCGACTGGTCCCAAATGGACTCCTTCCTAACTAGTCGGTATGAAGTAGTTGAACGATTGCACAACTACAAAACTTCCAAACCTCGCCACTCTTCCAACCCAAAGACTCCAACTAAAGTGCAATCTTACCTCTCTCAAGAACAAGTGACGTTCACGTGTAAACTTTGCAAAAATAATCATGCTCTCAAATCCTGTCCGAAATTCCGTAACTTGGCAGTTTCCGATCGAACTAAATTCGCCGAGAAAAATGGTTATTGTACCAACTGCCTGGCATATAACCACACACTTACCAACTGTCAAAGCGTTTTTAGATGTCTTCATTGCAGACAATCGCATCACACGATGCTTCATCCTAAACCACCTATAAAATCCGCACCTAAGTCAGCAAATGCGACTTCATCCGCAAAGCCAACCACAAAAGCAACCCCCCTGTTGCACACCCACTCTACCGAACTGCCGAATACCCCAAGGCATCCAATATTCAACATAACCCAAGGCAATTGCGATGAATCTCCATCCACCTCTGCTGAGAGTGCGTCCAGAATCCAAGCTAACTTCTCAGCAAACCATGAGAAGACGCTGCTTCCCACCGCCCGAGTGCACATTGAGCACATGGGCACACTTTTCACCCTAAGAGCCTTAATCGACCAAGGCTCGCAAAAAACCTTCATTTCCGAGAAGGTACAGAAACGCTTAAATCTTCCTACTTACCGGGAAGATTATGCAGTAACCGGGATGGGCGGAATCGTTGTAGAAAAGGCGAACAAAGTCTGTCAACTAACTCTAATCTCCAAACGTTATGACACAAAAGTCGTTACCCAAGCGATTGTGCTTCAAAAGCTCACAAGCTTTTTACCAACATTCTCTATCCCTAAACCCAATCCAACAGACATTAAGGATCTAGATCTCGCTGATCCTTATTTCTTCACTCCTGGTCCCATAGATATGGTGATCGGAAGCGATCTCATACCGAAGATCCTTCTTCAAGGAATTCAACACCACATCCTAGGCAGTCTCCTCGCTCAAAACACAATTTTCGGGTGGTATTTGAGCGGACCCATGCAACCCACTTCTTGTTCTACCTTTCATACGTACGCTGTAGAAGATACTAATGAAAACCTCAATATTCAATTGAAGAGGTTCTGGGAACTCGAGGAACTGCCCGAATCTCGCCTATCTTCTGACGAAGATTCATACTGCGAACAGTTCTATCAAGACACCACTGTTAGGCGAAGTGATGGCCGATATATAGTTCGGCTACCTTTCAAATCGAAGTTTCCATCCAACCTGGCCCTGGGACCATCCCGTTCCCAAGCTATGCGACAAGCTATCCGAATGGAGCATATGCTCAATAAAAATCCCACCCTCAAAGAAGAATACAACCGCGTTCTAGAAGATTACCTCACCCTCGATCATATGAGGCAAATCGCTCCCGATGAGGTGCACGAAAATGGACATTATCGTTCATACTATCTTCCACATCATTCAGTTGTTAAACCAGACAGTAAGTCTACGAAAGTTCGTGTGGTATTCAATGCCTCCAAACCCACGGCATCTGGTATTTCACTAAACGATATACTTCATATCGGTCCAACCTTGCAAACAGATCTTCTATTTGTCATTTTAAATTGGCGATTGTATAAGTATGTCTTTAACGGTGACATACAAAAAATGTACCGACAGATTCTTCTCCACGAAGATGATCAACCGTATCAACGAATTCTCTTTCGAAGAAACAACGAGGATAAACTATCTGATTTTGCCCTGAAGACAGTGACATTCGGAGTCAACTGCGCGCCTTATCTTGCAATTCGCACTTTGCATCAACTAGCAACTGATACAAAAGATTCCCATCCACTAGCGAAACAAATTTTAACCAAAGAAACCTATGTGGATGATGTCTTATCTGGAGGTCACGATATTCCATCGTCTTTAAACGCTCAAACTGAACTCATCCATTGTTTACTTTCAGCTGGGTTTCCTCTCCGGAAAATTACAGCAAACCATCCTCAACTTTTAAATCAAATTCCTGCAGATCACCTTCTCGACTCTGACTTCCTGAAATTTGATTATTCCAGTTCTACCAAAACGCTTGGTATACGATGGAACGCGTTAAACGATTCTTTTTCATATTCAGTTGAATACTTGACACCACCCTCCAGCGCCACAAAACGCCAAATTTTATCCTCAGTCTCGAAACTTTTTGACCCCGCAGGATGGCTATCGCCCATTCTTATTCAAGCGAAAATACTCTTTCAACAAATTTGGTTAGAAGGTACGGAATGGGACGAGTGTGTCAAACCCCTTTCACTTCAAAAGTGGCACCAATTCGTAACCGATTTGCCCACAATCGAACAAATCCAAATTCCTAGATGGACAGAATTCTCGCCTAGTACATCAATTCAAATCCATGGATTCTGTGATGCTTCAGAGAAAGCATACTGTGCATCCGTTTACATTCGGTCGCAATCAGCCAATACGGTATCCTCTCACCTTCTGTTTTCAAAAACCAAGGTAGCACCACTACAGACAGTGAGTCTCCCACGCCTAGAATTGTGTGGAGCAGTCTTATTATCTAAATGCATAAAAAGGGTTATTACTCAATTATCTCTTGATGGTGCAAACGTCTTTCTTTGGTCCGATTCGTCTATTGTACTTGCATGGCTCGAAAAACCACCATGTACGTGGAAGGTATACGTAGCCAATCGTACGTCAGAAATCATTAAAAATGTTGGAAATGTAAAGTGGCGGCATGTTACCACTAATCACAACCCGGCCGACCTTGGAACAAGAGGTTGTAGACCACAGGACCTAGTACTTAGATCACTCTGGTGGCACGGACCAGATTGGTTACTTAAACCCCCCGATCATTGGCCAATATCATTTCGACAAAACGTCGTACCTCAAGAACAACGTAAAGTAGAAGCTCTTCACGTTTTGGACGACGACCCCGATATATTAGACCGCTTCTCTTCATGGTCTAAAGCCTTACGCGTAATAGCGTACATGTTTCGATTTATTCACCGATTCAAACCAATACAGTCCACTTCTCCCACTTGCTATAACTCTGTGGTTATTACGCAAAAGGAAATTCACTGGGTCAAAACTCGTCTCATCAAACTTTCGCAAGAAAGACACTACCCAAAGGAATATTATCAATTGTCCAATCGAGAATCAATTTCCAAAAAGAGCTCGCTTTTAACGTTAAACCCCTTTCTTGACCAACATGGACTTCTCCGTGTGAATGGTCGCTTGGCCAACGCTGGCCTTACGTACAATGAAAGACATCCAACCATTATTCCAGAATCTTCAAGATTATGTTATCTTTTTCTAAATTTTCTGCATGATGTTCTAATGCATGCTGAACAGCAACTCATGGTTCGAATGGCAAGGCAGGAATACTACATTCCCAGGCTAAAATCAAAAGTAAAACTCTGTATACGCAATTGCAAAATCTGTACAATTTTCAAACAAAACAGTCGTTCGCAAATTATGGCAGCTTTACCCCAAGAGCGTGCAACTTTCTCGTTGCCATTCACCTACACCGGTTTAGACTTTGCCGGTCCTCTCGACATAAAGTCATCAACCCTCCGGAGATCCCCACTACTGAAGGGATACGTTTGCGTCTTCATTTGCTTTTGCACAAAGGCAATCCACCTTGAACCATGTTCGGATTTGTCAACCAAAGCATTTCAGGCAGCATTTGCCCGCTTTGTAGGTAGACGCGGACTCCCGCAACGAGTCTTTTCGGACAACGGCAAGAACTTTGTTGGTGCTAACCGCGCCTTCCAACAGGATTTCAAAAAATTCCTCAAAGAAACTTCTGATGACCTACGCTCCAAGTATACCGTACATGGATTTGAATGGCATTTCCTGCCACCGAATGCTCCTCATATGGGCGGCCTTTGGGAAGCAGCTGTAAAGAGTTTCAAGCATCACTTCAAACGCACTGTTGGAAACCACATCTTCACTTTTGAAGAAATCACAACTTTACTTGCTCGTATCGAAGCAGTACTGAACTCTCGACCCCTTTCCCCGATGTCTGATAATGCCAATGACTTGCTTGCATTAACTCCAGGACATTTTCTCCGAGGCGGGCCACTACTGGGCTTTCCAGAACCTCAAATTGACAATCTCTCCCTACAAAATCGATGGGAAAAGCTCAAAGCTTTGTATCAACAGTTCAGCCAACGCTGGAAGGATGAGTATCTCAAAGAACTCCATCATAGATACAAATGGAAGCTCCCACAAAAGGACCTTTCCATTGGTGATTTCGTGGTCATCAAAAATGACCAAACTCCCCCCAACGAGTGGAGATTAGGACGCATCGAAAAAGTGTATCATGGTTCGGACAATTGTGTGCGAGTGGCGGATGTCAAGACTCAGACTGGAACTTTTACTCGACCAATTGTCAAGCTCTGTCCGCTTCCTTCTCAACCTGAGGTTCCGAATCTAAACTCTACCCTTGACACTTAAGAATCAACTTGTTTGCCATAGTTTTAAGATTTCCACGACCTTCTCATACCGTTAATATTTTACAGATCAAAACCATCCAACAACACCAACCTGGACCCACGGATCTATCAATGTAAGGTCTGCCTGAAGTATCATCCACTCCGGTTTTGTAAGGAATTCATGGCAATGAACATCGAAAAACGCAGCGAAGTAGTGCGACAATTTAGATACTGCCCGAATTGTCTTGCTCGTACCCACGACAGCATCAGGGATTGCTCGTGTCCCGACACGTGCAAACTATGTCAAGAACTACACCACACCCTGTTGCACACTACGGTGTCAGATGACATCGTGGAAGACCGTCGCAGCATTCGTAGCCAAGCATCCAACAGCCGAAACGTTCGTAAGCCGCTGAAACGGCTCCAAGTGTCCGCACGTAGAGGTGCCCGTAAGCCGGCAAAGCGACCTCAGGTACCCAAACGCCAAGAATCACGTCAACCAAGAAGCCAAATCTCCATTCAAAAGGAGAAAATAGACGTAGCCATACGGGCATTGGCTCAATTGAAGGCATCCCTTGCACCAGTGCAACGAGGGCGCCATGTTTAAGTGACTTTCGTCCCTTAAATGGAACGCACTCCTGCGATCCTCAAGCCCGTAATGCAACCCTGCATACCTTAGCAGCGAACACAACACTGTGTTCGCAAGGCCCGTCATGCATCCCTGCATGACCCTGTCAAAGGAAGCATCCCTGCTTTCCTTCGAACTTCCAGTGTTGGAAACACTATAAAAGCGCTGTGCGCATATGAACTCTCTCTCTTTTACTTTTTCATCGGAACGCGTCTGTCGCATCTGCAATCAACAGAGGTAACTATCATCAACGCGGGACTTACAACCTTCGCAATCAACCATACAAGCAGTGCGCGGTTCATTAATTTCTAGTTTCAATTTTTCTATTAATTTGTTTAATTAATTGATGTAAACATAAATATCTTGAATTTCCATTCATTTAAAGAAAGGATATTGCATTGTTCCATTTCATTTAATTATTCTTAATCTCATAAGAAAATCGTATTGTACATTGAAGTACCGAATAATTGAATTAAATCGTTGTTGTTAGTATTAAGTTGCCAATAGAAATTCGCGTTTCATTTGTTAGTGCAATCTCCCACTTGTATTTACCCCCAAATACAAACCGAGTGAAAACTCCCTTCACTCCTACCTATTCCTTATCATCAATTTGAACACCCACTATTAAATTCTCATCAACAAAAACTAGATCAAGCAATCTAGAAAGTGAGTTAAAAATGTTATTGATTTGTATAAGATTGCGAAACATTGGTAGGTGTTAGAATACCGTTATTCTGAAGGGCTAACCACACTATATCAGGTAGGTTAAAATCCCCGAGAATACAAAAATGAGCCTGAGTATTACTCTCATAAATTTTAGAGATGTTTTCGATATATAGATTATATAAACTCTCACAACTGTTCGGTGGTATATACGAAACACAGACAAAAATAGAGCCAGACGGTCCAAAAATGCGAACACACAGTTGATCAACCAGAGAATCCTCATGCAGCAATTGATGTGCCGTAAAACGCAAACTTTTCTTTAGAGCTATTAAAACCCCACTTCCCTTACGGAGACCAGTCTTCACGGGATCTCTATCTTTCCTAAAGGTATGAAATACATTAGGATCGAAGTATTCCTCATCGAAAAAGTCCTCATTGAGCCAAGTTTCCACAAGCACGAAGGCATCGTAATATAAACGTGATGTAGCTACAAAAATTTCTTTAGATTTTGTGCGCATACCACCCATGTTATGGAAATATATTTTTAGAGCTCCAGATGTATTGACATTAAGATGATTTCCAGATTCAGTTTCGCTTGATATTGAAAGCGGGCTATGCGACATTATTTCCGACTTGGTGAAATCGAAAGGGCCGCACATTAACCTCAGATGGCCAAACGTAAGGGTTCATAATTTTTTCAAGCAGGGCAGGCGTAACTCCAAGCTTGAAATTGACACTCTCCAAGCTATCAAGCGGGACACCAGTTCGTACCAACTTACGACAAGAAAGGTCAATTGGATCAATACCAGTATATTTGGCAACATATTCAATAATATTTTTCTCAGTCACCGAAGGCTTAAATGAAGAAATATGTACCCATTTCTTCTTAACTACAGCTTCAAGCTCTGTATTTTCGTTCCGGCCGTAATCAATACTTCTCCGACCAACACCATTACTTTGACGCGCGGTGTTATTATTTATCCCATTAGCAGCAACAATGGCTACAACAGCACAATCACTTGTAGCAGTGGTGGATGTAGTAGTGTTGATAAGAGCATTAGCGCATTGACGATGAACAGGCCAAATATCAGCATCTCTTTGATCATTTGTAGCAGCATTACCGACAGTAGAAGGGGAACCAGTGAGGGGAGCAGCAGAACTTAAGCAAGAATCATTAGGCAAAGGCAAAAATGAAAAACCCATTTCGCCAGTAGAACGACAATTTTTATCATTATTGTTGTTGTTCGGGTTATCGAAACAAGCATTAGCAACCGCAGTTTTTAGTGTACTAATTTCAGCAGACAAAGCACCAATGTTTGTAACATTGTCATTAGGCAAAGGCGAAAATGAAAAACCTGTTTCGCCAGTAGAACGACAATTATTATCATTATTGTTATTGTTATTGTTCGGGTTATTGACACAAGCATTAGCAACCGCAGTTTTTAGTGCACTAATTTCGGCAGACAAAGCACCAATGTTTGTAACATTGTCCCTTTTGCCGCTGCTCGTATTCTTTGAATTCGCCTTATCATGCGCATTGTTTTTGCTCACAGAATTGTTGTTGGATGATTGAAGAGAGGCCACTTGATTACTTAAGTCGTCGATTTTTTTTGTCAAATCCTTGAATTTGTTATCAAAAATACCCACTAAGAGCTCGAACCCATGCTTTTGACCGGCGAGAACCCCGTCCAAAGCTTTACAGAGATTCTCTGGCACATTCACGCACTCATCACAGAAATAGCGTAGATGAGGAGTAGTTTTAATTAAGTCAATATTATATTTACAAATGCCTTTGCAGCAGGCTTTGTGAAATATTTTTTTTACAGAAACCCTGTCATGCCACTAACTCGGTGTCACGAGATCTTGAAAACTGCTTGTCACATTTACCACAAAAAGTATCCATTATAAAACAGGAATCAAAACAAATTAGAAGTATGCAATAACGAGAGCAGTTAACAAACACGTCTGCCCGATTTATTAAGGGACAACAGGGAATTTGTACGTCTTTTGTTGTAAGAAGGCCAGGTTAGCCTGGATATCTCGCACGTCGAGAGCCGGACCAGAGCATATTTGCTATATTCATTGTGTTTGTGCTGACACTAAATTTAAAGGAGGCCATGGGTATGCCTGCCGACATATTTCCCGGAAGGAGATGGGTGGTGGTACCTCGTCTGGTCAGCTCATCCGCTCTGCAGTTACCTTTAATATCCCTGTGCCCAGGTACCCAAATAAGGCTAATACTGAAGTGCTGAGCCATCTCGTTGAGAGATCTGCGACATTCAGTTAACGACTGTGCATTGAAGATATAGATCTGTTTACCATTTTGGGGCATGGATGCCAAGCTTTTCACCGCACCGTGTATTGCCAGCATTTCCGCTTGGTACACGCTGCAGTGGTCGGGAAGACGGAAGGAGATCTCTAGTCCCAGGTCCGGTGAAGAGATTCCTCCCCTCACCTTCCCCTCAAGCTTGTAGCCATCAGTGAAGATGTTAATGGCGCCCCGAACCGTATGTGGTCTGTTGTCCCATTCTTGTCTTGCCGGTATTATTACCTCGTAGCTCCTGACGAACACGTTATTTGACGCGCGGTAGTCGGTGTGTGGTGGTATGTTAACAGGCGCGTGGTTACCCAAGATTGTGGCGTGCCCACTTTGTTCGTTTATCCAGACGCCAGTCTCCCTTATTCGCAAAGCTGTGATCGTGGCTACTTCCTTCGCCACCAGATCAAGCGGTGGTAGATGCAGCATAGTGTTGAGTGCTTCTTTTGGGGGTGGACCCAAGGGCTCCGGTTATGCAGAGTTCTGAACTCCTTTGGACTTTTTTTTAGCTGTTTGAGGTACGTATTCTTAGCTAGTGCAGGCCACGAGACCAGCACTCCGTAGAGTAGAATCGGGCGAACAATGGCTGTGTAGATCCAGTGTACCACCCTGGGAGAAAACCCCCACGAGACACCAATTGCTCTCTTGCAAGTAAACAACGCGCACGTTGCTTTTTTCACTCGTTCTGTTATATTGTCACCCCAGAGTAGTTTCTTGTCTAGAGTAACTCCTAAATATTTGACTTTGTCACTGAATGCCAAAGTCGTGTTTCAAATTTTTGGTGGTATAAGGTTCGGTATTTTGTACCTTCTGGTGAAGAGGACTAGCTCGGTTTTCTCGGGGTTAACCCCCAAACCTGTTGACTTTGCCCAGTCACATATTTTAGATAAGGCTGTTTCCATTAAATTGCAAAGAGTTTGAGGGAATTTTCCCCCATAATAACGCAGATGTCATCGGCGTACGCGATCACTTGGTGGCCTTCCGCTTCCATGAGGCGTAGAAGCTGGTTTACAGTAACCACCCAAAGTAGCGGCGAGAGAACACCTCCCTGCGGGGTACCTCTGTTAACGAGTCTGTGAATCGAGTTCCCACCTAGCTCGGTTGTGATCCGTCTGCTAGTAAGCAGTTTACGAACGAACTCTACAAGGCAAGCATCGACCCGTAGACCAGTCAACGCCGAAGTGATAGCATCCGGAAGGACGTTATTGAAAGCGTCTGCTATGTCGAGGAAAGCCACCAATGTGTATTCCTTTAGGTTAAGTGACCCTCTAATTCTGACCACAATTTGTAATCAAGAGGATTTAAATCTGGACTGCCCGAGGGCCAACTTTCCGCAGAAATAAAAGCTGGAATATTAAACCGTAACCATTCCTGGGTCGATTTAGCTTTATACGCCGGTGCAGAGTCTTGTTGAAAGACCCAGTATTCTCCATTATATAGGGTATTGGTCAAGTTTTTAACCACACCTTCCAGGACATCTTCTTGATACACTTTTGCTCCAGTTTTAACGCCTTTTTCACAAAAATGCAAGGAAGTTACGCCTTTATGGGATACTCCCCACCAAACCATAACGTATGCTGGATGATGACCTCTCTGAACCCTTGGCCCAGTATTTTTCGCTTCTTGGGAAGTCTTAGCATATATTTTATCATTTTGTTTATTAAAAACTTCTTCCACCGTAAAAATTTTTTCATCCATAAAAAGAATATTTTCATGCCCGTTGCTAGCGTGCCACTGCAAAAGCTTCCTGCATCTCTCTAATCTTATCTTCTTTAGTCGCGGAGTTAAAAGATGACCAGTGCACCTGCGAAATGCTTTCATATGAAGGTCGTCACGAATTAGTCGAGACATGGATCTGCATGACACTCCGAGCTCTCTGGCCATTATTTTTTGCTTCCTTATTGATTTCGGCGGATTCGCTCGCGCACAGCTTTTATGGCTCCACTCGTTCTCACAACACGCGGGCGTCCACTTCTAGCCCTGCCCTCCACTTGAGATGTTTCTAAGAAGCGATCGATGGTACGATAAATAAACATTCTAGATATACCGAGTTTTTTTAACTACGTGAATACCTGACTGGCGCTATTGCCGCACTTATGAAGCGCAATCACCGCGATCCGATTTTCTTTATCACCCCACTCCATGCTTGTTAGATATAATTTCAAACCAAACTGACTTGAATTTATTTTGGCATAAAACATTAAACCAAAATATGGAATAACGCGAGCATAAAATTTCAAATGTCAGAGCCTACTGCTTTAAAAACTTTGTCACAGAACTTATGTCAGTACTAAGTAAACAATCAATACGGATTTTTACCTTTTTTTTTTGTACAAATATAAAAAAATGTGTACTGTAAGTTCTGTTTTAAAAAAAAAAAATAATAAAAAATAAGCTTTCATCCAATAAAATCGATGGACTAATACAAAATAAATATAGCCTTATAATACTGAAGTACCTTACAAATATTAGCATATGTACATATGAGACGACAACAATGTATGTAAGTTTTGTCTTAGCTCTATGATCTTATTTTATACTTGAAAAATTTATTTGTTTTGTTTTGACGCTTATTTAGATTAGAATCGGTTTCTCTTAGGAGAAACCAACAATAGTCACCCATCATTGCGACATCCCAGAATCCTTGATACCCACTTTCAATTAACTTCATTTGCTGATGAAACTGTTCGCCAAAATTTAAGCAAAATGTTGCTTACATCAGTGCCTTTGCTTTATTTTTGTAATGGTACATATTACAGTTGTTATAATTTGTGAGATGGATTAGAATAAACAGAATTATCGATATCTGTAAAAATAGGGATTTTCAGGATTTTGTTGGTTACGCCAAAATTACGGTTAGGGCTCGATATATTGTATTGAATATTTGAAATAAATCGAAGCATGCGTACTTGTTTTTACAGTAGAAGTTTGTCACAATACAATAAACTATGCCCGGGTATTACCCGGGTAATAGCATGCCAGGGTACCGGGCGCATCGGGTAATGCCCGTTTACCCGGGTATTCGGGTATCATCAGCTCTACTTAAAAAATAAGTATGGTGGAAAAAAACTGTTGACAGAAAGTTTATTAAAAGACAGCATGGAGTACTTGGCTCATACATACACGTGCATAGCCAATGAAAGTTTTAATAGTGTAAGTGTTTCTTGACCTTAAAAGAGCATTTGAAACTGTGATAGGTACATCATGCTGAGGAAACTGCACAGCATCGGCGTACGAAATGAAGCGCTTAATTGGTTCAAAAGTTACCTCACAGGAAGAAAACAGAGGACTGTCATAAGAACTGCAGTATCGACGGAAAAATACATTGATTTAGGCTTACCACAAAGATCAGTACTTGCAGCAATTATGTTTGCTATTTATATAAACGATATTAAGAATTGTCTTAATCATTGCAAGATAAGACTATTTGCGGATGATGCTTTGCTAACTATAAGCTGCCCCTCTATATCTGAAGCCTTTTCCAAAGTACAAGCGGATTTAAACAATACATATAAGTGGCTATGTCAAAAAAAGCTCAAAATTAATACGGAAAAAACAAAATGGATAGTTATGAAGAAACAATCTACCGAAGTGCATAATGAGGCCCTAAATAAACACGAATATCCCGATACAAAGAGTGGGAGTAAAAATGGACGGCAGGCTAAAGTTTCATGAGCATTTGAAATACATAGAGCCAAAATTATTTTAAAAAAAATAGGTTTTATGTTTTGCTCGTGTCAACACGTTAATAAGTACTATAAAAAATAATAGAACCACATTTTACTGTTTTACGGAATATACAAAGCGTCCCTTGCTGTCTTACCCACACCAACAGACGTACGTCAAGGTGAACGAGAGTTTCGCAAGGTTATTGTATCAGCCTCCGGTTGCTTCATTGCTGCTGGAAGAATACCCGAGCCAGCGGCTCGGGCAAGAGAAAGGGACGAAGCACCAAGGAAGCCATATTGACGGCCCATCCCTTAGAATCAATTCGAGCCGAGGGTGTTGCCATTAAGATGTTGATACACGTTGGTCACGAGGGACAAAGATATCTAGCGTCTTTTTAAGCTCACGCTAACCACCTTCGTCATACCTGAGATATAGAAACATGCGTTTGTGCCACGGGTTGTCTTCTTATGTAATCTGAGTCTCACCTCCATCAAGCGACTGAAATGCTCAATGTTTGAGAGCATACTTGATGATGATGATGATGATTTATTAGTATTATTCAATATACTCTTTTCACAATATTTGGTTACATTTTCAAAAATAAATAAATAATTAAATAGCATTACTTTTAACAAATTCAATACATTTTCGTTTAAACAAATTGACGTTGCTTTCTATTTTGGCCTCATGTGGAAGCATATTAAATAGTTGTAGACCTTTATAAAATATAGATTCCCTTGCAGCCGTTATTCTTTGAAAATTAAGTCGGAAGTTATCTGCGTTTCGTAGTTGTCGGAATTGCTGCACATCACGGACATATGTGACACTTTCGGTTAAATAATCTGGCGCTTTTTTGGGTTTGATTTTAAAAACAAACAGAAGTGTACATATTTTAAACCTCTGCCTTATGCTTAACCATTTTAGCGTAGTAAGCATTGTGTCAATTTGTGTATACCGGTTACATTTTAGGATACACCTTATACCTTTATTCTGAAACTTTTGTAGTCTTTCTACTAGTGTAGTATTACAACATGTATACATAGTTGAGGCACAGTACTCGAAATGTGGTTTTACTATAACATTGTATATATTTATTGCTCTTAGAGTGTCTATTTTTTTAAGAATTCTCTTAAGGAACCCAATTTTCTTAGCGATTTTTTTACAGATGTAGTCTACATGATCTTTTAATTTTAATTGATTATCTATTATTAGACCCAGATATTTAATATTTGCCACGTTTTCAATAACTTTATTGTTTATCCGTATACTGATAACCTCGCCATACGGAACTATTGAGCAGACAGTCTTTACTAAACTGCCAAAAACCTAGTCATCCTAACCCTAATATATTGAGTGAAACTCCGCCTACTAGAGATATAAGGAAACATCTCCGTAAGCACTATGATTAGATCCGGCACCATATTTGATCTACGTAACTATAGGCTCTAAACGACCTCCACAATGCTCAATGTTTGAGAGCATACTTGATGATGATGATGATGATGATTTATTAGTATTATTCAATATACTCTTTTCACAATATTTGGTTACATTTTCAAAAATAAATAAATAATTAAATAGCATTACTTTTAACAAATTCAATACATTTTCGTTTAAACAAATTGACGTTGCTTTCTATTTTGGCCTCATGTGGAAGCATATTAAATAGTTGTAGACCTTTATAAAATATAGATTCCCTTGCAGCCGTTATTCTTTGAAAATTAAGTCGGAAGTTATCTGCGTTTCGTAGTTGTCGGAATTGCTGCACATCACGGACATATGTGACACTTTCGGTTAAATAATCTGGCGCTTTTTTGGGTTTGATTTTAAAAACAAACAGAAGTGTACATATTTTAAACCTCTGCCTTATGCTTAACCATTTTAGCGTAGTAAGCATTGTGTCAATTTGTGTATACCGGTTACATTTTAGGATACACCTTATACCTTTATTCTGAAGCTTTTGTAGTCTTTCTACTAGTGTAGTATTACAACATGTATACATAGTTGAGGCACAGTACTCGAAATGTGGTTTTACTATAACATTGTATATATTTATTGCTCTTAGAGTGTCTATTTTTTTAAGAATTCTCTTAAGGAACCCAATTTTCTTAGCGATTTTTTTACAGATGTAGTCTACATGATCTTTTAATTTTAATTGATTATCTATTATTAGACCCAGATATTTAATATTTGCCACGTTTTCAATAACTTTATTGTTTATCCGTATACTGATAACCTCGCCATACGGAACTATTGAGCAGACAGTCTTTACTAAACTGCCAAAAACCTAGTCATCCTAACCCTAATATATTTGAAACTCCGCCTACTAGAGATATAAGGAAACATCTCCGTAAGCACTATGATTAGATCCGGCACCATATTTGATCTACGTAACTATAGGCTCTAAACGACCTCCACACTGAGTAGGTAGACAGACCCCTTACATATCGGCATGTGAACCCCGTAAGCGGTATCTAACCACCTGAAATAGCTAAAGAGGAGCACGGCCTTTTAAGGAAGACTGGGCAGATGCTAGCATACTTCGTTTTGAATATTGTAACAGGTTAAACTCTTACTTATCCAGACTGAACCCAACCAAACAAAATACTTGTCCTGCGTGTGGCATGTCCCTAACAATACTAAACATCTCTTTACCTGTTTAATTGCACCTACGCTTCTAACACCAAACCTGTTGTAACTGCGCGTTTCCTTGGACTTCCGTTAGAAGAAGGTTTTTGGGAGTGGTGTCGAATTAACAGTCCTTGGCCGGATTTGAGCCCGGTACGCTCCGGTACTCCCTTGACCAGTGAAACCTTCTAGGTCATGTCACTCCTCCTCTCGTAAGGAAGGATAAGATTTGTCTGCGATTACAATTTTTTGCTCGCCAAATCGGGCCAAAATTCTCTCCCTTAATCCTACCCATTTCGAGAATCGATCCACAAAAACGAATGTCATCGTGTTGCTATGCTTCGATCGAGGGAGTGGTCGCACAAAATCTGCACAAACAGTCGCAAAAGGTTCATCAGAAATCTTACCTGACGTTTGTTGTTGACTGGGTTTGTAGATTTGGCATCCGTGACATTGTTGCACGTACTTCCTATGCTATGGATTTCCGTATACCCATATGTCCTGCGCTTGGTGCATCGTGAATTTCGTTGAGTACTCTTCGTCTATCTGGTGTCGGCACGCATAACTTCCAAGGTACTATGCCTTCGCCGTCCATCGGGAAATTTCTCCGGGGTTTTTGCTACTTTGGTGGCCGAGGACTTGGTAGGTGACAGTGTCAGATTTCGTCCAGCGAAAAAACCGGACAGGGATGGGAGGTATGAGTTAACTCTAGAGCAGAGCTCGTCTACAGACGGGCCGGTCGCCAGGATCGTACAGTCATCGGTGTAGGAGACAATCGAGACACCCTCTGGTGGCGAAGGGAGCCTCGATATGTAGTAATTAAACAAAAGCGGGGATAGGACACCACCCTGTGGCACCCCTTGATTAATTATACGTGGTTTTAATCTTTCGCCTCTAAATTCAACCGATGACTGCCGGCCAGTCAGATAGTTGGCGGTCCAACGCTTTAGACAGGGGGGAAGAGTTGAATCCTCCAGGTCGTTAATGAGTTGCGTATGATTGCACGTGTCGAAGACATTCACATCAACGTAAGGAACAGGCTTATGACTTACAACGGCCAAGACGTACCTCTGATCTTTGGACATAATAGTGGCTATAGCACCAAGCGAGTGATTTCGGAGATGAAGCGGCAGGAGCCTTGTAAGGCAGAGGTTGCTCATCGACCATTGGCTTTAATGCACAGGTGCCTTCTGAAGAAGACTTGGCACGGCTAGGAGGAAGATCCAGATTTGATACGTGTGTTGAAAGGACTGAAAGAAAACAAGCAGCCAAGAAGAGGAGAGATGATTAGAGAGAGTTGCATCGCAAAAGCATATTGGGCACAATGGAGCAGTTTGAAGCTAATATCTGGCTGTTTGCATCGGATATGGGAAAGTGAAGATGGTCAGAATCCTTGAGCAGTTATTGTTGTTCCCCAAGCAAGAGTTCCAGATGTTATCAAAGCGCCGCATAGTTGCTCAGATGGAAAGAACATGGGAATAAAGAAAACACTGCAGAAGGTAAAGCGGCGGTTCTATTGGATTGGTTGCAGACAATCTGTAAGGGAATGGATTACTAAGTGTGCAAAGGATAAAAGACGAACATCTGGTGGTCATATTCCGAGGAAGCAACGCAACTTAGTGTATAAAGTGAAACAGTGCACTGGGCATGAGAGAACGGAACGGAATCCTGGAGAAACGAGTTGCAGGAATGTTTGCCGGGTACCACTGGGAACGAAAATGGAGGCACAAATTCATTCGGGATTAAGAACGGGCAAAACGATTGGAACATGTGACAATGTAATGCTTTGTGGGAATCTCTGCAGGAGAGGATTGATGTCGTAGTTTCAATCCCTGGAGGAAATGAGGTTTGATAAAGCGATGCTAACCATTGAGTGTCTAGCAACGTTTGGTGCGGGAAATGTGTCTGATCGAGACGATCAGACTTAAGTGGAGGGCAGTGTGGCGAATATTCTCAATCACGTACCATCCCTAACTTAACAACACTTTCACCACTAGTTAAACACAACCGAGATAACGATGGCTACGCTTATGCATGCAAGCGTGTACCAAGTAAGAGGAAGAGATATGGCGCGAATACAAGGCAAAGAGGAGATGTCAATAAATAACACCGACCCTTCGAAAACACGAGCAGCGTACAGCCAAGAAAGTTCTGGTGCGTAGGGTAGCACCCTGTCGGACTATATAAGGCAGTGACCAAGCAAGGCAGGTTGTTCAGTCGATTCTCAAGTGTTGTTCAGTGAACTACTGTGAAGTTACCAAACTCTTAAATTTGTATTGCGTTTTTTACCAGTAAATAAAACTAGCTATTAGTTACAATATCGGTGCGTCTGTTTATTTGACTTTATAGTAATCGCACCCAGGGTTAATATCACTGGTCTACAGCCAAAAACCACCAGAGACGCGAATATGAAATTCGTATGTAAAACCACCCCCTGATTCCGAAAATCGAGGTTATTTTTTGATTCTATGGTACCGTTTTTGAGATATTTACGATTTACGGTTATTTCAAAAAAAAAACAAGATGGCACCACTTAATCATGTATATATCAAGAACAAATTGAGCAATTCCAAAAGGGTTTGAAAAATTTAAAATCTAATAAAAGTTTGCTATAAACAATACATTCGCTAGGCCCTGTAGGTTCGAAGATAATACTTAGTCCTGCCCCAAACTCTGTTAAAGTTTTAACATAACGTAAAAATAAAAATAACGGGTTTTTATATTGTTTTTTAATTTGGTTTTATTTATTGAATATTAGTATACCTGAAAAAATAAGACATTATTCAAAGTGATCGCCTTTTGCTTTAATACAGGCCCTTAAACGGTCCGGCCCTTCAGCTATAGCGGCACGTATAGTTTCCGCAGGGATGGATGCAGCTGCTGTAATGAGTGCTTTCTTCAGACTTTCCAAATTTCGGTGGCGAACTCTGCAGGCTATACCCTCTAGGTTGGGTTAGGTTAGGTTGCAAGGGCGGGACAGAGTACCTGGACTCTGCCCGACACTTAGGCCTCTAAATAGGCCCATTGTGATACCCTATACGGTCTCTTCCCACCTCTATGCCCCAGAGATGCGAGCAAGTCATCCCTGAAGCCGACAGCAGCTCAGCCGCTCTACAGTCAACCGATCCAACAACCCTAGAGTAATAGTGTTCAAAGATCTCCAGAGGGTGAAAAAGGACCAGCCGACTCACACGGTCGCGCCACCGTCGACGCCAGGGGAAACCAACTCACACCCACACTTATTTCTATTTTTGATACCTCAGCGAGGTCATCGAGAAACGGTTGGCCCAGGATAGCCAACCGTCGCCTGCTGAGTGCAGGGCAGTGACACATCAGATGCTGAACACTTTCCTCCTCAATACATCTGCAGCTGCGACAGTAATCATTAGACATTGCGCTCATTCTGGCGCCGTGAGTGCCTATTAAACAGTGCCCTGTTAGAACCCTTACCAGGGATGAAATTTATTTATTTATTTTCGTGTATGATAAAAAATCTTATAGACTAGTGCAATGACATATAACAGTAAAGTAACGACAAGTACGATAAAGTATTAATCAAAAGTTAAATTATTTTCTTTATCATTAAAAATAAATATCAAGAGTTGACTTGAAAGTAGTTCTCGAGAGAGAAAAATCAATAAAAAGAGTCCTTGAGAGTTTATTAAATTCCTTGAGGGCGCGAAAAATAGGGTCGAAAGAGTAATAATTGGCCCTGGTAGCATACAAATAAAAAGGCAAGAATGATCTTAAGCACCTATTTGGCACATTAAATGATACCTTCTCAAGAAGAGCTGAACAATTCAAAGAGCTAGTAATGAGGTCATAGACGAACATAAGTAATTGCATTACCCGCCTGGATTCAAGGGGTTGCAAATTAATAAGCTTACAGCGCGAAGTGTAAGAGGGAATCGGGTCATCAAAATTTAACGATATAAGACAGAACCGGATAAATTTCCTTTGTACCCTTTCGATTCTAGCTGAGTGGCAGCTGTATATTGGATTCCACACAATCGAGGCGTACTCTAACTTTGAACGCACTAAGGATATATAAAGTGACTTCCTAGTATATGGATCTTGAAAGTCCTTTGCATATCGACGAAGGAAAGCAAGGTTTGGGTATGCCTTTGGAAGCACAAAGCAAATATGATTAACAAATGAAAAATAAGTGTCGAAAACAACACCTAGGTCAACAAATTCTTTGACAGAGGCCAACGGGTCACCTGAGATATCATAGAAAGTAGAAAGGACTCTAGAAGCCTTAGTGAACGACATATGAAAGCATTTCTTAACGTTAAGATAGAGTTTGTTGGTAATACACCAGTCGACAAGATTATTTAGGTCATGTTGTAGAAGCAAGCCATCCGAGGGATCATTAATTCTACGAAATATCTTAAGATCGTCGGCGTATAAAAGGAACTTAGACGAAGTAAAGCAGGACCCGATATCATTAATGAAGAGAACAAACATAAGAGGGCCAAGAATACTACCTGAGAGAGCTACAGTTCTCAATTTCAACACACAGTGACCTACTTGACAAATAAGATTTCAGCCAATTCAAAAAGACAGAGTGAAATCCAATGCACTCAAGTTTGTTTAATAATATTTTGTGGGAGACTATCGAAGGCTTTCGAAAAATCTGTGTAGATGGTATCTACCTGATAACCATCTCTAAATGCAGAGATGCAGAAATCAGAGAAAGAAACCGGGTTAGTGACTGTAGAGCGGCCAGCTACAAAGCCATGTTGGCGTGACTCAACAATGCTCTTGGTCACAAAAGTTAGTTTCTCTTTTATAATTATCTCGAATAGCTTAGAACATACTGTGAGTTTAGCTATGGGTCTGTAATTAGACACATTATTTTTGGAACCGGATTTGAAAATAGGAGATATTGAGGTCTTCTTCCATCTAGTAATAAATGTACCCGAAGTCAGAGACAGATTGAAGATATGGCAAAGAGGGAAAATTAACGATAAACAATGTTTCAAAACAAAAGCACAAAGGCCATCACTGTCACATTTTAACGATGGCTTAAGTGTGCACAATGCATTGCTAACGTCTTAGTCAGAAATTATAAGAGAGCCGAAATCTACAGATTCATAGACAGCTGTAGGCGTTTGGCTGCAAGTCGGAAAGGCAGTGTCATCATCAAAATTAGATTTAAAAAATTCAGCGAAAAGTTCGACAGTTTCATTGAGAGACTGGGAGCATTTGCCATTGTAATTCATGCAAATTGGAATATTTGAAGACCCACGCTTAGAGCGAATAAAATTCCAAAAAGCTTTTGGATTTTCTTTTAAGTCATTTTCGAGCTTTCTCACATATTGATTGTAAAGGAATTTATCAAGAATATTAAATTGTTTCACGCTGAGAGTGTATTGTTCTCTAAGAAAGGTATTAGATGCATCAGCTTTATATAATTTATGAAACTTGTTACGTTTATTTTTTAATTTCTTAAGCGTTTTGTTATACCAGGGGAGTTTATGCACCCTAGGCCCAAAAAGAGGGACCTGAGCGTTGAAAACCTCAGTCAACCTCGATAAAAAAATATCATAACAGACACTGACTTCACCGGAAGAAAATATATTTTCCCAGTCCAATTCAATTAATGTATTGTTCAGCTCATCAAAATTAGCACTCCGAAAGTTAAAAGAAGTATTCCCCATCACAGCTGAGGTAGGAATAGCATCAAAATTTTGTAAATAGATAGCAAGAGGAACATGATGTCTATCAGACGCACATAATGGAAAAGTACTCTCAAAGAGACCCACTGTTTAAGTGACTTTCGTCCCTTAAATGGAACGCACTCCTGCGATCCTCAAGCCCGTAATGCAACCCTGCATACCTTAGCAGCGAACACAACACTGTGTTCGCAAGGCCCGTCATGCATCCCTGCATGACCCTGTCAAAGGAAGCATCCCTGCTTTCCTTCGAACTTCCAGTGTTGGAAACACTATAAAAGCGCTGTGCGCATATGAACTCTCTCTCTTTTACTTTTTCATCGGAACGCGTCTGTCGCATCTGCAATCAACAGAGGTAACTATCATCAACGCGGGACTTACAACCTTCGCAATCAACCATACAAGCAGTGCGCGGTTCATTAATTTCTAGTTTAAATTTTTCTATTAATTTGTTTAATTAATTGATGTAAACATAAATATCTTGAATTTCCATTCATTTAAAGAAAGGATATTGCATTGTTCCATTTCATTTAATTATTCTTAATCTCATAAGAAAATCGTATTGTACATTGAAGTACCGAATAATTGAATTAAATCGTTGTTGTTAGTATTAAGTTGCCAATAGAAATTCGCGTTTCATTTGTTAGTGCAATCTCCCACTTGTATTTACCCCCAAATACAAACCGAGTGAAAACTCCCTTCACTCCTACCTATTCCTTATCATCAATTTGAACATGGTCCTTACAAGCCGAATTTGACGGCACAGGAATACACCTAACCATCAAAAGCTCTATTGGCAACGCGAACAACTTCGAAGGAAAACAACCGCAATACAACACTGCTTGTTGAGCCTTTTGCGGTGCCCACGCATTGCATTTTCAACCACCAACGCGAACGGCAGCAGATCGGCAAGCGATACAAGTGTGCAAAAAGAAAAGTTGAAAAGTGTGCGCGAAACTAAAAGTTTATTTTAATCCGTTGTGTAAAAGTAAAAGTAAAAGTGAAAACGCTTTTAAAACAGTGAGTAAAACTAAAATTCGGTGAAAATAAAGACAACATACATAAAACATATTATTTGCACAAAGCTGCCGCTGCCCAACGTGGGAATATATACCAGCAAACACACCGGTGGAGTCACCTGTAGCCGGTACAACCAAAGGAAACCCAAATCCTGCCCAGAGTTTAGGGCCAACGTGGGACTGTACCCCAACCCCAAAAAAGATGAGTACCCCAAAAAATTACAAGTAAGTGCCGTTATATTTTCATATACCATTCCTCTAACGGGACTCATATATATACATATATACATATATATGCACATATATGCATTCAAAAAGCTATTTGCGCCAAGAAATTCGGTTCTGTTTAAGTTACCAGTCGGTTGTTTCCAACCCACAGCTTAGGCATATATATACATAAATTAATACACAACCCTTTGTATATTCATTTCTCGTGATTTTTCAACCAAATATTGTTTCATTCGCACTGACCATATTTTCCCGGTTGCGCCGGTAAGCATTTATTTTGTTTCCTTTTCTACTTGGTCAAGTGTGCTAAAATTCTAGTTCGTTGCCTGCCCATGGTTAACTATACCCATCCCTTTTCTGCACTCATATACCTACATATAAAAGTGACACTAGTGATAAAAGCAAGTAAACAGAGCTAAAAAGGCAAATAGTTTGTGGTTTTCATTGTCTTCTACAGTGCAATTATGCTAAATTTTCAAAGGTGTTCTCATACGCCTTTAATATTCACTTAACAAATTTTGTGCAAATTGGTGATTTTATTCATACATACGGGCAAAGTCCATTTGTATACAACTGCAAATCGCTTTGCTATTTGAAATTCGCTGCGCAACCTGCTTGGCGCAGACATAGAGTTTTGCTTCTCTATCTACCCTTACTTTGCGTACAATCCCTTCAATATATCTATACGTTTGTCTGAAAATTTCGTACATATCGACATATGTACATATAAAAAGGAATTCTGCCTGCTCTTTTCGTTTCGCTGCTCGCGTCAGCGTAGATTTGTATTTTGTTTTGGTTCTGTCGACAACAAACAACAAAAATCCCAATAAGAATTTGCAATTGAAAACCCATTCCCAGTGGTGAACAAACATAAATATTAAAGAACAAAAAAGTCTTTACATTTGAGGGCAGATATCGGTATATGTACATACGTTAAGTAGTTCCTCCCGCTACTATCCCCAGTAGCGTAACCCAGTAGCAACATAAAACCAGTCAAAATAATTTGATGAATCATTTAATATATACGGTGATTTTTGTCTCGTTTGCATTTAATGCTATTATCCCCAATAGCATAAAATAATCGTTTAGCAAAATCTACTAAAACTTAAAGTGCTAGTGCTACTTACGCGATTTATTTAATAAGTTTGTGTCCAAAATTCCTGAAGGCGTAACTATACAGGGTGCATAAATCCTTCAACCTATTAATAAGATAACTAATACATACAATAGGTTTTTTCACGGCTACCATACCCAGTAGCGTAAATAAATATTAACCCAAATATTTTGTTTTCGTTTGCCTTTAATGCTATTATCCCCAATAGCATAAATTTACTAAACCATTAAATGTAAATCGTACACACCGACTGGATTTATTTACAATTTTGCCTTCAAAAATTCATTCGAGTGCATCTATACAGGGTGCATAAATCATTCTATCTATTAGCACAGTCACTAATTTCTAGTTTGTTTTACTGCTCGATACCCAGTAGCATAATTAAGTCGCTTAACCAAGTCCGTTTAAGGAGCAAGTCTGAGTCTTCCCAACCCAAGCAAAGCACAGTGGTCATTAAAATTCCTAAATATAATCCTTAAAATCAAGTTGAGTGAAAGATCTCATTGTGAAGCTTAGTTTAAATTTTATACATTTTTAAGTTTTTGTTGCTATACCCAGTAGCGCACGTCATTACGGAACTCTCCTAATCATTTTTATCAATTCCCATCTCAATCTTAATTACATCCGGGCAATACTGTCAAAATATTAAATCATGGCTACTGGTTCAGCCGTAATGGCAGAATTCATATTCTGTTCAAATGATTTAATGAATTTTTGTTCTCGTTTTGAAAAAGAAGATCCTGAAGAAAATACTGACACCTTATTGGATGTTAAACTTCAGGATCTAAACAAACGTTGGGAGAATTTACAAATCTCTTATAAGAGCGTCTGCCTCGAAGACGAAAAACAAGTTTCCGTCGATTTTAAAGACGAAGCAACAAACAAGTTCCAAGTATGTACTGACAGCTTCTATATATGTAAATCCCAAATTATCGATCAGCTTAAGTCCTTTCATGGCACCACTCCCGATAAAAATGTAACTGCTAGACATTCCTTGTCTTTTGTCGATAACTCGATTCCATGCATAAAAGTGCCCCCATGCGATACACAGATTTTTTATGGTAGTTACGAGGAGTGGCCGAGCTTCCGTGACATGTTCACGGCAGTGTACCTCAATCACCCAAAACTAACCCCAGCTCAAAAACTATTTCATCTGCGCAATAAAACTCGGGGAAAGGCAGGCCTTATAGTGAAACATTACAAACTCTGTGATGAAAACTTTTCACTGGCCTGGGAAGCACTTAGAGCCCGTTTTGAAAATAAGCGGATTTTGATCGATAACCAATTGAAGACCCTCTTCAACATTCCCCCTGTTACATCCGAAAATAGTGAGGGAATTCAGAGAATACAGAGTACAATAAATGATTGTCTTTCTTGCCTTACTTCTCAAGGGGTTTCCGTGGTCGAATGGGATCCGATATTAATTTATCTATGCTCCACAAAACTCCCAGAAGACACGCTCTCTCTTTGGGAGCAATCCTTAAAATCAAGGAAAGAGTTGCCCGACTGGTCCCAAATGGACTCCTTCCTAACTAGTCGGTATGAAGTAGTTGAACGATTGCACAACTACAAAACTTCCAAACCTCGCCACTCTTCCAACCCAAAGACTCCAACTAAAGTGCAATCTTACCTCTCTCAAGAACAAGTGACGTTCACGTGTAAACTTTGCAAAAATAATCATGCTCTCAAATCCTGTCCGAAATTCCGTAACTTGGCAGTTTCCGATCGAACTAAATTCGCCGAGAAAAATGGTTATTGTACCAACTGCCTGGCATATAACCACACACTTACCAACTGTCAAAGCGTTTTTAGATGTCTTCATTGCAGACAATCGCATCACACGATGCTTCATCCTAAACCACCTATAAAATCCGCACCTAAGTCAGCAAATGCGACTTCATCCGCAAAGCCAACCACAAAAGCAACCCCCCTGTTGCACACCCACTCTACCGAACTGCCGAATACCCCAAGGCATCCAATATTCAACATAACCCAAGGCAATTGCGATGAATCTCCATCCACCTCTGCTGAGAGTGCGTCCAGAATCCAAGCTAACTTCTCAGCAAACCATGAGAAGACGCTGCTTCCCACCGCCCGAGTGCACATTGAGCACATGGGCACACTTTTCACCCTAAGAGCCTTAATCGACCAAGGCTCGCAAAAAACCTTCATTTCCGAGAAGGTACAGAAACGCTTAAATCTTCCTACTTACCGGGAAGATTATGCAGTAACCGGGATGGGCGGAATCGTTGTAGAAAAGGCGAACAAAGTCTGTCAACTAACTCTAATCTCCAAACGTTATGACACAAAAGTCGTTACCCAAGCGATTGTGCTTCAAAAGCTCACAAGCTTTTTACCAACATTCTCTATCCCTAAACCCAATCCAACAGACATTAAGGATCTAGATCTCGCTGATCCTTATTTCTTCACTCCTGGTCCCATAGATATGGTGATCGGAAGCGATCTCATACCGAAGATCCTTCTTCAAGGAATTCAACACCACATCCTAGGCAGTCTCCTCGCTCAAAACACAATTTTCGGGTGGTATTTGAGCGGACCCATGCAACCCACTTCTTGTTCTACCTTTCATACGTACGCTGTAGAAGATACTAATGAAAACCTCAATATTCAATTGAAGAGGTTCTGGGAACTCGAGGAACTGCCCGAATCTCGCCTATCTTCTGACGAAGATTCATACTGCGAACAGTTCTATCAAGACACCACTGTTAGGCGAAGTGATGGCCGATATATAGTTCGGCTACCTTTCAAATCGAAGTTTCCATCCAACCTGGCCCTGGGACCATCCCGTTCCCAAGCTATGCGACAAGCTATCCGAATGGAGCATATGCTCAATAAAAATCCCACCCTCAAAGAAGAATACAACCGCGTTCTAGAAGATTACCTCACCCTCGATCATATGAGGCAAATCGCTCCCGATGAGGTGCACGAAAATGGACATTATCGTTCATACTATCTTCCACATCATTCAGTTGTTAAACCAGACAGTAAGTCTACGAAAGTTCGTGTGGTATTCAATGCCTCCAAACCCACGGCATCTGGTATTTCACTAAACGATATACTTCATATCGGTCCAACCTTGCAAACAGATCTTCTATTTGTCATTTTAAATTGGCGATTGTATAAGTATGTCTTTAACGGTGACATACAAAAAATGTACCGACAGATTCTTCTCCACGAAGATGATCAACCGTATCAACGAATTCTCTTTCGAAGAAACAACGAGGATAAACTATCTGATTTTGCCCTGAAGACAGTGACATTCGGAGTCAACTGCGCGCCTTATCTTGCAATTCGCACTTTGCATCAACTAGCAACTGATACAAAAGATTCCCATCCACTAGCGAAACAAATTTTAACCAAAGAAACCTATGTGGATGATGTCTTATCTGGAGGTCACGATATTCCATCGTCTTTAAACGCTCAAACTGAACTCATCCATTGTTTACTTTCAGCTGGGTTTCCTCTCCGGAAAATTACAGCAAACCATCCTCAACTTTTAAATCAAATTCCTGCAGATCACCTTCTCGACTCTGACTTCCTGAAATTTGATTATTCCAGTTCTACCAAAACGCTTGGTATACGATGGAACGCGTTAAACGATTCTTTTTCATATTCAGTTGAATACTTGACACCACCCTCCAGCGCCACAAAACGCCAAATTTTATCCTCAGTCTCGAAACTTTTTGACCCCGCAGGATGGCTATCGCCCATTCTTATTCAAGCGAAAATACTCTTTCAACAAATTTGGTTAGAAGGTACGGAATGGGACGAGTGTGTCAAACCCCTTTCACTTCAAAAGTGGCACCAATTCGTAACCGATTTGCCCACAATCGAACAAATCCAAATTCCTAGATGGACAGAATTCTCGCCTAGTACATCAATTCAAATCCATGGATTCTGTGATGCTTCAGAGAAAGCATACTGTGCATCCGTTTACATTCGGTCGCAATCAGCCAATACGGTATCCTCTCACCTTCTGTTTTCAAAAACCAAGGTAGCACCACTACAGACAGTGAGTCTCCCACGCCTAGAATTGTGTGGAGCAGTCTTATTATCTAAATGCATAAAAAGGGTTATTACTCAATTATCTCTTGATGGTGCAAACGTCTTTCTTTGGTCCGATTCGTCTATTGTACTTGCATGGCTCGAAAAACCACCATGTACGTGGAAGGTATACGTAGCCAATCGTACGTCAGAAATCATTAAAAATGTTGGAAATGTAAAGTGGCGGCATGTTACCACTAATCACAACCCGGCCGACCTTGGAACAAGAGGTTGTAGACCACAGGACCTAGTACTTAGATCACTCTGGTGGCACGGACCAGATTGGTTACTTAAACCCCCCGATCATTGGCCAATATCATTTCGACAAAACGTCGTACCTCAAGAACAACGTAAAGTAGAAGCTCTTCACGTTTTGGACGACGACCCCGATATATTAGACCGCTTCTCTTCATGGTCTAAAGCCTTACGCGTAATAGCGTACATGTTTCGATTTATTCACCGATTCAAACCAATACAGTCCACTTCTCCCACTTGCTATAACTCTGTGGTTATTACGCAAAAGGAAATTCACTGGGTCAAAACTCGTCTCATCAAACTTTCGCAAGAAAGACACTACCCAAAGGAATATTATCAATTGTCCAATCGAGAATCAATTTCCAAAAAGAGCTCGCTTTTAACGTTAAACCCCTTTCTTGACCAACATGGACTTCTCCGTGTGAATGGTCGCTTGGCCAACGCTGGCCTTACGTACAATGAAAGACATCCAACCATTATTCCAGAATCTTCAAGATTATGTTATCTTTTTCTAAATTTTCTGCATGATGTTCTAATGCATGCTGAACAGCAACTCATGGTTCGAATGGCAAGGCAGGAATACTACATTCCCAGGCTAAAATCAAAAGTAAAACTCTGTATACGCAATTGCAAAATCTGTACAATTTTCAAACAAAACAGTCGTTCGCAAATTATGGCAGCTTTACCCCAAGAGCGTGCAACTTTCTCGTTGCCATTCACCTACACCGGTTTAGACTTTGCCGGTCCTCTCGACATAAAGTCATCAACCCTCCGGAGATCCCCACTACTGAAGGGATACGTTTGCGTCTTCATTTGCTTTTGCACAAAGGCAATCCACCTTGAACCATGTTCGGATTTGTCAACCAAAGCATTTCAGGCAGCATTTGCCCGCTTTGTAGGTAGACGCGGACTCCCGCAACGAGTCTTTTCGGACAACGGCAAGAACTTTGTTGGTGCTAACCGCGCCTTCCAACAGGATTTCAAAAAATTCCTCAAAGAAACTTCTGATGACCTACGCTCCAAGTATACCGTACATGGATTTGAATGGCATTTCCTGCCACCGAATGCTCCTCATATGGGCGGCCTTTGGGAAGCAGCTGTAAAGAGTTTCAAGCATCACTTCAAACGCACTGTTGGAAACCACATCTTCACTTTTGAAGAAATCACAACTTTACTTGCTCGTATCGAAGCAGTACTGAACTCTCGACCCCTTTCCCCGATGTCTGATAATGCCAATGACTTGCTTGCATTAACTCCAGGACATTTTCTCCGAGGCGGGCCACTACTGGGCTTTCCAGAACCTCAAATTGACAATCTCTCCCTACAAAATCGATGGGAAAAGCTCAAAGCTTTGTATCAACAGTTCAGCCAACGCTGGAAGGATGAGTATCTCAAAGAACTCCATCATAGATACAAATGGAAGCTCCCACAAAAGGACCTTTCCATTGGTGATTTCGTGGTCATCAAAAATGACCAAACTCCCCCCAACGAGTGGAGATTAGGACGCATCGAAAAAGTGTATCATGGTTCGGACAATTGTGTGCGAGTGGCGGATGTCAAGACTCAGACTGGAACTTTTACTCGACCAATTGTCAAGCTCTGTCCGCTTCCTTCTCAACCTGAGGTTCCGAATCTAAACTCTACCCTTGACACTTAAGAATCAACTTGTTTGCCATAGTTTTAAGATTTCCACGACCTTCTCATACCGTTAATATTTTACAGATCAAAACCATCCAACAACACCAACCTGGACCCACGGATCTATCAATGTAAGGTCTGCCTGAAGTATCATCCACTCCGGTTTTGTAAGGAATTCATGGCAATGAACATCGAAAAACGCAGCGAAGTAGTGCGACAATTTAGATACTGCCCGAATTGTCTTGCTCGTACCCACGACAGCATCAGGGATTGCTCGTGTCCCGACACGTGAAAACTATGTCAAGAACTACACCACACCCTGTTGCACACTACGGCGTCAGATGACATCGTGGAAGACCGTCGCAGCATTCGTAGCCAAGCATCCAACAGCCGAAACGTTCGTAAGCCGCTGAAACGGCTCCAAGTGTCCGCACGTAGAGGTGCCCGTAAGCCGGCAAAGCGACCTCAGGTACCCAAACGCCAAGAATCACGTCAACCAAGAAGCCAAATCTCCATTCAAAAGGAGAAAATAGACGTAGCCATACGGGCATTGGCTCAATTGAAGGCATCCCTTGCACCAGTGCAACGAGGGCGCCATGTTTAAGTGACTTTCGTCCCTTAAATGGAACGCACTCCTGCGATCCTCAAGCCCGTAATGCAACCCTGCATACCTTAGCAGCGAACACAACACTGTGTTCGCAAGGCCCGTCATGCATCCCTGCATGACCCTGTCAAAGGAAGCATCCCTGCTTTCCTTCGAACTTCCAGTGTTGGAAACACTATAAAAGCGCTGTGCGCATATGAACTCTCTCTCTTTTACTTTTTCATCGGAACGCGTCTGTCGCATCTGCAATCAACAGAGGTAACTATCATCAACGCGGGACTTACAACCTTCGCAATCAACCATACAAGCAGTGCGCGGTTCATTAATTTCTAGTTTCAATTTTTCTATTAATTTGTTTAATTAATTGATGTAAACATAAATATCTTGAATTTCCATTCATTTAAAGAAAGGATATTGCATTGTTCCATTTCATTTAATTATTCTTAATCTCATAAGAAAATCGTATTGTACATTGAAGTACCGAATAATTGAATTAAATCGTTGTTGTTAGTATTAAGTTGCCAATAGAAATTCGCGTTTCATTTGTTAGTGCAATCTCCCACTTGTATTTACCCCCAAATACAAACCGAGTGAAAACTCCCTTCACTCCTACCTATTCCTTATCATCAATTTGAACACCCACTATTAAATTCTCATCAACAAAAACTAGATCAAGCAATCTAGAAAGTGAGTTAAAAATGTTATTGATTTGTATAAGATTGCGAAACATTGGTAGGTGTTAGAATACCGTTATTCTGAAGGGCTAACCACACTATATCAGGTAGGTTAAAATCCCCGAGAATACAAAAATGAGCCTGAGTATTACTCTCATAAATTTTAGAGATGTTTTCGATATATAGATTATATAAACTCTCACAACTGTTCGGTGGTATATACGAAACACAGACAAAAATAGAGCCAGACGGTCCAAAAATGCGAACACACAGTTGATCAACCAGAGAATCCTCATGCAGCAATTGATGTGCCGTAAAACGCAAACTTTTCTTTAGAGCTATTAAAACCCCACCTCCCTTACGGAGACCAGTCTTCACGGGATCTCTATCTTTCCTAAAGGTATGAAATACATTAGGATCGAAGTATTCCTCATCGAAAAAGTCCTCATTGAGCCAAGTTTCCACAAGCACGAAGGCATCGTAATCTAAACGTGATGTAGCTACAAAAATTTCTTTAGATTTTGTGCGCATACCACCCATGTTATGGAAATATATTTTTAGAGCTCCAGATGTATTGACATTAAGATGATTTCCAGATTCAGTTTCGCTTGATATTGAAAGCGGGCTATGCGACATTATTTCCGACTTGGTGAAATCGAAAGGGCCGCACATTAACCTCAGATGGCCAAACGTAAGGGTTCATAATTTTTTCAAGCAGGGCAGGCGTAACTCCAAGCTTGAAATTGACACTCTCCAAGCTATCAAGCGGGACACCAGTTCGTACCAACTTACGACAAGAAAGGTCAATTGGATCAATACCAGTATATTTGGCAACATATTCAATAATATTTTTCTCAGTCACCGAAGGCTTAAATGAAGAAATATGTACCCATTTCTTCTTAACTACAGCTTCAAGCTCTGTATTTTCGTTCCGGCCGTAATCAATACTTCTCCGACCAACACCATTACTTTGACGCGCGGTGTTATTATTTATCCCATTAGCAGCAACAATGGCTACAACAGCACAATCACTTGTAGCAGTGGTGGATGTAGTAGTGTTGATAAGAGCATTAGCGCATTGACGATGAACAGGCCAAATATCAGCATCTCTTTGATCATTTGTAGCAGCATTACCGACAGTAGAAGGGGAACCAGTGAGGGGAGCAGCAGAACTTAAGCAAGAATCATTAGGCAAAGGCAAAAATGAAAAACCCATTTCGCCAGTAGAACGACAATTTTTATCATTATTGTTGTTGTTCGGGTTATCGAAACAAGCATTAGCAACCGCAGTTTTTAGTGTACTAATTTCAGCAGACAAAGCACCAATGTTTGTAACATTGTCATTAGGCAAAGGCGAAAATGAAAAACCTGTTTCGCCAGTAGAACGACAATTATTATCATTATTGTTATTGTTGTTGTTCGGGTTATTGACACAAGCATTAGCAACCGCAGTTTTTAGTGCACTAATTTCGGCAGACAAAGCACCAATGTTTGTAACATTGTCCCTTTTGCCGCTGCTCGTATTCTTTGAATTCGCCTTATCATGCGCATTGTTTTTGCTCACAGAATTGTTGTTGGATGATTGAAGAGAGGCCACTTGATTACTTAAGTCGTCGATTTTTTTTGTCAAATCCTTGAATTTGTTATCAAAAATACCCACTAAGAGCTCGAACCCATGCTTTTGACCGGCGAGAACCCCGTCCAAAGCTTTACAGAGATTCTCTGGCACATTCACGCACTCATCACAGAAATAGCGTAGATGAGGAGTAGTTTTAATTAAGTCAATATTATATTTACAAATGCCTTTGCAGCAGGCTTTGTGAAATATTTTTTTTACAGAAACCCTGTCATGCCACTAACTCGGTGTCACGAGATCTTGAAAACTGCTTGTCACATTTACCACAAAAAGTATCCATTATAAAACAGGAATCAAAACAAATTAGAAGTATGCAATAACGAGAGCAGTTAACAAACACGTCTGCCCGATTTATTAAGGGACAACAGGGAATTTGTACGTCTTTTGTTGTAAGAAGGCCAGGTTAGCCTGGATATCTCGCACGTCGAGAGCCGGACCAGAGCATATTTGCTATATTCATTGTGTTTGTGCTGACACTAAATTTAAAGGAGGCCATGGGTATGCCTGCCGACATATTTCCCGGAAGGAGATGGGTGGTGGTACCTCGTCTGGTCAGCTCATCCGCTCTGCAGTTACCTTTAATATCCCTGTGCCCAGGTACCCAAATAAGGCTAATACTGAAGTGCTGAGCCATCTCGTTGAGAGATCTGCGACATTCAGTTAACGACTGTGCATTGAAGATATAGATCTGTTTACCATTTTGGGGCATGGATGCCAAGCTTTTCACCGCACCGTGTATTGCCAGCATTTCCGCTTGGTACACGCTGCAGTGGTCGGGAAGACGGAAGGAGATCTCTAGTCCCAGGTCCGGTGAAGAGATTCCTCCCCTCACCTTCCCCTCAAGCTTGTAGCCATCAGTGAAGATGTTAATGGCGCCCCGAACCGTATGTGGTCTGTTGTCCCATTCTTGTCTTGCCGGTATTATTACCTCGTAGCTCCTGACGAACACGTTATTTGACGCGCGGTAGTCGGTGTGTGGTGGTATGTTAACAGGCGCGTGGTTACCCAAGATTGTGGCGTGCCCACTTTGTTCGTTTATCCAGACGCCAGTCTCCCTTATTCGCAAAGCTGTGATCGTGGCTACTTCCTTCGCCACCAGATCAAGCGGTGGTAGATGCAGCATAGTGTTGAGTGCTTCTTTTGGGGGTGGACCCAAGGGCTCCGGTTATGCAGAGTTCTGAACTCCTTTGGACTTTTTTTTAGCTGTTTGAGGTACGTATTCTTAGCTAGTGCAGGCCACGAGACCAGCACTCCGTAGAGTAGAATCGGGCGAACAATGGCTGTGTAGATCCAGTGTACCACCCTGGGAGAAAACCCCCACGAGACACCAATTGCTCTCTTGCAAGTAAACAACGCGCACGTTGCTTTTTTCACTCGTTCTGTTATATTGTCACCCCAGAGTAGTTTCTTGTCTAGAGTAACTCCTAAATATTTGACTTTGTCACTGAATGCCAAAGTCGTGTTTCAAATTTTTGGTGGTATAAGGTTCGGTATTTTGTACCTTCTGGTGAAGAGGACTAGCTCGGTTTTCTCGGGGTTAACCCCCAAACCTGTTGACTTTGCCCAGTCACATATTTTAGATAAGGCTGTTTCCATTAAATTGCAAAGAGTTTGAGGGAATTTTCCCCCATAATAACGCAGATGTCATCGGCGTACGCGATCACTTGGTGGCCTTCCGCTTCCATGAGGCGTAGAAGCTGGTTTACAGTAACCACCCAAAGTAGCGGCGAGAGAACACCTCCCTGCGGGGTACCTCTGTTAACGAGTCTGTGAATCGAGTTCCCACCTAGCTCGGTTGTGATCCGTCTGCTAGTAAGCAGTTTACGAACGAACTCTACAAGGCAAGCATCGACCCGTAGACCAGTCAACGCCGAAGTGATAGCATCCGGAAGGACGTTATTGAAAGCGTCTGCTATGTCGAGGAAAGCCACCAATGTGTATTCCTTTAGGTTAAGTGACCCTCTAATTCTGACCACAATTTGTAATCAAGAGGATTTAAATCTGGACTGCCCGAGGGCCAACTTTCCGCAGAAATAAAAGCTGGAATATTAAACCGTAACCATTCCTGGGTCGATTTAGCTTTATACGCCGGTGCAGAGTCTTGTTGAAAGACCCAGTATTCTCCATTATATAGGGTATTGGTCAAGTTTTTAACCACACCTTCCAGGACATCTTCTTGATACACTTTTGCTCCAGTTTTAACGCCTTTTTCACAAAAATGCAAGGAAGTTACGCCTTTATGGGATACTCCCCACCAAACCATAACGTATGCTGGATGATGACCTCTCTGAACCCTTGGCCCAGTATTTTTCGCTTCTTGGGAAGTCTTAGCATATATTTTATCATTTTGTTTATTAAAAACTTCTTCCACCGTAAAAATTTTTTCATCCATAAAAAGAATATTTTCATGCCCGTTGCTAGCGTGCCACTGCAAAAGCTTCCTGCATCTCTCTAATCTTATCTTCTTTAGTCGCGGAGTTAAAAGATGACCAGTGCACCTGCGAAATGCTTTCATATGAAGGTCGTCACGAATTAGTCGAGACATGGATCTGCATGACACTCCGAGCTCTCTGGCCATTATTTTTTGCTTCCTTAAAGGATTTCGGCGGATTCGCTCGCGCACAGCTTTTATGGCTCCACTCGTTCTCACAACACGCGGGCGTCCACTTCTAGCCCTGCCCTCCACTTGAGATGTTTCTAAGAAGCGATCGATGGTACGATAAATAAACATTCTAGATATACCGAGTTTTTTTAACTACGTGAATACCTGACTGGCGCTATTGCCGCACTTATGAAGCGCAATCACCGCGATCCGATTTTCTTTATCACCCCACTCCATGCTTGTTAGATATAATTTCAAACCAAACTGACTTGAATTTATTTTGGCATAAAACATTAAACCAAAATATGGAATAACGCGAGCATAAAATTTCAAATGTCAGAGCCTACTGCTTTAAAAACTTTGTCACAGAACTTATGTCAGTACTAAGTAAACAATCAATACGGATTTTTACCTTTTTTTTTTGTACAAATATAAAAAAATGTGTACTGTAAGTTCTGTTTTAAAAAAAAAAAATAATAAAAAATAAGCTTTCATCCAATAAAATCGATGGACTAATACAAAATAAATATAGCCTTATAATACTGAAGTACCTTACAAATATTAGCATATGTACATATGAGACGACAACAATGTATGTAAGTTTTGTCTTAGCTCTATGATCTTATTTTATACTTGAAAAATTTATTTGTTTTGTTTTGACGCTTATTTAGATTAGAATCGGTTTCTCTTAGGAGAAACCAACAATAGTCACCCATCATTGCGACATCCCAGAATCCTTGATACCCACTTTCAATTAACTTCATTTGCTGATGAAACTGTTCGCCAAAATTTAAGCAAAATGTTGCTTACATCAGTGCCTTTGCTTTATTTTTGTAATGGTACATATTACAGTTGTTATAATTTGTGAGATGGATTAGAATAAACAGAATTATCGATATCTGTAAAAATAGGGATTTTCAGGATTTTGTTGGTTACGCCAAAATTACGGTTAGGGCTCGATATATTGTATTGAATATTTGAAATAAATCGAAGCATGCGTACTTGTTTTTACAGTAGAAGTTTGTCACAATACAATAAACTATGCCCGGGTATTACCCGGGTAATAGCATGCCAGGGTACCGGGCGCATCGGGTAATGCCCGTTTACCCGGGTATTCGGGTATCATCAGCTCTACTTAAAAAATAAGTATGGTGGAAAAAAACTGTTGACAGAAAGTTTATTAAAAGACAGCATGGAGTACTTGGCTCATACATACACGTGCATAGCCAATGAAAGTTTTAATAGTGTAAGTGTTTCTTGACCTTAAAAGAGCATTTGAAACTGTGATAGGTACATCATGCTGAGGAAACTGCACAGCATCGGCGTACGAAATGAAGCGCTTAATTGGTTCAAAAGTTACCTCACAGGAAGAAAACAGAGGACTGTCATAAGAACTGCAGTATCGACGGAAAAATACATTGATTTAGGCTTACCACAAAGATCAGTACTTGCAGCAATTATGTTTGCTATTTATATAAACGATATTAAGAATTGTCTTAATCACTGCAAGATAAGACTATTTGCGGATGATGCTTTGCTAACTATAAGCTGCCCCTCTATATCTGAAGCCTTTTCCAAAGTACAAGCGGATTTAAACAATACATATAAGTGGCTATGTCAAAAAAAGCTCAAAATTAATACGGAAAAAACAAAATGGATAGTTATGAAGAAACAATCTACCGAAGTGCATAATGAGGCCCTAAATAAACACGAATATCCCGATACAAAGAGTGGGAGTAAAAATGGACGGCAGGCTAAAGTTTCATGAGCATTTGAAATACATAGAGCCAAAATTATTTTAAAAAAAATAGGTTTTATGTTTTGCTCGTGTCAACACGTTAATAAGTACTATAAAAAATAATAGAACCACATTTTACTGTTTTACGGAATATACAAAGCGTCCCTTGCTGTCTTACCCACACCAACAGACGTACGTCAAGGTGAACGAGAGTTTCGCAAGGTTATTGTATCAGCCTCCGGTTGCTTCATTGCTGCTGGAAGAATACCCGAGCCAGCGGCTCGGGCAAGAGAAAGGGACGAAGCACCAAGGAAGCCATATTGACGGCCCATCCCTTAGAATCAATTCGAGCCGAGGGTGTTGCCATTAAGATGTTGATACACGTTGGTCACGAGGGACAAAGATATCTAGCGTCTTTTTAAGCTCACGCTAACCACCTTCGTCATACCTGAGATATAGAAACATGCGTTTGTGCCACGGGTTGTCTTCTTATGTAATCTGAGTCTCACCTCCATCAAGCGACTGAAATGCTCAATGTTTGAGAGCATACTTGATGATGATGATGATGATTTATTAGTATTATTCAATATACTCTTTTCACAATATTTGGTTACATTTTCAAAAATAAATAAATAATTAAATAGCATTACTTTTAACAAATTCAATACATTTTCGTTTAAACAAATTGACGTTGCTTTCTATTTTGGCCTCATGTGGAAGCATATTAAATAGTTGTAGACCTTTATAAAATATAGATTCCCTTGCAGCCGTTATTCTTTGAAAATTAAGTCGGAAGTTATCTGCGTTTCGTAGTTGTCGGAATTGCTGCACATCACGGACATATGTGACACTTTCGGTTAAATAATCTGGCGCTTTTTTGGGTTTGATTTTAAAAACAAACAGAAGTGTACATATTTTAAACCTCTGCCTTATGCTTAACCATTTTAGCGTAGTAAGCATTGTGTCAATTTGTGTATACCGGTTACATTTTAGGATACACCTTATACCTTTATTCTGAAGCTTTTGTAGTCTTTCTACTAGTGTAGTATTACAACATGTATACATAGTTGAGGCACAGTACTCGAAATGTGGTTTTACTATAACATTGTATATATTTATTGCTCTTAGAGTGTCTATTTTTTTAAGAATTCTCTTAAGGAACCCAATTTTCTTAGCGATTTTTTTACAGATGTAGTCTACATGATCTTTTAATTTTAATTGATTATCTATTATTAGACCCAGATATTTAATATTTGCCACGTTTTCAATAACTTTATTGTTTATCCGTATACTGATAACCTCGCCATACGGAACTATTGAGCAGACAGTCTTTACTAAACTGCCAAAAACCTAGTCATCCTAACCCTAATATATTGAGTGAAACTCCGCCTACTAGAGATATAAGGAAACATCTCCGTAAGCACTATGATTAGATCCGGCACCATATTTGATCTACGTAACTATAGGCTCTAAACGACCTCCACAATGCTCAATGTTTGAGAGCATACTTGATGATGATGATGATGATGATTTATTAGTATTATTCAATATACTCTTTTCACAATATTTGGTTACATTTTCAAAAATAAATAAATAATTAAATAGCATTACTTTTAACAAATTCAATACATTTTCGTTTAAACAAATTGACGTTGCTTTCTATTTTGGCCTCATGTGGAAGCATATTAAATAGTTGTAGACCTTTATAAAATATAGATTCCCTTGCAGCCGTTATTCTTTGAAAATTAAGTCGGAAGTTATCTGCGTTTCGTAGTTGTCGGAATTGCTGCACATCACGGACATATGTGACACTTTCGGTTAAATAATCTGGCGCTTTTTTGGGTTTGATTTTAAAAACAAACAGAAGTGTACATATTTTAAACCTCTGCCTTATGCTTAACCATTTTAGCGTAGTAAGCATTGTGTCAATTTGTGTATACCGGTTACATTTTAGGATACACCTTATACCTTTATTCTGAAGCTTTTGTAGTCTTTCTACTAGTGTAGTATTACAACATGTATACATAGTTGAGGCACAGTACTCGAAATGTGGTTTTACTATAACATTGTATATATTTATTGCTCTTAGAGTGTCTATTTTTTTAAGAATTCTCTTAAGGAACCCAATTTTCTTAGCGATTTTTTTACAGATGTAGTCTACATGATCTTTTAATTTTAATTGATTATCTATTATTAGACCCAGATATTTAATATTTGCCACGTTTTCAATAACTTTATTGTTTATCCGTATACTGATAACCTCGCCATACGGAACTATTGAGCAGACAGTCTTTACTAAACTGCCAAAAACCTAGTCATCCTAACCCTAATATATTTGAAACTCCGCCTACTAGAGATATAAGGAAACATCTCCGTAAGCACTATGATTAGATCCGGCACCATATTTGATCTACGTAACTATAGGCTCTAAACGACCTCCACACTGAGTAGGTAGACAGACCCCTTACATATCGGCATGTGAACCCCGTAAGCGGTATCTAACCACCTGAAATAGCTAAAGAGGAGCACGGCCTTTTAAGGAAGACTGGGCAGATGCTAGCATACTTCGTTTTGAATATTGTAACAGGTTAAACTCTTACTTATCCAGACTGAACCCAACCAAACAAAATACTTGTCCTGCGTGTGGCATGTCCCTAACAATACTAAACATCTCTTTACCTGTTTAATTGCACCTACGCTTCTAACACCAAACCTGTTGTAACTGCGCGTTTCCTTGGACTTCCGTTAGAAGAGCTTGATGACGATTCTCAGCGTGATCGTGCCCATTAGCCAGGTCGAGCCACTGTTAATAACAACAAACACATTTATGCCTACCTCGAGCATATTCTAAACCCCTAACCCGCAGGGGTTAAATTTTCTCTCTTGCTTGTTAGTCTGTAAAATGTAAGTGAATACATTTGGGTTTACCCGCTGTTCATTTCGCCACTATCTGCGAAGAATTTGTTGTTTTCACAGAAAGAATCGGCGCACCTGCACCTTGGCAGCCATGTCACTGTTGATAGTTACAAATTTAAAACTGTGAGGGTTTTCCTCTATTTGGTAACTAGAGTTAACACCGAAAATAATTTCAGTCGAGAAATTTAACGGAGAATCACTCTTTCCAACAAGTACTATTTTGGACTGAGTAGACAACTGAGAATTAAGGTATTCTCTCGATGGACAAAGATAACGGTCTCTCATCATATTTGTCCTCATGTACGCCTGGGTATCATGGACAGGGTCGAAAGAAGATGACGTGGTCCTTGGAGTATTCGAGAGAAAAGTTCTCCGGAAAATTAATGGTCCTTCCCGTGATGCCAACGGCTAGTATCGAAGGATATTTAACTATGAGATGTACAGGGTGGCTGATGAATTTTGCTACATTAAGAAACTCAAATAATTTTTTTTTCAGTATATGGAATTCATTTTTCTTTTATTCATGTTAAAGCTCATTAAATTTTATTAAATATAGCTTAATTAGTTTTAGAAATAATGGAATTTAAATGCCCCCCTGCTCGTCGATGCATGTGCGGCATCTTACCAAAAAGTTGTTCATTACTGCTTGGAGAGTTGAGACAGGAATAGCCGCAATTGTTTCTCGAATGGATTGCCTTAGTTCATTCAAATTTGTTGGTTTTGCTTTGAAGACTTCCTGTTTGCAATAACCCCACAAGAAAAAGTCAGGTGCAGTAAGGTCAGGCGACCTGGGTGGCCAACGGAATGTGGAGTTTCTGGATATCAGCTTATTGGGAAATTTTCGTCGCAATTCTGTCATAACAGGTTGGGCTATATGAGGAGCTGCACCATCTTGCTGAAACCACACAGAGTTGAAAGAAATTCTCATTCGGCGTAATTCTGGATAGAAAAACTCTCTCAACATGCTCAAGTAACGGTCTCCAGTAACCGTAACGGTGTGACCGTTTTCTTCGAAGAAGTAGGGCCCGACAATGCAGCGTGATGAAACTGCACACCACACTGTGACACGAAGTGGATGCAATTCCGTCTCATGGAGTATCTGTGGGTTGGAAGCACTCCATATTCGACAATTTTGTTTGTTTATGTTGCCGTTTAAATCGAAATGGGCCTCGTCAGACATGAAAAGACAGTTCAACATGTTTCCATCCTCTTCCACCATTTGAAGCATCTTCTGGCAAAATTCCAAGCGAATCGGCAAGTCTGCAGCGTTCAGTTTGTTGGCCATTTGAATTTTATATGGGAATAAGTCCAAATCTTTGTGCATAATTGACTGTAATGACTGTCTGCTTACACCCATTTGAGCAGATAAGCTTCTTGTCGAAACACGTGGATTGTTTTGTATGGCAGCAGCTACAGCAGCGATTGTTTCCTCCGTTCGAACTGAAGGGTTTCGATGGTAAGGTCTTCTGTTGACTGTCCCATGCTCGGCAAAATTGTTTACAAGTCTTGTTATGGTCCATCTGCTCGGAGGATTGCCGCCAAACGTGCGCCTATACTCTCTTTGAACCGAAACTACGGACTCCAGTGCGTGATAGCGGCGGACAATCCAAATTCTTGTTTCAGTGTCCCATTTATCCATTTTTGTTAAATGTAAAAGTCAATCTGCAAAATAAAAAAAAAATTAACCAGATTCATTAAATAGAAAAAAAGGTATTTAATTTTTTTTTTGGTAGCGGCTTTCATCAGCCACCCTGTATGTTTGCGCCCATAAGGCAACTCTTAATTACTATGTTATTCCAAAGAATGATGGAAGTGAAGTAATAAGAAGAACTAAAATGACAGTTCATTGTAAACATCCGCAACGATTACATTCGCTATAACCCGCTTGAGAACTTTTTTAATAAAACAGATATCGGTATCAATCCGCTTTAATAATTTGATCATTTGTTTTAACCCGCTTTATTTGTGTACATTGTATGCATGGAAACAGTCCGCTTTTATACGTTTTCGTTTTTGTAAGCAACAGCTGGTCCTTCGACCGCCGGATCGTGTTAATTTACAAAGTCAAAATACGATCTAAACACATTTGAAAAACTTTGAAATCGTTTTTAAAACCATTGAAAACCTACATCAAAATAGGTTTAATCAGCAAACAATCGCTTTTGTGTACATATGTGCAATTTTTAAGCGCATATCTACAAATTCGTACACGTGTGTGAACATAACCCAACTTGCAAACAATCAACTACCCCCCAGCAACATCCATGTCGAAAGTAAAGGTAAGAGATTCAGCCTTACATGCAATTAAAAGATATCTCACGGCTAGCAAAAAAGATGAATTGGCATTAGATAGGGAGTCAACAGAAACTTATCTGCAGCTTCTCGAGGAGCAGTGGCTCAGATTCTGCGAAGCTCAACAAGAAGTCGAATTATCATGTGGCGAAGAAAATGCGCCAGTTGAAGAGCAATCGCGCACACAGGCAGAAGAATGGTACGTAGTAGCAAAGACGAATTTTAGACGTCTCATTGGAGTTCCTGAGACCCCACGTTTATCTACAACAACAACTTTCACGTCATCGCCAGTTCAGCTACCCAAATTGCAGTTACCAAATTTCAGTGGTGACCCTACAAATTGGTAATCATTTTTCGACGCATTCCAGTCTCTCGTACACAACAACGCCAGTTTATCTGGTAGTCAGAAACTGCATTATTTACGCAATTGTCTGCAAGGTGAGGCGCTACAACTTGTAAGTAGTTTACAAATTTCTGATGGCAACTACGATGCCGCGTGGGATTTACTCACCACGCGTTATAAGGTTGTGCGTGTCATGGTTGATAGCCATTTCAAAGCAATTTTCGCTATCGAAAAGGCACCGCGAGATACTGGCAAGGCAATTAAGCAGGTTTTAAATGTTACTATGCAACATGTTGGTTCGCTAAAAGCATTAGGTCGGCCGGTGGAATATTGGGACGATTGGCTTGTGCACATAACGGTTTCAAAATTGGCTTATGAAACCAGAAAGCAATGGGAGTTGTCATTGGTAGGAGATATATTACCTACCTTTGAACAACTAGTCGAGTTTTTGGAAACACGTGCACGTTCATTAGAAATGGTACCAACGAGTGGTATAACGTCAACGCAAGCATCACGCGCGTCAACCAAATCTGCAACAAAGACAACAAATGTGCTTCATGCTATTGGTGAGCAACGTTCATCGTCATCCAACTCAGTTGATGCTGGAGCCAGTGCAGCTTCATGCTTTAATTGCAACAGCAATCACAAAATCTACGCTTGTCCCACATTTCGCAAACTAAATTCTGCTACAAGGTTTTTATTAGTCAAAAAACATAACGCTTGCATAAATTGTCTAAGTAAAGGTCACTTTCAAGCAAAATGTCGCAGTTCATCGAACTGTAACATTTGCAAACGTCGACACCACACATTATTGCATGGCTGCCGCGAAGAAGACAATACTAGTACCGAGCTGAATACAAACGCTGCTCCATTCGTAAAGCAGCAAGGAAATTTTTCCACGCATAAAGTTAGTATGTCTTCTTCGACGGATAATACTACTACAACACCGATGGTTATTGCTAACTCCGATGCACCACAATCTGGTTGCGTAGCATCTCACGTCGCTGAAGCTGACAAAGCCATTTTGTTGGCAACCGCTGAAATATATTTGAAAGACCACGCAGGGCGATGGCAACCCGCACGAGTGTTGTTTGACAACGGCTCACATGCATCCTTCGTGACTGAGGCTTGTATACAACGCCTTCGTCTGTCAAGGAAGCCTTCGACCGCTCATGTCACGGGGATTGGTTCCTCAGATGGCGGCAGGGTTAAGGGTGAGACAAACCTATCGCTTGCGCCTCGATCTCTCCATCACAGTTTCACAATCAATTCGCTAATTCTATCAAAGATTACAAACGATCTTCCTAGTGTTTGTGTGCAGATGTCTTCTTGGCCTCATCTACGAAATCTTACGCTTGCAGATCCGCATTTCGCTAAACCTGGTCCTATTGATATCCTAATAGGGATGGACGAGATGGATCAATTCTTGCTAACGGGCCTCTGTAAGGGGCCACCGGATACACCCATGGCACAAAACACAGTTTTTGGTTGGGTCCTTTTCGGAAAGGCTATGCGTTCGTCAAGTCCCGGTGCAGGAGTCTTGTCTCTGCACTGTGATGTGCAGCTCGTCAGAATGGTGAGTAAATTCTGGGAGCTTGCAGAGTTTCCACCTAAGCGATACCTAACCGCTGAAGAGGAGGCTTGTGAAAATCATTTCCGCAAGTACTGCCGCCGCGCCGACGACGGGCGTTACATCGTACGTCTTCCGTTTAAGGAATCCGTAACTCTAGGAGAGTCGAAAAATATTGCTGTAAGAAGTTTACTGAGGATGGAAAAACGTTTCGCTGCTGATGACGAGTTACGCCGTCAATACGTCGAATTTATGCGTGAACTCGTAACCATGGGCCACATGGAACTCGTAGGCGACGCTCACCCGCATAAAAGTTACTACATGCCGCACCATGCTGTTGTTAAGAACACCAGCTCCACTACTAAACTTAGAGTGGTGTTTAATGCGTCCTCGAAAACATCATCAGGATCTTCCTTAAATGATGCGCTAATGGTGGGTCCACAATTACAAGGGGACCTGTTCTCCATAATGGTACGATTCCGCACGCATCGTTACGCCATAATGCCCGACGTCGAGAAGATGTATCGGCAAGTATACGTCGCTGAACAAGATGCTGACTACCAACGCATAGTCTGGCGTGACACATCAACTGAACGCATCCAGGACTACCGCATGCTTCGCGTAACCTACGGGGTCGCCTCGGCTTCGCATCTAGCCGTACGATCTCTGCATCAAATCGCGTCAGATTCCGCTGAAACGCATAAAGTTGCGTCCGCTGTTATTACACGCGACTTTTACATGGATGATCTTCTCACGGGCTCATATTCGATAGATCAGCTCATCAAGCTACAAAATGATGTAACCGTAGTTCTGTCTAGCGCCGGTTTCGAGCTGCGAAAATGGGCAACTAATTGCGACGAACTAAGGGAGAAGATACCACACGTTTCGAAACAAATCACGCATCTGTTGGCTGACGGCGATGAAGTACGAACACTTGGAACAATTTGGAATACGAGTGACGATTGTTTATCGATTGCGGTGAATCTGGCACCGCTGAATGCAGTTCTTACGAAAAGAGTGTTTCTGTCAGACTCAAGTAAAATCTTCGACCCGCTCGGATTAATCGCACCTTGTACTATTCTTTCTAAAATTTGGCTTCAACGAATCTGGCGAGCGGATGTTGATTGGGATGAACCTGTGCCTGTCGATATCGCTGCAGAGTGGCTCCGTCATCGTCAGCAGCTGCCTAAGCTCACGGATCTCAAGCTAAATCGTTGGATTGGGACCAGTGACATCGTCGATCATGCTGAGTACCACGTTTTTACTGATGCATCGCAGCGTGCTTACGCCGCCGTGCTCTATTGTCGCACGCAACTATACGATGGGAAATTTAAGGTCGTTTTAGTCGCCGCTCGGGCCAAGGTAGCACCTTTAAAAGGCACCACGCTCCCACGTTTGGAATTATGCGCAGCGCATTTAGGCGCCAAACTCGTCAAACAGGTGCAGTTAAGCTTCGGCTGCAAAATGCCACGAATGTACGCATGGACTGACTCTACTATTACGTTAGCTTGGCTGAAGAGTCACCCAAGTCGATGGTCTGTCTTTGTTGCGAATCGCGTAGCTGCTGTACAGGAAGTTCTACCTCCTGACTGTTGGAGACACGTCCGCTCGGAACACAACCCAGCTGACTGCGCTTCTAGAGGCATGACTCCGTCAAACCTACTCGCACATCATCTGTGGTGGCAAGGGCCACATTGGTTGGCTGAAAACGAAAACCAGTGGCAGCATCAAGCAGCAGAGGATTTAGAGCAGCTGACAAAACGCAACCCAATCGTTAGCTCTGAACTGCGATCAACAAAGTCATCACATCTCACTCAAACCGAAGATGAGTGGGAACTGTTGTCACGATATAGCTCATTTATCAAGCTCAAAAGAGTTATGGCCTACGTTCTCCGTCTGGTCAAAAACCTACGGACAGCCAGAGGGCAACGCATCACTGGCGCTCTCACTGGCGACGAAATTCTTCGTGCTGAACAAGCATTGGTAAAGTATATCCAAACCAACGCTTTCCCAAAGGAAATTGTCTCTTTCGGGTCAAACAAACAAATTCCGTTGCGAAGTCAACTAATCCGGCTTCAACCGTTTTTGGATGCTGATGTGATTCTTCGTGTTGGCGGGCGAATAAAGAGAGCTTCGGTCGCTGCCGACGTCAAACACCCTATAATTTTGCCGAAGAAATCATCACTAGCAAAGATCATTATATTTGACATTCATCACAATACACTTCACGCAGGCCCGCAAATCATGCAAACAATTTTACAACGTCGTTTCTGGGTGTTGGGTGCTCGCAACCTCGTTCGTTCTATTTATCATAAATGTGCCAAATGCAAACGCATAAACCGCCAACCTCTTGGTCAAATAATGTCAGATTTGCCAAGCAGCCGCCTAACTAGTTCCCGATGTTTTCTACACAGTGCCGTAGACTTTGCGGGACCCTATTTTATTAAGTTTACCCAAGGTAGAGGAGCGAAATCATGCAAGGCTTACGTTTGCAGTTTCATTTGTATGAGTACGGGCGCAATGCATCTTGAGCTCGTTGGAGATCTCTCTTCCCCTACGTTTATTGCAGCTTTTTCAAGATTCGTAAATCGAAGAGGTTATTGTCAGCACGTATATTCGGACAACGGCACTAATTTCGTTGGCGCCGAAAGGGAGTTACACGCTGCTTACCAACGTTGTATGAGAGATGAAAGACTGACGTCATATTTGGCGAACATGCAAGTAACATGGCACTTTAATCCACCAAGCGCACCACACATGGGTGGCTATTGGGAAGTTGGGGTGAAGAGAGTGAAGTACCACTTAAAGCGCGCTCTCGGTAATCATTTATTAAGTTATGAAGAATTTTCTACGCTATTGACAGAAGTGGAAGCATGCGTGAATTCACGACCGCTATATTGGCACTCAGCTAATGCAGATGATTTGGAAATTCTCACACCTGGCCATTTCTTGATTGGCAAACCAATTAAGGCGTTACCTGAACCTGACACAGATAATTTCTCAGGGGCATTACATCAAAGGTGGCAAATTATCAGTGCAATGCGCCAACATTTTTGGTCTCGCTGGCGAAGCGAATATCTCGTCAACTTGCAGCGACGAGTTAAATGGTTTCGTCCGTCTCAGAATTTAAGAGAAGATTACGTGGTCGTCATTCATGATGCGAACGTCCCACCCACTAAATGGCGACTTGGACGAGTTATTCAGTGTTGCCCAGGCGCAGATGGACAAGTACGCGTAGTCAGACTGAAGACAGCAGATGGCGAATTGGTTCGTCCTATAGCGAAGCTGACGCTTTTGCCAACAAGAAATGAAATTTGATTTGTAATACTTATAGTTTTAGTAATGTAATTTGAATTTTGAATTTAATTTTGAACTTGAAATGGTCGTTCAAGGCGGCCGGTATGTTTGCGCCCATAAGGCAACTCTTAATTACTATGTTATTCCAAAGAGTGATGGAAGTGAAGTAATAAGAAGAACTAAAATGACAGTTCATTGTAAACATCCGCAACGATTACATTCGCTATAACCCGCTTGAGAACTTTTTTAATAAAACAGATATCGGTATCAATCCGCTTTAATAATTTGATCATTTGTTTTAACCCGCTTTATTTGTATGCATGGAAACAGTCCGCTTTTATACGTTTTCGTTTTTGTAAGCAACACTGTATGAGCTTTACGCAGATCTGACCATTGTGTAGCGAATAAAAGCCCAAAGACTGGGTCATGTTATGCGAATGAACAAAGAAGCTCTAGCCCAGAAGGTTTTCCTATCGACACCCGAATTCGGCAGCAGAGGAACGGGCAGGATGGTTTGTTAGATTGCCTATAAATTGTTCTTGCATTATTGGCACTTAGGAGTTGTAACGGCATGCCGTGGACACATCGCCAGCATGTTGAGAATCGGTGAAAATTAGAGAAATACATTAAACTTGATTTACAGATACAAAAATTGTCCGTGCCAGCTAAATGTATACAGTGTTAGAAGTACTGTTTGTTCCATCATCTAGTCACCACATCAGCCCTGGCGGAACCTTGGGTTGCAGTCAGATCACTCGTCCTATTGAATCTTCGAATTGGCGAGAGCTTTTATGCCCTGGCGTCCACCTGTGTCACTGGTTCTTAAATTGTGTCGATCGAAGAACTGCTTTATAACTGCAGTTTCGATCATAACTAGCAAAAACTTTACTTAAATTGATTTATTTAAAAAATTAGATAAAACTTCATTATATCTCTCTCTCTCTCTCTCTCTCTATGGCGCGATATACAACAGGTATATCATCATAAACCTCCTAAGAGATTTTTGCGCCAAGCTTCTCTTCCAATTTGTGGTGTGCCGATTTGAATTTTCCCTACTAATTGGTGGGACCTACAGTTTTTTGCCGACTCCGAACGGCATCTACAAAGGAGACGAATTTTTGCTGAGAAGCCTGTCATGGCAGAAATACACTCGGAGAGTTTGCCAAACCACTGCCGAGGGGCGACCCCGTTTTAAAAAATTTTTTTCAAATCACTTTTGATGTTACCTGTACCAGGGCTCGAACCATGGACCTTCGGTGTGGTAGGCCGGCAACACTACCTCACACCACGGCGGCCGCCACATCTATCTACCTATATCTACATATAATAAAATTGTAACAGGTCGATGTTGGTACACTCCAGATATTCATGGAAAATTTATAGGAGGGGTCATTATTAAACCTTCTATTGGCAAGTCAACAGTTTTTGGAATTTTTGCCTGTGGGTCTGTCTGTATGTTTGGTCACACATCAATCAAAAACTGCTGAAAAAAATTCACCGTAACATTACTAGACGACTAATTTAAAATTTAAGCTATGCTTTAATTGAGATAACTCGAGCAGTTTGTTACTCACTTTTCAATTACTAAACGTTTCAAAATAAAACACGACAGTGAGTAATCTGTGTATGTAATGTGTGAATGTTATGGCTACAATTAAAATTGTGTCATATTTCGGACTGATAAGAGACTCGCGGGACGTGGAAAGTCCCATATACATACATATATACACACCACAATAAATAATAATAAAATAACCATCGAATTTATTGTTTTTTTTCAGAGAATATGTGCAGAAATTTTATCCCAGTCTGAAGAAAGAAAACCCAGATTTGCCAATTCTAATACGCGAATGTTCAGGAATACAACCGCGTTTATGGGCACGATATGGTAAGATTTTAGTGTTGACGAAATGTACAGTAAATATAATTTTTTCTTTTTACAGATTGGGGGAAAGAAGCCTCGGTTCCATTGACAAACCAAACAGCGCCAGAAATTCAAAAACAAATAGCAGCTGTAGCAAAAATTTAATTCGAAGGAAAAGGGCTATCTTATTTATTATAAAAATATATATATGGGTATTTCCTGTTGTTACGGTTGGATGATTTTTTTTAATTTCTGAAAAAGAAAAGCCGCTAAAACTTGATCGGTTTGATATATAAGAGAGATTTGAAGCACAACTAACGATACCAGTTTATTCTTGTTGGACAGATCTCAAAATGTCGGGAGATGGGGAACTATGGTAAAGGTGCAGTTTAAGGGACCCATAGACATTTTTGCAAAGACCGCCGGGCCTCGCGCCCCGGACACCCACATATTTACTTTAACTCCCAAATCCAGAACCGGTGGACCCGGACTAATTCTAGGGAAAGCCTGATATTCTAGAAAAGTAATCGCGTTAGTTTGATTTTATATATATAATTACGCAAAATTAATAGCTTTTCACGTCGGTTGGTCATCAGTTCGGGTTCATTATGTAAAATAATGATAGTAGATATATAAAATATACGCTTTTCGTTTCTTACTTCCGATCTCTTTATTGCTATAGTGACGAGTGACGAGTGAAAATCCCAATCAAACAGCCCTGCCGTAATATAATACATGCAAGCGAAAATTGTAAATTACTAACACACACAAAGCCTTCTGTCAAGTCATATATTTATATTTATTTTGTCATTCATATATTTATATTTATTTTGTCATTCATATATTTATATTTATTTTGTCATTCATATATTTATTTTTTTTGCCTCCCCATGAAAAAGGCATTTGACATAAGTAAAGTTCATTAATTCTAAATTAAAAATGTTTACTCTCCGTTCAATCTAAAAATTTTACGGCCGCCATTGAGATTTTATATCCCTTTACTACTGTATATCTGTACTGTAATGTTTGGCGAACTGCACTCATAATTACTAGCAATATAGAAGTATTACATATATGACGCTCGAGGATGTCTGTGTCCTGCGGAGTTGCATGAAAACCTTCGATTCCTCGGCTTTCTGGGGCTAGGATATTGCGTGCAGGCGACTTCGGCCATGCGTCTGGTGATAATACGGGGTCAGTTGGTGCTATTCCACCAAAGTGCGGTGGTGGTAAGGTGCAGGGGTTTGCAGCCTTTTGTGCCAAGATCCGCAGGGTTATCAGCACTAGCAATGTGTCGCCAGGTTGCTGGCCCAACTATGTCAACGATTTGAGCTGTGCGGTTTGATACGTATGTCTTCCACGTATGTGGTGGTTTTTCTAGTCAGGCTAGCACAATTTCTGAATCGGATCATAGATTTAATTTCCCATTGCTCAGGTTTAAGTGTGTTTGTACGGCCGACAAGTGACTTGTATTTTTGCCATTGCGTTGGGTTCTCACATAAATAGCTGCGCAATATGCTTTTTCAGAAGCATCGCAGAAGCCGTGGAGCTCGACTTGATGGTCGGGTGAGAAATTTACCCACCTGGGTATCTGTATCTGATTTAGTGTGCAAGTTGTTTGCAAATTGGGACCATTTTATTAAGCGGAGTGGTTTAACCACTATGTCCCAATCGGTTCCATATAGCCATAATTATTGTATAAGGATACTTGTTTGTATTATAACTGGCACAAGCCATACTGCGGGGCGAAAAGTTTTATCACAGACGACAAAATTTGTCTTCATTATCGATATCGACTCAAAAGTGTATGAAAATTGGTCTGATATTGCATTCCATTATATGCCCAGTGTTTTGGTGGTGCTCTCTTTTTCTAGCAAGTTTTCTTTATTTATATTTGCCAGTATTTCTGGGTGCTTAGAAGTTATCTTTTTTAATGGGAACCCTGCTAAATCGAGGGCTTCGATAACTTGAGCTAGTAACTCGCACGCTAGAGGAAGGCTGTGGCTTCCCGACAGTATGTCGTCTACGTAAGTTTGTAAGCTTAGCACCGGAGCCTAGAGTTAGTTTTGTTTATGTGTCTTTTGCCAGTTCGTGTAATGTTTGAATGGCTAAAAAAAGGGGCGCATTTACGCCAAATGTAACCGTTTTTAGTTTGTTGTAATGTTAGACCCGTGTATAAGACGTCATTTAGGTATGCATTTAGTTGCTCGTGCATTTAGTTGCATAAAACACCACTCTTACTTTTGTTGTAAGTTTTTCAGGTTTGATAACTGCGTTGTGTGGGAGATAAAATGATGCGAGTTTGCCTTTTGTAATTTTGAGGAATTTACTGATTCCATATGATCTAGTTTTATGTATTCCTCAAGGGCATTGTCGTATGAAGTTTTTAGCTCGCCCTTTTTAAGTAAGTTTCTTTCCGTAACATAAGGCGAGTGTGTCCGGAAATTGTTTTTTAAATGGTAGTCGATCTCGTAGTTGTGGCTTCATAGAAGTCTTCACAATACTTGTCGTCAGGCGGGGATTGGAGGTAGTTCTTCTACCTCCCAGAATTTTCTCAACTGTAGTTAAGATGACCATTTGAGGCCGAGATTTTCTCTTTTACTTGTGCGCTTAAGATCTATCCAAAAATGGTATTTTGGGCTAATAGGTTATTGGAAATTTTCTCAACACCTTGAAGTATTGTTCGGGGGATTAGATCGTTTCCCAATAATATATCGATTTGATCGGGTGTATGGCAGTTGGGATCGGCTAGTTTCAGAGCGAAAACTTTTGCCAGTGTTTGCTTTTTATGTTATAGCTTGGAAGCATATTGGTAAGTAGCGCCAGAACTATAGCTTGTGCTTCTGTTCTTTGATCCGCGTTTGGTGAAACCAGGGTCATGAACCAGATTTTAGAACCAGATGATATAAATGATCGCTGTAACCCTTGCTTGTTTAATGTCTCCAACTAAGCAACTTTTCGTGCTCTCAGGAGAGCTGCTGTCACTGGGCATCGTAACCAGTGATCAATACAATAAAAACAACTAAAGCAAAAATGCATGACAAGTTTACTCACACAACAGAGGCTCTATAGTGCGAATACTTGTTTTTAATTGGTCCACTACCAACTCTTCGCAATCACAGTGAGAGCCGATCACGCGAGTAATACAAAAACATACATGACATGTCTGATCACACAACTACAGCCCTATAGTGTAAATACATGTTTGGCATTTGTGATAGTGTATTTTTAAAAAAAAATTTTCAATATTTTAATTAAGTTTTTTTGATTAACGGCACTGCAGCTTGGCAATAGCTATCCATAGATATACAATTGTTAATAGCTTAAATGTATAGTTTGGCCATAAAGTGGGACAATTTCAACTCAACTTGCGCATTTATATTATAGATGTACAGGTGGCGCAAAAGTAAGCTTCCGATGTTCAGCATATCGGTTGTGGCACGTGCAGTGTGTGCTGTTGCACCGTCTTGTTGGAACCACATGTTTTCCAATCCCGATTCATCAAGTTGCGGCAAAAAGAACTCGTTGATCATTGCTCTGTAGCGCTCACCATTCACAGTAACCGTTTGGCCCCGACCGATTATTGGTCAAATAAATAGTCAGCAATATTCCGCGTTCTGGAGCAGTGCAGCGTAACATTGTTTATTAACGTGTATTTCGCATGTGTTTACTACACAAATGTCAAAACAGAACTGACTTTAGGGGCCAATCGCAAAATTTATAGCATTTTCTGATAGGAGGATTACTTTTGCGCAGTAACCGTTTTTCACCGACCGATTATTGGTCAAATAAATAGTCAGCAATATTCCGCGTTCTGGAGCAGTGTAGCGTAACATTGTTTATTAACGTGTATTTCGCATGTGTTTACTACACAAATGTCAAAACAGAACTGACTTTAGGGGCCAATCGCAAAATTTATAGCATTTTCTGATAGGAGGATTACTTTTGCGCCACCCTGTATATCTATATTTTAATTACTTCTCCGGTAGAGTTACGTAGAAAAGTGTTTAGCCTCTTTAGAGTTTTTTATCTGGGAACCAGCATTAACACCAACAATAATGACAGTCTAGAAATCCAAAGAAGAATCACTCAGGCAAACAAGTGCTAATTCTGACTGAGTTGGCAATTGAGAAATAAAGTCCTATCTCGAAAAACGAAAATAAATAAGTTAGTTATCGTACCCATGCATAAGCTTGGACACTGACAACATCTGATGAGGCGGCTCTGGGAGTATACGATATCCGAAGGATGCCTTCCGCAGGGAATGCGAATCGAAATTGAATCGCAAGACCTGTCATTTGTTCTAACTGCGATCCGCTAAATATCTGATGTGTATTCGACATAAATTTTACGAAAGTGTGAATTAAAATAATTTAATAAGAGGCAAATTATTTATTTGAATAAAATTATATGCACTAACTGTATTGTCCACCAGAAGTCGTACGAAAACCGGGAGCAGTTCGCTTTGTTGGTTGAGCAAATGAAGCTCAACGAGAATATCAGCACAAAAATATATCCAACAGCCGTTAGACGTTGTGGCAATCTATTGGACAACCCAGAGCACAGATTTGAATGCGTTGGGACCACCAACAAAATCCTTTTGTAGAATGTAGATGAAAATTTGCTCTTAACGGCTTTGCTATTCTAATGTGCTTATTGAAAGAGAAACTACGAGATTCCATTTGTTCAACGTCATTAATCTTTATATTTATCCATTTTTTACACAATTCATATTCAAATGAAAGTTTAGCCTTCGTGGTGTGCTGACGTGTTTTCTTTTGCTCCGTTGCTAATTAGTATCTAAAAGTGTTGCTAGTTTCGTTAATTGCTATAATTATGCAAAAAGCTACATTGTGTTAAGACTGTAATTGCTCCATAAATATTGAGTCTGATATTAAGTGTAAAATTTGTGAAAACTATTTTCATAAATCGTGTGCAAAAATTAAAATAAATGATTTAACAAACATCCTAACTAACCATATGAACATTGTTTTTGTGTGTAACAATTGCCTCAGTTTCTCGTCAAACTTTTTCGCAATGTTTTCTCTGTTGTCCAAAGAGATTAATATTTTAAAATGCCAACTAGCTGATCTGTTGAAAAATAATACCAACAAACAACAGTACAGTGATACTAATAAATTGAAACACAACAAATAGTCTCACACTTTGCAATGCCAATTACATGACAACACTAGACCACAATTGTGCCTTACAAACAAAGCATCACCTAATACGTGCTCTCACGAAAATAAGCGGTCATCAAACTCAAAACCGGTTAATGCTGCTTATTATCTGCGTTCTCAAAAATCTCTGGCTTCAAATGCTAGTGCAAATTCACTTGATGTTTCATCTGCTGCTACTGGTAGTTCTTCTTCCACCTCACACGGTAATTCTGCTGAGCCAGAAAATTGCACTACACCCACGCTTTCGTTCTCTTCAGTTGCTGCTCAATCATACATCTTCGACAATAATGCTAATGCCAAAAAATAATAGGAGTGTAGTTGTTGGGCGAAATGAGTCAACAGATCTCGAAGTTATTGCAAAAAAGAAGTGGATTCATATTTCTTCGTTCAAACCCTCAGTAACTGCAGCTAATGTCACCGATTATGTAGCAAAGCATTTCGGGATTAACTTGTATTCTGCTAATAAAAAATGGTACACCTCTTGATCACTTAGAGAGAGTGTCTTTTAAACTTGGCGTTTCTACCGCTTACTACGATAGTCTCTTTGACGCAACTTTGTGGCCATTGGGTATTATTATTCGGGCATTTCGTAAACTTTAATAAGAGTAGCTTAGTAAATAATTGTCTTCTTAAAAGCTTTAATACTAGGGCTGAGAATAATAATAAAAAACTTTTGAACGTTTACTATCAAAACATCTCGGGAATGCGCACAAAAGCTAGTGATGTATTCTTATCTACTTCTCGGTGCGAATTTGATGTTTATGTAATTGTAGAAACTTGGCTAAATTGCAACTTTGCTGATGCGGAATTTTTCGACCCTAATATTTTTCATTTGTATCGCAAAGATAGAGACGCAAAAAAAACCTATTGCTATAGAGGTGAAGGGGTTCTAATTGCGGTCAATCGAAAGTGTCACACATCATTGATCCAGTTGGAAAAAGATGATTCTCTGCTTGATCAGCTATGTGTATGTATCTTTGGAAATACTGGCAAGTTGTTTGTTTGTGTTTCTTACATACCCCCTACTAGCCCTGATTCCTTATACTCCGCTCATATAGACAATGTTATGAATCTGTATAAAAATAATGAAGACTGCCATTTTTGTGTCTTAGGGGATTTCAATCTAAATAAAATCACTTGGTCTAACTTTTTTAATAATGGTATCTTAACGCCTACCAATGTGAATAGTTCAAACGAAATAAATTTCATTGATAGCCTCTTTGGTATTAATCTCATTCAAATTAATTCGTTTTTCAATCAGCTTCATAACATCTTAGATCTTGTTTTTGTTGATGAAAATTTAATCTATAAAGTATCTGAATCTACTTTCCCGATCTGCAAATCAGATATGCACCATGTCCCGCTTTCTCTCTCATTCGAATTCATTAGTTTTGTATCAAGTTCAGATGGAACCTCAAATACCACCTTTAATTTTCGCGATTCGGACTTTGACTCCCTAAATGCTAAAATCCTTGAAGTGGACTGGGTGTCAATTTTCGATTCGAAAAGTGTATCTGAATGCTACGATGTGTTCTTGCAGTGTATATGCGAAATCTTTTCTAATAACATTCCTATACTTCCCACACGTAAGCATAAACTCCCATGGTATAATAAACGTTGAAAGAGACTTAAGAACCTTAGAAACAAATATTATAAATTGTATAAAGCTTCTCTTAATATCTTCCATAAGGAAAAATATTCATATCTTAGTAAACAATTTAATGTATTGGATAAATTTTTATACAAGCAATTTATTTCTAGATATGAGGAAGAATTGAAAGAAAACCCTAAAGCTTTCTGGAAATATATTCGCTCTAAGAAAGGTTGCTCAAATATCACAACATGCATGTCGTATGGCGGCGTAGTTTCAGATTGCCTATCAGACTGCGTAAACCTCTTTGCAGATTTTTTAAATCTAATTTTGTTACTAGTGATTCGGCAACTAACTTTTATGCCGATAGTGCGCAAACGGCCGATTTTGGTTCACTGTCAATTTCGGAAATTGACGTAATAAATGGCATCGGTGCTCTTCAAATGTCCTTAAAATGTGATCTTGATGGCCTCTGCTCATTTATACTAAAGAAATGCTGTTCGTCATTTAGCCTGCCTATAAGTCACATTTTTAATTTTTCACTGTCGTGTGGAGAATTTATTGATCGCTGGAAAATAGCTTCCACCACACCAGTCTTTAAATCAGGCAACAAAAACAATGTAGCTAATTATAGACCAATCTCAAAGCTTCTACTTGTTGGAAGCTTTTCGAAAAGGTAGTTAAAGAGAAGTTGTTGTTTGCAGTAAAAGGTGCCATCGATGAGTGCCAACATGGTTTTCTCAGCGGTCGATCCACAGTTACGAACCTTGCGTCTTTTTCACAATTTTGCATTTCCACTTTTAAGACTGGTCAACAAGTAGACGTTGTCTATACAGACTTCGCAAAGGCTTTTGATACTGTCACCCACAGCATATTACTGCGCAAACTTGAAAGCATGGGTTTCCATTCGACATTTTTACGTTGGATTAGTTCGTATCTTTCCAATAGAATCTCCTTTGTGGAAGTTGAATGTGTAAAATCTTATGCATTCGAAGCCACATCTGGGGTGCCACAGGGAAGCATCCTTGGACCAATTCTATTTCTTCTTTTTATCAACGATATAGGATCCTGTTTTAGGAATACTTCTATCTGCTCTATGCCGATGATCTAAAAGTTTTTCGAACCGTTGCAAGCCTATCAGATGCAGGCCTGCTGCAGGCTGATCTTAATAGTTTAGCTAACTGGAGTGTTTTAAACAACTTACACCTTAACATTAAGAAATGTTTTCATATGACACTATCGAAAAATCTAAACACACATAAGTCAACATATACTCTTTTTAATGATAACCTCTCTACTATTAGTGAATTTGTTGATCTTGGAGTAATGTTTGATTCAGGTTTTACTTTTACAAATCACATAAGCTTCATTTTACCCAAGGCCTATTCCAATCTGGCTTTTTTGCGTCGCTATACCAAAGACTTTAAGGATCCGTACACCAGAAAAACTTTATTTACCTGTTTAGTACGTCCAAAATTAGAATATGCCTCTATAATCTGGAACCCGATTTACGCATTTTATTCTCAGAGAATTGAAAGAGTACAGAAGAGTTTCACTCGATTTGCTCTTCAACCCCTTCACTTTTCTGATCCAATACCACCTTACAGTGCACGTTGTGCCCTTATAAGCATGAAGTCGTTGGCATCTAGACGATCTATTCAAAATTTGATGTTTATATATGATTTCATATGTGGTTTTGTGAACTGCCCGGAACTTCTAGCACAAATAAGTTTCAATGTTCCGTGTAGAACACTCCGTACGCAATATCCGTTTCATGTCAAAGTAATCCGAGCTAATTATTACAATTATGACCCTATCACGAGGGCTCTCGTTGAATTTAATAAAATTTTTTGTATTCTTGATCTGGATTTCGCACTCCCGAGATCATGTTTTAATAATAAACTTACGTTGTATTATTGTTAATTATATATAAGTTTAAGATCTCGATTTGTAACTGCTAGTCTGTAAGATTGATGCAATCATAGACTTAATAAAGTGAATTGAATTTTTTTTATAAAAGCGTCCAACTGTTGGCATATGCTGACGATATTGATATCATTGGCCTTAACAACCGCGCCGTAACTTCTGCTTACTCCAAACTAGAAAAAGAAGCGGAGAAAATGGGATTGGTGGTGAACGAGGGCAAAACGAAGTACCTTCTGTCATCATGCAAAGAGTCAGCGCATTCGCGCCTTGGCAACCAAGCCACTGTTGGCAGCAATAATTTCGAAATAGTAAAGGACTTCGTTTACCTGGGAACCAGCATTAATACCAACAATAATGTTAGCCTAGAAATCCGACGAAGAATCACTCTTGCAAACAAATGCTACTTCGGACTGAGTAGGCAATTGAAAAGTAAAGTCCTCTCTCGACGAACGAAAATAACACTCTACAAGTCACTCATCGCACCCGTCCTGCTATATGGTGCAGAAGCGTGGACACTAACAACATCTGATGAGGCGGCTCTGGGAGTATTCGAGAGAAAGGTTCTTCGAAAGATTTGTGGACCTCTACGCGTTGGCGACGGCGAGTACCGAAGAAGATTTAATGATGAGCTGTATGAACTTTACGCAGACGCCGACATAGTTCAGCGAATTAAAACACAGCGGCTTCGCTGGCTAGGCCACGTAGTGCGAATGAGCGAAGATGCTCCAGCCCAGAAGGTATTCTTATCGGCACCCGCCGGTGGAAGCAGAGGAAGAGGGGGACCACCACTCCGATGGAAGGACCAAGTGGAGACCGATTTGCGATCCCGCGGTGTTTCCAATTGGCGCCAGTTGGCGCAACGAAGAAACGACTGGCGAGCTATGTTGGACGGTCAAAATCGCCCAGGCGGTTAGATGACCATTTAAAGAAGAAGAAGAATTGAATTTAAATACACCAAGAAGTTGTGAAAATACTTTCAAAACTGTTGGTTAGCATTCCAAGCATGTAATCTTTTGCCAACTGTATTTTGGTAACTTCCTTCAGCTAAGACTCTGCTCTCGATAAAATCACTGGAAACATTTGACAGAAAATTAGGCCTAAAATGTATATCTTTGTATTTTTATTTAATCGAAATTGCCTAACGAACCTTTGAAGCAAAACATTTTTGAATTTAATTTGTTTTGTTTATCATTCATTCCACTTACTCAACATCGAAGGTCGAACATTTTAAGTGCTCTATTCCTCAAAAACCGCCTGACATATACTGCATTATTTTTCGCTTCATTTAGTTTGAAATAAATTGCAATTAAGTCCATTTTTCCTCAAATGAATTTTTTCCAAACATAAATGAATCATAACTGAATGCAGTCAAACGTCAAAAATCTTTTGACACAATCCACTGCGTGAGTCGGTAAAGCAGGTATCCGGCGGTTATGGTAATAGCGTAAACTCTGCCAAATGAGGGGAGTGCGAATTGGTTGCCATTCGCAGGGGTGGCATTCGTCGGTTACCGTAATAGGCATGATATTCTTCGAAAGATTTACGGACCTTTACGCGTTGGCGACGGCGAGTATCGACATAGTCCAACGAATTAAAAGCCAACGTCTATGGAAGGAGTATTACTTTAAGAACCTTCGCCATCAATACATAAATGTTAAAAAAACATAAATCTTGAAAAAAGCATCTAGGGTACATGCTTGCAGACTTCGACTAAAGAAAGAAGTGATAGATAAGGGAGTAGAGTTTTAGCCCAGCAATATCTTCCCTCGAAAATTATGGTATTATTTCGATCTGCTATTTTCTTACTACCAGAACCAATGTGTACGCATACATCGAAACCGCCTTCATCGTCTTGAAAGCCTAGTGATTTTGTTAGAAGGTCTGAAAAGACGTGCATTTTTATGGATATACTAGCAACCCGCCCCGGCTTCGAACGGAAATAAAATATAATTGAATTGAAAACATACATACATACATACGTCCGAAATTTAATTATGCGAGAGATTCGTACATATGTACTTACATACATACGTACCAAGTTCTTTCACCATACGATCTAATTCAACATGACTGAGGTGGGATGAGATTCCCGCATAATCGGTTGACAGCGAACGAACACACAAACAGCGTTCTTTCACCATACGATGTCGCCCCACCTCATTCATGTTGAATTAGATCCTATGGTGAAAGAACGCTGTTTGTGTGTTTATTCGCTGTCAAGTTCTAATGGCTCATTCGTTTAACAGCGAACAAACACACAAACAGCTTTTTTGGAAAAAGTGCTGCTTTTGTTTAAACAATTTTGGTTAAATAAGATATGAAACAACTATTTTTTTTGATGCAGAACGAAAGTAAATATTTCAAAGTTTAACTTCAAGTAAGTTTCATTTTAATCGGTGGATTCGTTTAGGATTTATGGCTGTATAAAAGAAAAATTTATGGTTTTTTACCACATTTTGTCCGATTGCCACGCCCCCTTTATATATTTCTTCACGTTATAATGACATAAACCTTCCTCTTCAACCAATCTATGTATTAAAAAAAACCGCATCAAAATCCGTTGCTTAGTTTTCAAGATTTAAGCATTCAAGGGGAAATACAGACAGAAAAAGTGACTTTGTTTTATAATATGAGCATTGAAGATGAAATTATCGGTTAGTGGAATATTAAGCCTATTTATATACATATACTAGTCTTTTCAGACCTTCTAAAACAGACCCCGCGGCTACCCCACTACCACTATACCGTAGTGGAGAAGTGGAACGTCAAAATAGATCCATCTTAAAATCTCTGGTGCTTAGTGAAAACACCAAAGGGGACTGGCGAGCCGATCTACAGAATTACTTGATGGCTAATAGATCTGCACCACATATGGGTGTTTCCAGTGTTACGGACATTCCATGCTGGCACACTATTTTCAGTATCAAAACTTTTTTTTGTCATATATATCCTTTGTACCCATCTATCTAACACGATGAAACAAATTTTCCAGAGATGACACGTGACCACTGTAGAAATGTTTAAAGTTGCCGTTCGGACGTTCCTCAAACGAACCTCGTATATGAGGTGATTTTAGATTTCCCTAAAATTCTGCGAATTGGTTGATGTTACAGAAAAATTGTGTATATACGAAGGTACTGCATTAACGTTATCTGTCTATAGACGTTTTTTATTGGCAAATATCGCTTTTAATTTTGTTCGGATGTTCCTGTTCGGACGTTCCAGCTTTTTCTCTAAAAGAAATCATAAACTTTTTCACAACAAAACAAATGTTGAGCACATATTTTATTGCAATTAACTCATTTAAGCAGAAATTAACAATACATGTACATTCTGAACACTAACACGATACTTAATAAAGTATAGTAGTGAAGTACATAAAGAAAGTTTTTTTTTTATGTTTTCCTGATATATCAATTTTCTTTCACTTTCCCTCTTTTTGAAATCCTTTCATTTCTTTCCATCTTTCATTAAGTTCAACCTCCACCTCAAAGCTGAGCTGCACTTTTATCCTGAGTTGTCTTCGTTGTTAGATATCTTTTTAACGTTCCTGCTGACTTCGGAAAAAATTTTACGCGACCCGCAAGAGCACCAAGAACTGTAATGACAAATATTTTTAAAAAAATCAAAAAGGTATGTGTGTATGCTTTTCTTTACTACAAAGTCTATTTTGCGTCCAAATGTATCTAAGCCGCACAGGATTGACTTTGGACTAAGCACTTGTAAACGTTACTTTTCTCCAGGCACTTTTGTAGCAAATTCGCAGATGTATTTCGGAAGTCATAACTACTCAGCTAAAAAAAATGTTAGATGATAGTCGGAAGCACGTAAATTTTGTAAGAACCGGTGTTCCAATGTCTATCAAATTTTGCGACGTGATATGGGAGATACGTACCTATATAATGGTATTAAAAAGTTTGGCCTGGCATTTAAAAATTTTTCTCTTTGGTTGACATATTTTGGGAAACACCCATATGACTGCTGGGGTATCACCAGCAAAGATACTCGTAATGTTCAGGTGTGACATAAGAAATAAACTACCAAGTATACAACAACGTATTGAAATTAAGAGCGACTTAAATGAGACTCGGAAACGAGAGAAAAAGGTAGAGAATATGGGGATAAGCGGAGAGGAGCAAATGCAAGTGAAATTGATAAGCAGTGTGACCAGGTGATAGAAAGAAAAAGGCTAAATCGGCACAAAAAAAAAGGTTAGAAAAGGCTAAAATTAAGAAAAAAAAGAAGCTAAAAAAAAGTCAGACATTTTTTATTTTAGTTTAAACTTTTTGCATATAAAGTTGTAGACATAACTTAAGGGAACTATTCTTGTTTCAACACATATCTGGCACATTTTCCTTGACTAGGAATTTTTTCAAAGAAATACATACTATAGAAAAATCTACAAACTAATTAATCAATATATATAAAAGAAAGTGACGTTAGTTCCTCAAGAACGCCTGTACCGATTTGGATGATTAACACTAATTTAGATTGTTCTCTGACCAGAATAGGAGAATACCCAATAAAATTTCCCAAAAATTCCTGAAAAAAAATTTTATTTCCCCATACATTTTGCCCGTCCCTCTAGTTTTATAATATTTTCTTCGTCTGATGAATCAGAAGAGCTTGAGTCTGCCTACAAAGTTTGGGTATTTATCATAGAGATGAGATCATCGGTACTTTCAAAATCAGTGCAACATTTAAATAAACGTTTTAACGAACATCTAATATTAAGCAGCGAGTTAAGCATTTTAATTTTTAATCTGTTCCTTAACTTAGTTTTTAAAATCTTCATGGCACTAAAAATTCTTTCAACCTCCCATTACTGAAAGGTAATACCAAAAAGTTAAATACGAATTCGACCAGTTCTAAAAAAGGGGGTCGTTTAAAGAATTTTTATGTTCGCGGACTTCCGCCTAAAATTAAATGGTAGAGGTAGCACTTGTCCACTGAACCGTTTTTAGCTTTCGCCACTGCAGCTCAATCAATGCTACTTGACTTGGAGAACACCTAGACTTTTCTTTTTGAAAGTGAGAAAATACATTCGACTTTGTAACTTTCAAAGAATTATCAACTGGAAAAAAAATTTACCTTTTGTAAAGAGTTCATATTATCAGGTAGGTGATGTCGCAATTGGGTTATCAATAGTTGACAATTTTTACGAATAATTAATTTTCTGTATTTCGTCATCAATACTACCTTTATTCAACTTTAGTTTTATATATTTAACGAAGTTGTATTAAATATATGGTGTTTGGACCAGAAAAGGGGTGGAGTAAAAAATGGCTAGAAAAAAGCCACGAAGCTAAAACCAAAATTATGAGGCTAAAGGATTAAAAAAAGGCTAAATCTAGCCTCGAAAAGGCTAAACTGGTCATACTGTTGATGAAGGAGACAGAGTGATCGTTAAACGTAGGAATCAAGAAAATAAAGTGCAGTAAAACTATGATCTGTCATCGGCTGAGGGCGCTCTGATCGACTCTGGCTATAAGTCACCATCAAAGAACCTCAACGCTATAAAGATTTTATATTAGATATTCATTCGTCTGAGTTATAGAAAAAAAATCAGAAATCAACAGAAAAAAGTGTATGTAGCATCGACTTTGACTAGGGGTACCAGAAGTATCGATATTGTATTGCCACTACTAACGGGGAATAAAATGATACACTTTGATAGACAGCGACAGTTTTATATTATTTCTAGCATAAAAAGATACAACACTCCCCTTTAAATTTTCAAAAAATTCCTACCGCGGGTTCTATGGGCAAGCAGTACTTTGTTAAGTGTTTGTTAACACACATTAAGTTATTTACATTTTTTTAGAATTACATATTTAAATACTTAAAGTAAGCACACATTAAGTGCTGCTACAAAATAGTGAACTATATATTTACATACTTTTGGCAACAGCCACAATAAATTTTCATAAACAAATTATTGCTGACCCGTCAGTTTGACTTTACCTTTTGAATACAGAATTTCAACAAAAATAAATTTGCAATTAGTAAACTTTCTTGTTTGTTCGTCGTCGCGAAGAGTTGGCAAAAATATCCCTATAGCTCAACCATATTAAAACAAGGCCTTAAATATTTGGTTGAGCAAAAAATTAGACTAAAGTTAATATACCTTGTCTGCGTAACACTACTAGGTATAAAAAATTCAGTATTCGGAGAACAATCGTCATAGTATATGTTTCATACTCCAAGGAATACTCCTAAAGGAGTATCAGAGTACTCCAACACATATCCGCATTCATATAAAAAAGGTGGTCCAATATACATGGCAATGTCCGGTGATTGGATCACCTAATCCATCTCGGGGTTCTCCTTTTCTTTGCTTTTGAATACTCTATAGACCACCTACGTGAGAGTACTCTCAAAATACTGCCATGGAATTACTCTATAGAGTATTCTAGACGGAAGCGAGAAGGGAGTATGTGTTCTTTTGAGGACCACCTACTCCCGCTCTCGCTTTGCTGTCGAATACTCCATAGAGTAATTCCATCGGAGTATTTTGAGAGTACTCTCACGTAGGTGGTCTATAGAGTACAATTATGACCCTATCACGAGGGCTCTCGTTGAATTTAATAAAATTTTTTGTATTCTTGATCTGGATTTCGCACTCCCGAGATCATGTTTTAATAATAAACTTACGTTGTATTATTGTTAATTATATATACATAAGTTTAAGATCTCGATTTGTAACTGCTAGTCTGTAAGATTGATGCAATCATAGACTTAATAAAGTGAATTGAATTGAATTGAAATACACCAAGAAGTTGTGAAAATACTTTCAAAACTGTTGGTTAGCATTCCAAGCATGTAATCTTTTGCCAACTGTATTTTGGTAACTTCCTTCAGCTAAGACTCTGCTCTCGATAAAATCACTGGAAACATTTGACAGAAAATTAGGCCTAAAATGTATATCTTTGTATTTTTATTTAATCGAAATTGCCTAACGAACCTTTGAAGCAAAACATTTTTGAATTTAATTTGTTTTGTTTATCATTCATTCCACTTACTCAACATCGAAGGTCGAACATTTTAAGTGCTCTATTCCTCAAAAACCGCCTGACATATGCTGCATTATTTTTCGCTTCATTTAGTTTGAAATAAATTGCAATTAAGTCCATTTTTCCTCAAATGAATTTTTTCCAAACATAAATGAATCATAACTGAATGCAGTCAAACGTCAAAAATCTTTTGACACAATCCACTGCGTGAGTCGGTAAAGCAGGTATCCGGCGGTTGTGGTAATAGCGTAAACTCTGCCAAATGAGGGGAGTGCGAATTGGTTGCCATTCGCAGGGGTGGCATTCGTCGGTTACCGTAATAGGCATGATATTCTTCGAAAGATTTACGGACCTTTACGCGTTGGCGACGGCGAGTATCGACATAGTCCAACGAATTAAAAGCCAACGTCTATGGAAGGAGTATTACTTTAAGAACCTTCGCCATCAATACATAAATGTTAAAAAAACATAAATCTTGAAAAAAGCATCTAGGGTACATGCTTGCAGACTTCGACTAAAGAAAGAAGTGATAGATAAGGGAGTAGAGTTTTAGCCCAGGAATATCTTCCCTCGAAAATTATGGTATTATTTCGATCTGCTATTTTCTTACTACCAGAACCAATGTGTACGCATACATCGAAACCGCCTTCATCGTCTTGAAAGCCTAGTGATTTTGTTAGAAGGCCTGAAAAGACGTGCATTTTTATGGATATATGAAATTATCGGTTAGTGGAATATTAAGCCTATTTATATACATATATGGATTGCCTTAGTTCATTCAAATTTGTTGGTTTTGCTTTGAAGGCTTCCTGTTTGCAATAACCCCACAAGAAAAAGTCAGGTGCAGTAAGGTCAGGCGACCTGGGTGGCCAACGGAATGTGGAGTTTCTGGATATCAGCTTATTGGGAAATTTTCGTCGCAATTCTGTCATAACAGGTTGGGCTATATGAGGAGCTGCACCATCTTGCTGAAACCACACAGAGTTGAAAGAAATTCTCATTCGGCGTAATTCTGGATAGAAAAACTTCTCAACATGCTCAAGTAACGGTCTCCAGTAACCGTAACGGTGTGACCGTTTTCTTCGAAGAAGTAGGGCCCGACAATGAAGCGTGATGAAACTGCACACCACACTGTGACACGAAGTGGATGCAATTCCGTCTCATGGAGTATCTGTGGGTTGGAAGCACTCCATATTCGACAATTTTGTTTGTTTATGTTGCCGTTTAAATCGAAATGGGCCTCGTCAGACATGAAAAGACAGTTCAACATGTATCCTCTTCCACCATTTGAAGCATCTTCTGGCAAAATTCCAAGCGAATCGGCAAGTCTGCAGCGTTCAGTTTGTTGGCCATTTGAATTTTATATGGGAATAAGTCCAAATCTTTGTGCATAATTGACTGTAATGACTGTCTGCTTACACCCATTTGAGCAGATAAGCTTCTTGTCGAAACACGTGGATTGTTTTGTATGGCAGCAGCTACAGCAGCGATTGTTTCCTCCGTTCGAACTGAAGGGTTTTGATGGTAAGGTCTTCTGTTGACTGTCCCATGCTCGGCAAAATTGTTTACAAGTCTTATTATGGTCCATCTGCTCGGAGGATTGCCGCCAAACGTGCGCCTATACTCTCTTTGAACCGAAACTACGGACTCCAGTGCGTGATAGCGGCGGACAATCCAAATTCTTGTTTCAGTGTCCCAGTTATCCATTTTTGTTAAATGTAAAAGTCAATCTGCAAAATAAAAAAAAAAATTAACCAGATTCATTAAATAGAAAAAAAGTTATTTAATTTTTTTTTGGTAGCGGCTTTCATTAGCCACCCTGTAGAATATTTTCGAAAATACAAAAAAGTGATTACTTAGTACATAATACTCCTATGTATAAGGATAAAATTTGGTAAATACATTGAGATTGAGGCATAAAATAAAACTTTCAAGAAATTTTTTTGGCACCACCCACTTTTGATTAAGTCAATTTTAGAAATAACTAGTAAACCCGCGAACTTCGTTTCGCCATCAGATGGATTCGAATATTTCGTTTGGGGATTAAAAGATGAAGACAATTTTTTTGTTTGTTTTATATATGAAAAGGAAAAATTTTATTTCATTTCACAACAGTTATGAATTCATTTCGATTACAAAAAAGAAGTGTAATTTAGATGAATTTCTATAAGTAAAAGTAATGAACGTGAATCCAAAGTAAATACTGAATCGAAGCGTTATACGTGTCCGCAAATTATCCGTCTCATTGAAGTGCTCTTTAGTAAACCACATTTTTTGTTTTTTTGTCTGACGTTAACACAAACAAAGCGGGCTTCCCAACTCGTGAACACGCAACGTATAGCTGACCATGTGAAAAACAATGATTTTCTAAATTTATCCCGCAAACACTAAGCGATTGGCCTTGCGACTTGTTGATTGTCATTGCGAACGCGAGGTTAACCGGAAATTGCAATCGTTTGAAGTCAAAAGGAAGATCAGTCGGAATCATTGGTATTCGAGGAATACATACATTTTCACCCGCGTACTTTCCGTTAACAATGGTTGCCTCAATCAAATTCGGCATACGTTTTTTCAAAGCAAGTCGAGTACCGTTGCAAAGTCGCGGTGGATTCAAATTACGCAATATCATAATAACTGAACCAACTTTGAGTTGCAAGTTATGTGGTGGAAATCCTGGTAACACCACAGAGTTCAAAAACTCCGTTGGATAATTTACTACATCATCGGGATTTGTTATGGAATCAACGGATTTGTATGTCACCAAATTGCCAGCGATTTTTGATTGAATGGTGAAATTCATTGCGTGTACATCATTATTCTTTGCGGACAGAATTGCTCGTTGACTTAACCAAGCATAATTCTGATAATTCTCACTAATGTTTGGGAAAACATTTTCAGTAAGAGCTGATTGAGAGTCTACAAATCGGCAAAAGTCGTTGGTAAGAGTACCTTAAAATTATGCGTGCTTAAGTACTTTTTTAGCGACGAACCTTTCAGGTACATCGAGCGCACGATTTTACTTCGGCTAACTCGAAGCGTCGGCGTGGAGAAAAAGCATTTAAGCAAAGTGTTGGATTATAACAGCAGCAGTTTATTGATTAGTGCGGGCGTCAGCCACCACCGTATTTGTGTGCAAATAAAATGCATTGCCTGCTTACAACAACCACTGATGAGTATTTATGTAGGTTTTTCTGTTTGTTATTGGGATAACACACAGGCATACATACAATATTTACACCTAATGCTGGTATACCTCTACTGCTGTGTTAACTTGCACAATACGCGTGATTGTTTTGATGGTTTCCAATTGATCTGTTAGGAAACGAATAAATTGAACCTCAATTTCACAGTGAACACAATACCGGTTTTAATTTTGCGTTTGAAAGAACGTGCGTATAATAAAAAATGTCACATAAAAATAATGGCGCTGTATGTAAAAAATGATTTCCCCGATTTTCCTCCTGTTCTTTTGAAAACTTTCCTGAATTTCGTTTGCTATAAACCTCACGGCGCCCGAGACTTTTCCAACGAATGCAAAATCATTGAAATCGGTTCTTGCGTTCTTGAGATATAGCGTCAGGAAGGAAAACCCGACCCCAGGCCCACATTTTTGTCGATATCTCGTAAACGGGGTAGCATAGGGTCCTGAAAATAACCTCTTTTTTAAACACTCATCAACACCTTTTTTTCGATACCCATATCGTATAAACACTTTCTAGGGTCACCCCTGGTCCACATTTTGGTCGATATCTCGGAAAACGGGTCCATAGGGTCTTGAAAATTACCTATTTTTTAAATACTCACCAACATCTTTTATTTGATACCCATTTTGTAGAAAACCCGTCTGGGGTCACACCTGGTTCATATTTCGGTAAATACCTCGAATACGGGGTCTTATATGGGACCAATAACTACACCATGTTCAAGCACTCGTCAACACCTTTCATTTGATACCCATATCGTACGAACCCGTTATAGGGTTACCCTCCAAAACCTTCCCGGATTCTTATACTTTTTTTGGCCATAAACCATGTCGGGCTCAATCGAAAACTACGTGCAAAATTTCATTTAATTCTGTCCAGCCGTTCTGGAGTTATAGCGTCAGGGAGGAAAACGCGACTTATTTTTATATAACACTGGTCAACAGTGATTTTGGTGCAGCTAAAAGTAAAACTGATTTCAAGTATATTCGTTACCCTGATAAAAACTGTATACTTACTTTTTTAAGAACCCCTTTTTAAGAGGTTAAGGCATGTATGGCCCCATAACTTTGTTTCTGTTTATTGTTGTTGTTACGACAAAAACACTCCCCGAAGGTTTTGGGGGTTGCTGTCGAACTGACAGTCCTTGGCCGGATATGAATCCGGTACGCTTCGGTACTCCCTTGCGGTACTGCCCGACTGTCGTGGTAGCGATTTGGTATGACCAGAGGAACCTTCTAGGTCATGTCACCCCTCCTTCCGTAAGGAAGGAGAGATGGGTAATGAGAGGTGAGAGGCATCATATCCGTAGATCAACCATCGAGTTGCACGTCATTAGCTTTGTGCATATTAGTCGCCTCCTACGACCGGTATGCCTACCTCGGGCATATTCTAAACCCCTAACCCGCAGGGGGTGTTTCTGTTCATTCTATAAACACAGTTTTGATGTCGTTGAAAAGAGTACATTTCGCCGCTTCTATCAGTATACAAGTTGTTAATATATCTTCATAAACGTCAGAGAAATTGCAAAAATAATGTGAAAAAGTTAATTTTTTGTTAAATTTTTTAAATTTTAATAACGGTTTTCTCGAATAATTTGTCAATGAGTGCATATGTAAATTATTTTAAAACAATCTCCTATTAATTTTGTTTTCAAAGACATATAACTTTTTTATATCCGCGTAGATCTTCCTAATATATTCTATTTTAGTAAATTTTTACTGTGACAAAAAAAAAAAAGTTTTTTGTTATTTATTTTATTACTAACTTTTTATTTACATAAAAACTTTCGGTGATTGTTGATGGAGCAAAGCTCGAATTTTTATGTTTTGTTTGTTAATTGATATTAGAGGAAAAATTACAACGTTATGCACAGCGATGGTATGGGATGACATGTGCATAACGTTGTAATTTTTCCTCTAATATCAATTAAATAAAAACTTTCGTTTACGTGATTTTCGTGAATGAGGTATGGCAAGACAATCACGTTGCATTCCCCAGCAGTAGTCAGCCGTCATATGCTGATCCCATCGGCATTGGTACCTCTCTTCCATAGTTTTTAGGTCCTGGTGAAACCGTTCGCCTTGTTCTTCGCTATAGGAACCAATTTTCTCCGGAAACTGGTCAAGGTGGCTGTGGAGATAATGGACTTTGATGGACATGTTACATCTTAAGTTTTTGTCATTCCCTAGCATGTTGTTAAGAATATCAGAGTAGTTACTTGACTTGTGATTTCCCAGAAAGTTCTTAGTAACTTCAACAAACGAATTCCACGCAAGCAGTTCCTGGTCATTGAATTTGAAAAATCAGTATCTTTTATCAACATTCTTATCTGTGGGACATTAAAAATACCGGCTTTTATTTTTTCTATGCTTAGTCTAGGAAATTTTCTCGTTATGTAAAGAAAACATTGTCAATTTTTATCTAACGCCTTCACAAACTGTTTCATTAGACCCAGTTTAATGTGCAAGGGTGGCAAAATAATTGAATCCCTTGTAACTAAAGGTGGGTTTATCACATTCTGCTTTGCCATTTCCAACATCTCACGTACAGGCCAGTCCCTTTCTGTCCAGTGTTGGTGCTTGGCACGACTATCCCACAGGCAATAAAAACATGGGTATTTGGTGTATCCACTTTGTTGTCCTAACAAAAAGTTAACCATCTTTAGATCTACACAAATACTCCAATTATGTTCGTTATACTTGATTTTGTCTAAAACAAGTGCAATATTTTGATATTCTTCCTTTAATTTAGTTGAATTAGCAATGGGAATTGAACCATATTGGTTGCCATTGTGTAAAAGAACACACTTAAGGCTTCGTTTAGAGCTGTCTATGAAGAGACGTCATTCATTTGGGTGGTATTCTGAAAGACCCATTTTGAGAAGGAGGCCTTGCACATCTGAACAAAAAACTATATCATTTTCCGAATTAAAAAATGGCAGCAAGTCTTGCTCTCTTGTACGGTAGAGAGTCACTTTCGTACCTGTAGCCAACAAGTTTTTTTCTTTTAATCTAGAAGCCAACACTTCTGCGTCAGTAGACGCTATTTCTTCGATATCACTATCGCTAGACACCACGCAAATCGACACAGCAGAAGTAACAGTCATCGAAGTGATTTGTTTGTTCTCTCCATTGCATAGGCACCCCGAATCTCATATGGCTTCTTTTACCATTGACCCACTGTCTCAAGCGTTCACAGCACATTTTGCAAACTATTCGAGGTATCCACGGCTTGTTTTTGTCTACAGCTTGCAATTTAAAGTACAAAAAATAAGCACTATTTATAAAATCTGTTATACTTTTCCTGAATTTTTGGACTGTGTATTCCCCACAAATGTAGCAAAACACATTTGGGTCATTGACACAACTACCTCGTGATGAAGACATGATATTGAAATTTTTGTATTTATTTATAGTAAGGCGCTAACACTTGAAACCGCGCTCCCGAAAGTACTAATTACAGAAAATTTTAAAAATAAAGGGGAAGGAAAAATTTTTATAAAATATAATTTTTTTTTTTTCACAGTAGAAATGTACTAAAGTAGAAAATCCCAGGAAGATTTACGCAGATATAAAAAAGTTATATGTCTTTGAAAACAGAATTAATAGGAGAGTGTTTTAAAATAATTTACATATGCAGTGGTGGACAAATTATTAGAGAAAACCATGATTAAAAATTAAAAAATTAAACAAAAAATTGAATTTTTCACATTATTTTGGCAATTTCTCTGACGTTTATGAAGACATATTAACAACTTGTATACTGATAGAAGCGGCAAAATGTACTCTTTTCAACGACATCAAAACTGTGTCGATAGAATAAACAGAAACAAAGTTATGGGGCCATACATGCCTTAACCTCTTAAAAAGGGGTTCTTGACCCTATCTAGAAAACTGTACGTAGCATTAAAAAAGTAAGTATACAGTTTTTATCAGGGTACCGAGTACTACCAAATTTGCACCAAACCAAAACTCTTATTTTGTTGACCTGTGTAATAGATTAATCAAAACCCGTTCAAGATATCGAAACGAAATTCAGCACGCAGGTTTCCAGGTATGCAAGGAATGTTTCAGGAAAAACTGGGTGGCATCGGTTAAGGTTTACGTCCACTTTTATATGAATGATTTTGAAGAGGATCGTAGATATATTAAATAGGCAATAACTTTGCGTAAAATAGCTTTACATCATTTATATTTCACTTTTGAAGTTTCCGTAAGCAAAGAAATCCAAAAACTGAAAATATTCGAAAATGGGTGTGGCCCCGCCCCTTTTATAGTGGACTATTCCACAAAACTTTTTATGCCATAACTCCGCCAAAAATTGATTTGTCGAAACGAAATTTGGTGATAATGTTCTATATATAAAGGTAACTGTCTGCTGTAAAAATAGGCGAAATCGGTTAATGTCTACGCCCAGTTTTTTAACAAAGTTCTGAAAAATTTTTTTGTAAAATTTAAAAAGCGTTATTTCTACAACTAAGCAAGTAATATCAATCAGATTTTGCACACATAATAAGCTTTTTAAGAAAAACTCGGCCGCAAAAAAATTTTTGTCAATTTTGAAGAAGTAGGCGTGGCGCCGCCAACTTTTGAAAAATGATGTAGGTATTGACTAAGAGACACATATATCCAAATTTCTTTTTTGATTTTCATATCTTTCATGAATATGTCCCATCAAAAAGTATACGGAAAGGATCAAGAGGATGAGCTGAGTCGATGTAGCCATGCCCGTCTCTCGATATGTCTATCTGTCTGTCTGTCTGTCTATTTAAACGCAAATACGAACTGAAAGTATTAAAATAGACCTGCGTAAATTGGGATAACATAATAGATCACTACTAGGTATATAATGTTCGGTTCCACCCGAATTTAGACTTGCTTACTTGTTATTTATAAGATTTCACAGGCATGAATCTTAAAATTTTCTTGAAACATATTTGTTTATTTAAATATTAATCTGAAATAGAATCTAATTCATACTTGTAAAAATATCTTAACATAAAAATAAGGAAATTCAAGGAAGGATTAACTTTTAATGGTGAAAATTTTAAATTTCAGAGTTCTTTGCAAAACACCATGCAGATGACTCGCTTATGAAATTCTAGTACAGAATGTGCAAGTTTTTAGTAGCAAAATTTTTTAAAAACTGTTATTTTCACCACCTTGTTATTGTATGTGCCTCTGCTCGCCAATTTCGTTTTTGCAGCTTTTAAACGATTCCGTTGGAGATTCATTGTTTTTTATATTTGAAAACTTCATTTCTTTCGTGAATTTTTTGAAAACCTTTTTATTAGAAAGAGTTTACTTAGATTATTCCAAAAGGAAATCTTATTTACTTACACAATTGATTTGGCAAATGATCGTTTCGTTTTCACTTTTCTTTGTTGTTTCATTTGAACATTTCTTATTCGTTGTTGCTTCGCTGCTGTGCCTTGGCAAAAATAAGGGTGATTTTGTTGACATGCACGTATATTTAAACCACGAAATTCTCAAAAGGATTGTGGTTTTACTATTAGAACTATTATTTACAAGGAAGTTTTATATTTAATTTACTCAGAATATTAGCATAGTGATATAGTATTCAAACTGTGGTGAAAGTACATTAGTTTGGTGAAATTTTCAGATTCAATACAAAAAAAAACTTAAGAAGTAATGCAACAAAGGATTGCATTAAGCGCAAATATTTTATGACTTAATATAAAATAATATTATTTGTTGATTGATATTAGAGCAAAATTACAACGATATACACAGCGATGGTATGGGATGACATGTTTCGAAGTGCCCAACTTCTCATCATACCCCTTCCCGGACACTGGGATACGAACCCAAGTGTCTGCACCAAAGCCGCTGTTAGAGTACTCTAACAACTGAACTATGATGCCCTGGAGCGTCACGATGCATTTTTCCTCTAATGTGTCATTTTTAATTTATTTCTTTTATACTTTCTTTGGTACATATTGTGGCGATTATTCTCAAGCATGTACCATCCCTAACTCAATAACACTCCCACCACTAGTTAACACAACCGAGATAACGATGGCTACGCTTATGCATGCAAGCGTATAACTAGGAAGAGGAAAAGAGATGGCGCGAGTGTTTGCGAATACAATGCAAAGAGGAGATGCCAATAAATAACACCGACCCTTCCAGAACACGAAAAGCGAACAACCAAGAAAGTTCTCGGTGCGTAGGCAAGCACCCTGTTGGACTATATAAGGCGGTGACCAAGCAAGGCAGGTTGATCAGTTTATTTTCAAGCGTTCAATAGTGAACTACTGTAAAGTTATCAAACTCTTAAAATTGTTTTGCGTTTATTACTAGTAAATAAAACTAGCTATTACTTACATTATCTGTGCGTGTGTTTATTCGACTTTATAGTGATCGAACCCAGGATTGATAATCAAGGAATCATCGAATTCGTCACAATTGGTGTCAGAAGCGGTATTGTTGAATAAATACCAGTGATTTCAAGGATAACAAGGACATGGCGAAGCTGAATGAATTAAAGATTCAGCAACTCAAAAATGAGTTGGAACAACGCGGACTAAACACTACAGGCAATAAATCAGAGTTACAGTCACGATTGCGAGAGGCTATGGAAGCAGAAGGAATCAACGTTGATGATCATGTTTTTCATCTTGTGGAGGAGGCACTGACAAAAATGGAAGAAAAAAAGGAGTCTCCGAATCCAGTAGCAACCGTGGACACAAACATGATATTGGCCGTATTAACTCAGATGTCGACTAAAATGGAAGAGCAGAAAACTTGTATAGTATCTCAGCTGGAAGAACAGAAGGCACACATGGCATCTCAGCTTGAAGAACAGAAGGCACACATGGCATCTCAGCTTGAAGAACAGGATACACGTATTACATCTCGAATGGCATCTCAGCTCGAGGAACAGAAGACACATATGACATCCCAGATTTCAGCTCAGCTAGATGAAACGAAGGCATACATGAGATCTCAAATGGAAGAACAGAAGGCATATATCTCATCGCAGTTGGAAGAACAGGAAGCAAAGGTGTCATCAAAACTAGAAGTGCAAGATGCAAAAATTGCACAATTGCAGGAGAAAATCGATGCTGATGTAGATGCATTGAGAGGTCGTATCCAGGAATTGCAACTAAATCGTCAATCTGCTTTAGGGAATACGCCCAAGGTAAAATCACCTTCCTTTGATGGTTCTGTTCCATTCCAGGTATTTAAGCTACAATTTGAGAAGACGGCTGCGGTGAATAATTGGTGCACTGAAGATAAAGTTGCAGCACTATTCGTGGCATTGAAGGGACCTGCAGCAGAAATCTTACAGACTATTCCCGAGTCCGAAAGGAACAGTTATGATGCATTGATGGGTGCGGTTGAAAGACGCTATGGTAGCGAACATCGAAAGCAGATATACCAAATAGAGCTACAGAATCGATCCCAGAAACCTAATGAGACTTTGCAGGAATTTGCATCGGACATCGAGAGATTGGCCCATTTGGCAAATGCGGACGCACCTGTGGAGTACACTGAGAGGGTAAAAATCCAAAGTTTTATAAATGGAATACGCGATGTAGAGACGAAGCGGGCCACATATGCAAACCCCAAACGGACATTCTCTGAAACGGTATCACATGCTCTAACGCAGGAAACAGCCTCGCTATTAAGTAAACCTGCGTACAAGGCTCATCGTGTAGAAGTGGAAACTCCGGCTTGGGTAGACAAAATTTTGGAAGCGTTGAACGGAGTACAGAAAAAAAGTGATGGTGCCATTAAATGCTTTAAGTGCGGAAAACCTGGTCACATAGCACGTTATTGCGGCACTGGCTCCAGTAACCTCAGCAATTCAGGTGGACGAAAACGCAAAGCTGAAGGAGATGAGCAAATTTCCCAACCAAATCAGTCGTTAAACTAAATCGAGCCAGCCGAAAGGGGCGTGGACTGGCTCCCGCAAATGAATGCCCCATAATCTCTGTCTCACAGATCGGAAGGAAAGCTAGTAATGTTACTGTTGTTGCATATGTGGATGGAAAAGAGCACTTACTAACTGTGGATACAGGCGCATCGCATTCCATAATTCGATCTGATTTAGTCAACAAGGAGGTGAGACCATTGCATGGAGCAAAGTTACGTACGGCCACTGGTGAGGACACCCATGTCCTAGGAGAACTAACATGTGAAATCGCAATTGGGAACGTGGCCGTTCTACACAGTTTTATAGTAGCAGATATTGTTGACGAAATCATAGTTGGTGTGGACTTCTTAAGCGAGCAAGGCATCAAGATCGACATGCAAAACAGGATTATGAATTACCAGAACATGGATGTGCCATTAAATTTTGGTTACGAAAACAAATACGTTAGTAAGCGAGTGCTTGTGGAGGAGAGCCAACAAATTCCACCGAAGTCGGAAGCAATCATATGGGCAAAGATTGATGGAGATTATGGGACAAACAAGTTGTGGGTTGTCGAGGCAGCAAACAAATCAAGGACGAACATATTAGTAGGAAAACCCCTGGCCATGACAAAACAAGATGGACGTGTACCGGTAAGAGTACTTAATGAGTTCAAATCGCCGATTAAACTTTCCAAAGGAGCAATATTGGGACAATGCCAAGAGGTCGAGGTAGTTATCAATTGCGAACAGCTTCAGGAAAATGATTCTACCATCAAGATTAATCTTTCAGATGATATCACGTCGTGGACGGCAGGCCTCGAAAAAGATCATCAGAAAAAGGCAAAGGAACTTCTATCAAAGTACTCGACCATATTTGACAAGGATGGTTCTAAACCAGGTCGGACCAAAGTTGTGAAGCATCAAATTGATACTGGTGATGCAAGGCCCATCCGCCAAGCTCCTCGTAGTATTCCATTGGCCAAACGCCAAGTAGTTAAAGAAATTATACAGGAAATGAGTGACAGCGGCGTGATCGAACCATCAGCTAGTCCATGGAGCTCACCGGTAGTACTAGTGAAAAAGAAAGATGGAAAAATGAGGTTCTGTGTGGATTACCGGAAATTGAACGACGTAACGAAGAAGGACAGTTATCCATTGCCAAGAATCGACGATACTCTGGACTCGTTATCTGGCACGAAATGGTTTTCCACACTGGACTTGAAAAGCGGCTACTGGCAAGTGGAGGTAAAGGATGAAGATAAAGAGAAGACGGCTTTCAGCGTTGGAGAAGGGCTTTGGCAATTTACGGTAATGCCCTTCGGACTATGCAATGCTCCAGCTACTTTTGAGAGACTCATGGACCAGATACTAAAAGGATTGCACTGGCAAACATGTTTGGTGTACCTCGACGACATTATCGTGCTGGGAAAAAGCTTTGAGGAACACCTAAAGAACTTGGATGAAGTTTTCCAAAGAATAGCTGGTGCTGGTCTGAAACTAAGTCCCAAGAAGTGTTCCTTGTTTAAAAAGGAAGTAAGTTATTTGGGTCACAAGGTAACTATGGAGGGAATCTGCACTGCTAAGGAAAAGATCGAAGCCGTAAAGGATTGGCCAAGACCGAGAAATTTGCATGAGTTACGGAGCTTCCTTGGGCTGTGCACGTATTATCGCCGATTTGTACCAAGTTTTGCCAGCGTAGCTAGTAGTCTCCATGACCTTACAAGGAAGAATATGAGTTTTGAATGGAAGAAGGAACAGGAGGTGGCTTTTCAAACATTGAAGGAACGACTATGCACTGCCCCGATGTTAGCATATCCAATTCCAGGTTCAAAGTTTATTCTGGATACAGATGCGAGTGGTTATGCTATAGGAGGTGTTTTGTCCCAGATTGTTGATGGACAGGAGAAGGTAGTTGCATACTATAGCCGAACAATTGGGAAGCCTGAAAGGAACTATTGTGTAACCCGGAGAGAACTGTTGGCATTGGTAGAGTGCGTTAAGCATTTCCACAAGTATCTCTATGGGCAGCGATTCCATGTCAGGACAGACCACGCAGCGTTGAAATGGCTCTTACAGTTCCGTAATCCGGAAGGTCAATTGGCACGGTGGATAGAGCGACTGCAAAGTTATGACTTTTCCATAGAGCATCGCAAAGGTAGTACCCACGGAAATGCTGATGCAATGTCACGAAGACCATGTAACTTGGAATGCAAGCATTGTTCCAAAGCTGAGGCCAAGGAAGACATTATAGATGTGCGGCTCATGACTATAACATCTACGGACGAATGGGACATGGATCAATTAAGGAGGTTTCAGCACGAAGATCCAAATCTTACACGTGTAATGCAAGGAATCGAACGAAACGAGCGACCATCAAGAGAGGAGATGTCAGCAGAAAGTCCTGTTGCCAAGTCATATTGGGCACAGTGGAATAGTTTGCAATTAGAATCCGGTTGTTTGCATCGAATATGGGAAAGTGAGGATGGTCAATGTGTTCGAAAGCTGATTGTCGTCCCAAGGAAGAAAATCCCTGATGTACTCAATGAATTACATAACGGTCCAAGCGGAGGTCATCTTGGAGTCACCAAAACCTTGGAAAAAGTCAAGCAAAGATTCTATTGGGTTGGTTGCCGTCAATCGGTCGCGGAGTGGATTGCCAACTGTGAAGTATGCATCAAAGCTAAAGGACCGAAATCAAGGAGCCATGGCCAAATGAAACAGTATAACTCAGGTGCGCCATTTGAGAGGATAGCCATGGATGTAGCTGGTCCATTTCCTACTAGCAAACTCGGAAACAAATATGTCCTGGTAGTTATGGACTATTTCAGCAAGTGGCCAGAAGTGTACCCTATTCCAAATCAAGAGGCAGAAACCATAGCAGAAGTGTTTACTAACAATTGGGTAGCTAGGTTTGGTGCACCGATGGAGATACATTCTGACCAAGGCAGAAATTTCGAATCAGCTGTGTTCCAGGAAATGTGCAAGACATTGGGCATTCGGAAAACTCGAACAACTGCACTACATCCTCAGTCAGATGGCATGGTGGAACGATTCAATAGAACCTTGGAAGAGCACCTGAAGAAAGTAGTGGATAAGTTCCAGAAGGATTGGGATACTCACATCTCCTTATTCCTAATGGCATATCGCTCTGCAGTACATGAAACAACTGGTCAGACTCCGGCAAAGGTAATTTTCGGGAATGATCTTCGATTGCCAGCTGACTTGAAGTTTGGGATAAACGCTGATGCAGGAGTAAATGCTCGGAAATCTACTAGCGTATTGGAAGAAGAAATGAGAGAAATTCACGACCTTGTGAGACAACGCACTAAGATGATGAGCGATAAGATGAAGGCCAGGTACGACAAAGCAATAAATTCGAAAGGTTTTATAGAAGGAGATTTAGTGCTGCTATACAACCCACAGCGTAGGAAAGGTTTGTCCCCAAAACTACAATGTAACTGGGAAGGCCCATACAAAGTCATAAAACGGATCAACGATGTGGTATATCGCATACAAACTATGGGAAGGCCAAGGAATAAGATGAAGGTGGTCCATTTGGAAAGGCTAGCTGCGTTTGGTTCCGGCAATGTGTCTGATCGGGACGATCAGACTTAGGTGGAGGGCAGTGTGGCGATTATTCTCAAGCATGTACCATCCCTAACTCAATAACACTCCCACCACTAGTTAACACAACCGAGATAACGATGGCTACGCTTATGCATGCAAGCGTATAACTAGGAAGAGGAAAAGAGATGGCGCGAGTGTTTGCGAATACAATGCAAAGAGGAGATGCCAATAAATAACACCGACCCTTCCAGAACACGAAAAGCGAACAACCAAGAAAGTTCTCGGTGCGTAGGCAAGCACCCTGTTGGACTATATAAGGCGGTGACCAAGCAAGGCAGGTTGATCAGTTTATTTTCAAGCGTTCAATAGTGAACTACTGTAAAGTTATCAAACTCTTAAAATTGTTTTGCGTTTATTACTAGTAAATAAAACTAGCTATTACTTACATTATCTGTGCGTGTGTTTATTCGACTTTATAGTGATCGAACCCAGGATTGATAATCAAGGAATCATCGAATTCGTCACAATATATTTTATATGTCAACTCAAGAAAAGTGGAATATTTTTAGGCGTGTTCATAGAACAGTTTAGATACAGAAGGGATTTTTTGCATATCAACACTTCCGTGTTATTTGTTATGCACTCGCACTGTACCGGTATCAATTATAGTTATGGCGGCCGCCGTGGTGTGAAGGTAGTGTTGCCGGCCTACCACACCGAAGGTCCATGGTTCGAGCCCTGGTACAGGTAACATCAAAAGTGATTTGAAAAAAGTTTTCCAAAACGGGGTCGCCCCTCGGCAGTGGTTTGGCAAACTCTCCGAGTGTATTTCTGCCATGACAGGCTTCTCAGCAAAAATTCGTCTCCTCTGTAGATGCCGTTCGGAGTCGGCAAAAAACTGTAGGTCCCACCAATTTGTAGGGAAAATTCAAATCGGCACACCACAAATTGGAAGAGAAGCTTGGCGCAAAAATCTCTTAGGAGGTTTATGATGATATACCTGTTGTATATCGCGCCATAAAGAGAAAAGAGAGACTGTAAAGTCCAGTAACAAATTTCCAGCAACGAGATTTTCTCCAATTTTTAATTGTTTTCTCACGCTGAGAGATGATTGCAAATTTTTACACGAACGCTAAATTTCCAAAAAGTGGCAAGCTTGAGCGTCAGCTAATCTCCACAGTGCAGCAGACAAAATTGCAACATTGTGGGAACATATTTTTTGCATTTTAGAGTGCTATATTTTAACTAAACTATACCCAAAAATTAGAAACATGCAATTGAACTGTTTTGTGGAATGAAACACAACCATATGGCACAATCAGCTGATTTCCTTGATTGCAAATTCTTGCTGGCCGAAATTTATCCAGTAAGAATTCGTAACTTCTCCCAAAATCAAATGTCATTTTGCTCTTTCAATTTCCTCTCACTTGCAATTTTATTTAGACATCACGAACGCGATTTAGACAAATCATAATACTTCGTAACAATTTGTAACAATTATTTGCATCACGAACGGACCTATTAGTTTAATAAAAAATTAAAATGTAGGACGGTGTTGTTAACTGAATGATTGCGGCCCGAATATTGAGTTGTTTTCTTTTTCACTCGTGTATGCATGTATCGACAATTTTAGATTGTTGTTGCTGCTTATGATAGCGGAAACGTTACAGTCTCCCAAATGAATAAGCCCACGAAATTATAGGTAATGAACTAAAATGTTTACTAAAAGGCATTTTTCACGATATGTTTTTGTCATGTGAATATGCCACATTTAACGTATGAAAACCAACATAACGTGTCAGAAAACTGCACATACGAACGTTTATATTTTTGTCTGACACACAATCATATGTGCTCTCATTTGTTTTGGATTTATTTATTTATTGTGTAAAAAGAAGAAAATAAATTGAACTGTTGGAAGTATTGACAATCACACGACATTAGATAAGTGTAGAAAAAGTGGCAGGTCATGTGAAAAAAACATATCGTGTAAAAGGCCTTTAACCAGTGTGGCAGTTGACTACAGGGTATAATCGGAAATATGATCAAACCAGAATGACAGTATATTTCAAAAAAATTTTCTGGGTTTTTGCTGACTTCGGTTTACCCTGAAGTATTCCGTTTTTTATGGAAATTTTTATTTATTTTTTATGACAAATATTTGTCTATATATGTACCCAAAAAATGGTTTGAGGATTCACCGGTCTTTTGGCTTTGTCGGTAGACAAATTATAATTTAATTATATTGCCAACATGCAACTTACCCTGGTACCGCTCTAAGGGGTAAGGAGTACTTATACTTATTTTTATGTTATCATTTTGTTGCTGTGCCGATGTATTATATTTAAGATTTCGTGCAGTTGTATTGTATTAGTTTTGGAGTTGTTCGCTCCCAACTTTGTAATATTAGTGGACTGTATTGTGTTTTTTTTTTGTATTTTGGTTTGATATTTATTTGCTGTTATTGTTATTTCCGTTAACCGGCGCCCGATACTTTATTATATTATACTTTATTTTATTATATTATACTTTGTTTACAATATTGAATGTCACTTTTTTGTTTTATATATTTTTATATGTATTCTGTACCTAGATTTTTTTTTATTTTGTCCCCCTAGTATATGTTTTAACTAGTGCACTTGAGGAAATTTGCTATTTGTATTTATGTTTTTTTTTTGGTAAAGTACCTCTTTTCTATTTTTTTCACTGTCCATAGGTGTATTTCAAGAAGGCGATGTAGGACCATATATAATTCGGGACCTACACTTTGTACTTTCACTTCGGCACTTTACTCGGCCAATTAAAAATATTGAAAAAAATTGATTTAAATTTTTGTTTTAACAGTATTATTTTATTCGCTTTGACTCAGACTATATGCGGCCGCTTTGCACAAAAGTTTACGAATTGTGTTTTTTTTACAAAAGTGTGTGTGTGTGGGGTTGACAAGTTGTGTTTGTTACTGTGTTAGTGTTGCTGTGTGGTGTGTGTTTGGTGCCTACTGGAGGCAGAGTTGCAACCGCCAGGATTGTGGCTAATCTTGCCACCGACGATGAAGATGCTCCGGGCCAGAAGGTATTCTTATCAGCACCTGCCGGTGGTAGCAGAGAAAGAGGGAGACACCATGGAAGGACCAAGTCCAGACCGATTTGCGATACCGTGGTCTTTCTTTGCCGACTTCACATTGGCCCTTTATTATAAATACAAAAATTTAATAGGTCATAAAGTTGCATATCCAAATTTTTTAGAAGAATAATGATTAAATACTGCGAAATTTTGATGAAGTTTTATTAAACTTTCCTAGGTTTCGTACAAGGTTTGAAATTTGATTAAATTAATCAGCCCACGCACACTAGTATTTTAAGACCGTCTGAATTATGATTTTTACAGACGTGACAGAGGTTTAGCTCAGCAATTTCAGACCGCGAAAATTACGGTATTATTTTTTTACTACCTGAGCCAATGTGTACGCCGGTTTTATTGTCTTGAAAGCCTAGTGAATTTCTTAGAAGGTCTCAAAAAACTAGTAAATGTATATATATGGGCTTATTCAGTCTCCGAATAGCAGTCATACCGAACGGTCGCTCTCTGTTTACCAATTGTTGATTAGATTCCTCTTTCGCCACTTTCGTAGTAAACGTAAACCAACAACAAACCGGTTTCTACTCTTTGTGACCGGTACACTTGAATCATCGCGTGTGCTACAGTGAATCTTTTATAATGGCCCAGAGGGCCACAAGACTAGGGGATAATAGATTCGCTCTGTTATCCCCATCCAACCACGCCAAGCGCAAAAAAAATTAATATCACCGAAGATTTCCCTCACCTCCCTGTAACAAAAAAGACAATCCCAAATTTGTTACATTAAAACCCAAACGACGAAAAAAAAAATTCTCCGATTATTCTGTGTTGTTGTTGTTGTTGTTAACAGTGCTTCGCCCTGCCCAAATGGTTCGATCACTCTAAATTGTCATCAGGCTCTTCTAACGGAAGTCCGAGGAAACGCGCAGTTTCCACATTGTTGGACCAGAGTGATGTAGGTCTTAGAAGAGTGGGTTCGACTGAACAGGAGAACAGATGTTTGGTATTATGAGGGGACATACCACATGCAGGACATGGGTTTGGTATGTTGGGGTTCAGTTTGGAGAAGTAAGAGTTTAACCTATTACAATATCCAGAGCGAAGTTGTGCTAGCATGACTCTAGTCTCCCTCGGAAGTCCACGCTCCTCTTCAGCCAATTCAGGTGACTGAGTACTGATAACGAGATTCACAGACCGAGATCTGAGGGATCTCATCCCCATAACAGCCGGTTCTATCGTACCGGAATGACCCGGGGTTTTTTACCCGGCCAAGAGCTGTTATTTCAGTGTAACCCTGTCCAATCTGTCCCGTCCCGCCAGCTGGGTTGCTCCATTGTCTCTTGTTCCGGACTGGGGTCGAACCCAACCCTGGACCAAGAGATTGGATCTGCTGCGTTTGCTGGAAGAAAATTTATATTAAACGGTCGGATTCGGTTCAATGCGCCATGTGTAAGAGATGGCTACATAAATCTGGATGCTCAGGGCTTAACCCTGCCATCCACAGACCCCGTACTTTCTTTAGTACTTTCGAGGCACCATGCTGTACACGCCTAAGGGCGTCCCGCGGTACTCGTCGCTCTGGCGGTCCCCTACCGCCCCTACCAACTTCAAGTAGCCATAATGGTGGCTAAGTCTAATTGACTGTCAGCACTGCTGCCATTCCCGCCTCACCCACTCCCGACTGTCGCTCACTCTCACCAGCGTCTCCATCTCGTACGGGCGCTCAACACTCCTATCCCCTCCGGAATAGGCCAGATATGAGCATCGCCGAGCGTCAGTCCCCTCTTTCTCTGTGCCCAATGCCCCCTCTGCTTCCAGCTTGCACGTGGGTCAGGACCACCTCCTCGTACCTTTCACTACATGCACCGTTTGTCGGCAAAGATTATATACGCCTGCGACATCGGTCAAATGCAACGATTGCCTTGGCCTGTGTCAGACCCTTATGTGCTCTGGGCTCGCAAACGGTAACCTCTGGACGGATACGTTCATAGCCCTCTGTTGCAGTACACAGCCGCCTTCCACGCCAGACAACTATTCTGTGTTCGCCCTGCATAACTCGCTACTAACAATGTGCAAGGAAATTAACTCCATTACCCAACAATCTGACCGCAGCTTGGTATTACTTGTGAAAAATCGTTACTTCGCCAAAAAATTTCTCGCAGCTCAAATGTTACCTGGACTATGTGAAATCACCGGCAGCTACCACGAAAATCTTAACTGTGTGAAAGGCACTGTATATTCACCTTTCCTGTATAACGTCCCAGAAAAGAAAATCGGGGAAGGAATGAAACATTACAATGTTACCAGCGTGTACAAATTCCAGCATAAAACGGAAGGACTCATCAAGCCCACTGGTGCCGTCTTAATATCCTTTGACACCTATTTTCTCCCAGATAAGATTGATATAGCTTGGATTACGACCAAAGTCCGGCCTTACTATCCAAACCCAATGAGATGTAAAAACTGCCAAGTATTGGGACATACCGGTTAAATTTTGTAAAAACGCGGCAGCCGGCGAAATATGCAACCTCCCTCCTCATAATCCCGCTCCATGCACGTGAACGTACTGTGCCAACTGTTCAGGCGATCACGCAGCTTCATCAAATTCGTGCCAGAAATACCAACAAGCGAAGGAAATTATGAAAATAAAAACCCCAAAAAAAATGCACCCTACGAGAAGCCAACAAAATTTACAAAGAACGCACCCCCCTTCGTTCCCAACTCCAACTCATTCGCCAATGCAATGAAAGTTAATAGTTCTAACGAAAATGCTACGAATGAAGCAACAAAACCAGCCGAAAATACCACTTCCAACAACATCCCAAACACATCACACCATCCATCAATAACACACCCATCGACAACAACATCAAATAATGTACAAGAAGAAAACAAACCCACTTTTTTCGCCTCCGACCCCTCTATCAAGTATCAACATCAACCTATCGCCATAACAGAAAACTCAATTGACACTACAAACGCAAATACCATGCAAAATGCCTACTCACGCAGTTCGTCTACTCCGGCATTCTGATTCAAAAATTCTACTGTTCCCTATAACTCTCAGAGCCCCGCTCTTAACAATGCTTCGAATAAGATGGAGATCGAAACAAAAATACAATCAATTGTTGACATTCACTAAACTAGCAACTTATACCACTCCAACAACATCAACGAAACCTTCAACTCTTCTACTTCTTCAGCACTCAGTGAATATATAACATCAAGAGACACTCAATTTAACCAAAGTTGAAACTCTTATGTACTCATATACTCTAAACCCACCTCTATTACTTATACGTTATATTTATATTTTATATAAGTTTATTATGGTAAAAATTTTACAGTGGAATATCAAAGGATATTTCAATAACTATAATGATATAGATTTAATCATTCGGGATATTAATCCTGATATAATATGTTTGCAAGAAACTAAAGTTCCTTTCAATGCAAACAACCGCACAGTCCCCAAAGCATTTATTGGCTATTTTACAAATTGCCCTCAACATAGCAGGCCCAAAGAAGGCGCTGCTACTCTAGTTAAACGTAGCCTCCCGCACAAAGTACACTACCAGTCCACTTCAGTACAAGCCATTGCAATAGAAATCAGCGTTTTCTCTCCAATAACAGTCATAAATACATACAACCCCCCACTCAAAATTTCAATGAATTCGACATATTCTCCTTACTCTACAGATAAAATGGGCCTTCGCTCCTGGTGGGAGACTTCAATGCCGGGAGCCCTTGGTGGGGATCCGAAAAGGCAAACCCAAGAGGTACAGCAATGCAACATGTTATCATGTCTGAAAACCTAACCATCCTCAATGACGGCTCACCAACACACTTCCCCACCCATAAATCCTTTACTCACATCGATTTGTCGATTATCTCTTCCCAGCTGTGTCCCAAATGCAACTGGGAAAGAGTTGATGACCTGTACGGTACCGATCACTATCCACTACTTACAGAAATCCTGTATAACTCCCCTCCCAGGAAAATTGGAAAAAATCCAAAATTTAAGACTAAGGCAGCGGATTGAACCTTATATCAATCCCTGTGCGAGAGAAACTTCAAAGAATGGACATCCTCTAACATCCATCAGTTAACAGCCAATATAACCAAAGCCATCAGATCTGCTGCCAATATTTCCATCCCCCAAAGCAACACCTCGATTAGTAATTACTCTGCATGGTGGAGCAGTGACCTCCTCGAACTAAGGGAAACAAAGCAGAAACTCTGGCGTTTCTACAAAAAATCCCCTTCACCAGAACGTTTGGTAGCCTATAAAAAAGCAAATGCGTTGTTTAAAAGATCGGCCAAGGAAGCTAGAAGGAAAGCCATTGCCAAGTTCACTGCGGACATTAATTCGTCATTCCAGCCAAAGAAAATTTGGGCCAAAATTGAAGCTCTTACGGGAATACCAACCTCATCAATAAATCAGATCCAACTCCCCGACCGTACACTTACTTCCTCGTCCGATATAGCGAATGCTTTCGGTATAACCTGGTCACGATACGCAGAAAACTCCTATTTTTCACCTGAATACATTAACCGCAAAGTTTCAGAGTCGGATGTTTCGAGGGAGGACCTTTCCCTGGAAGCAGAGTTCTCCTACACTGAGCTAGAAGCTGCCCTTCAGCATGCCAAAGGCAAAACGCCAGGCAGGGATCGAATATCATATCCAATGTAAAGGAACCTCCCAAAATCCTCCAAATATTCCTTATTATCTTTGTATAAATCCTCGACCTCGGATCCTACCCTCATACTTGGTTATCAGCTTCCATTCTTTCTATTTCGAAGTCAAACAAACCTCTAAAACTCATTAGCAGCACAGACCTATATCGCTCCTTTCATGTCTCAGCAAAACGCTTGAGAAAATGATAGCCCAACGTCTTATGTGGTTCATCTCGAAAAATGGTCTTGTCAGTCACAACCAAGCATTTAAAAGAAAACATGGGGTTTTAGACTGCCTACTTCCCCTTAAACACTTTATTACCGATGCGCTCTCCACTAAAAACCACGTAACTATCCTCCCAACAGACTTCGAGACCTTCGACCGGATCGGAGCGCATGTGGTCCTTGAACAGCTTGAAGCCTAGCGTACGGGTCCCAAGGTATACCACCTCATCAGATCTTTTCTTAAGGGACGCAAGTTCCAAGTCAGGGTAAATGGAGAATCTGGAGAATATTGGCAACGCTGTTCGAGTTAAGATCGCAACGAAGTATCTGTCCGCAGAAAAACAATAAATAACAATATATTGTGGTGTAAATAACGCATGAACACATAAACAATGTCTTTTCTATATTGCTGCGCATTGTTACATATGTACATTTTAGTGATTGCTCCCGACATTGTGTATTCAAAGTGTTTTTGGCATTCTCGACATACATATGCACATATATACTATATATATATATACAAAACATTTTATTGCTCCAAATAAATAAGCCAATTGCACACAAAGTAAAGTGTCAAAATAGATGTTTGATCGCACAGTGTACAGGGCTGCCAGCCATTTGTTTCATAATAAGGTGACCAGTAGCGCGATTCACTAACTTTTTTAACACAATTTGTCAACGATAAATTAACTTAACAACAATTTTAACAGTTTTGCGATTCACTAACTTTTTTAACACAATTTGTCAACGATAAATTAACTTAACAACAATTTTAACAAACTATGCTATTCACTAACTTTTTGTCTACTTTAAATTCGATAATTTATCGTTGTCAATTGGTAAATTGTTATTTTATAACAGATTCTTTTTGTGCTGCTAAAGTTTTGTTTACTAAAATACAATAAATGGTAACTGGTTCCTTTAGGAGACAACTGCTAAATCACGTCCGAAATTATCGGGAAAGGTATCAAACGACGGGTTTTAACCTTCGTATCAATAATCCGGACCGCGCAGCCGGTATTGGACCGGCTAAGGGTTATTTTTTTGAAGCGTGGCCGAAGGCAGCCTACGCAGAAAGGGGTTGTGCACATAAATACCTTGGATCAGGGGGCTTGAGATCGGAACTAGGCCACTTTTGGGTTTTTTGCTAATAACTTTTCACTGAAACAAATTATTTAATTTCCGCTTTCGGATTATTGATACAGAGATCAAAACGCGTCTTTCCCGAGATTTTTGGACGTATATTAGCAGTTACGTGCTGTCGTATAGAATTACTATACCTTGGATCAAGCCCCTTATTTGGGATCGGACCGAAGTCAAAACGTGTTGATTGATGCCTCTCCCGATATTTTTGGGCATGTTTTAGCAGTTGTCCTACTTCCCTTTACTGAAATATCTGCACAAAAAATCGGCGCGAACAATTATTTTTGTTCTATTCCTCTTTGAACTTTTCGTAAATTTTGACATTTCAGTATCAGTGATGCCACTTTTTCTCAAATTGAAAACATTGATAACAAGTGTTGTTAAATCTGAGATAGTGAATCGCACAATCGTTAATAAAAGCAATGTACGTTTACGGTAAAAATCTCGATTGCCGAAACGTTAAAAGTTAGTGAATCGCGCTACAGGTGTATCATACCTTAGACATCGCTTATTCGTACTTCCCATTCGCCTTATCGCATTGGTAATATGTCAACCCCTGATGCGAACGCACTGAAACGTCGCCTAGCCAGAAGCTCCTCCTCAACATCGAAAATCTCAAAAATTTATGAGAGCGCAGCGGTCACTCTTTCTGCAGTATATGAGGCGCTGAAAAAAAATCGATGAGAAGGTCTCCCAAAGAATTTCGGAAGTAGAGACCAAGCTAACAAAGCGAATTGAAGACGAGATCTCGACTCTTGCAGCTTCCTTCTCACAACTTAGGAAGAGACTGGAAGAGTCGGAGTCCGAAGTTGATAGTCTGAAATCAGAATTGGTGAAAGGACTGACTCAAAGATCCGCTTATGACACTGCTGCTGACGCCATCGCTTTCGGTGTCCCATTTAAGGAAGGGGAAAATCTGAAAAGTATTTTTAACGTTGTTTGTCTATCGATAGACTTTCAGTCACCACAAATAAGGGACATATTTCGTACGAGGCCCTCACATGCAGGCACCAACGGTGCGATTGTAATTAAATTTCATTCGCCGTTGGATCGCAATCGCACTCTTCGAGCGTTTAGGGAATACAGAAAGCGGATGCAAAAATCTGTTTCCCTGGAACCCCTTGGTATCAAAGGGAATTTTCAACTTTTTGAGAACCGTACAAAAAACAGCAGGCTGCTTCTGCAAGGGGCTATAAAGTTACGGCGAGAAGGAAAGTTGCAAGCTGTATTTACTCTCCGAGATCCGCACAGCCTACAAAAATTACGTGCAGGGAGGACCTAGAGCAATTTCAGCAGATTAAAGCTTAAGTCTATAGTGTTAGTTGTTATTTTATTCTTTAATCCTGATGTAAAGTTAGCGCAAACTTGTTCCTCAAATCTTTATTTTTATTTTTAATTTTATTTTAACCTACTTCAAAGTTGCTTTTGTTTCTACTTTTTTCAATGTTTGGCAATGGTAGTAATTCGAAGTGCATTGAGGATAATAGCCTTGCTCTTTTAAATATCTTACGCGGGCGCAACAGCGGTTTAAATGTAGTGCACGTAGTTTAAATGGCGAAAAGATGGATGTAGTCAGGACGGTATTTGAACAATCCTGTGTTGATGTCATTTGTATCTCCGAGACTTGGTTTCGACCTGAGGTATTGGACGCCCATTTTGACATAAAGGGCTACGTACTCTATAGGGCAGAGGGGAAGATTAAGAAGGGTGGTGGTGTTGCTATATATTGCAAAAAGTGTTTTAAATTGCGGCTATTATCAGGAGCATCTGGTAGCGCAACTGAAAACTTATTAGTTGAATTGTCTAGTTCAGTGTCAAAAGTCCTTGCATCGTGCGTCTACAGTCCTCACAAATGTTGTAGCATGAGAGAGTATTTTACTATGCTGTCCTCTGTCGCTGCCGACTATACTGATATAATCGTCTGTGGAGAATTTTAACGTGAACCTTTTATGTAGTGACCTGTATAGTAGCCGCTTGTTAGATGATGTTGCCGGTGCAGGGCTTTGTATCGTTAATGTCTCTGTACCAACAAGGTATGGGCAAAATTGCTGTCCCAACCTCCTTGACTATTTTATTGTGTGCGACAAGTCTATGGTCTTAAATTTAAAACAAATGGGTTTTATCTCGGACCACGACCTAATTTTCTGTTCATTTCATATTAAACTTGATGGTAACAGAGTGCCAGCCAGTTCGTTCATCTCTCCAGATTATCGGCTGTTGGATATGAATAATCTATTAACTCACATTTCCCAGATTAACTGGTCTACTTGTTGGGGTCTAAGCTCGGTGAACGAAAAATTGGGATTTTTGAATGAGACTATATTGTACCTCTATACAGCGCACGTCCCGTCTAGGACATATCGTGGAAGATCCCAATCCTGCCCCTGGCTTAACAAATCGGTTAGAGCATTGATTATAAAGCGCAATAAGCAGTACTCGCAATGGAAAAGGAACCGAAATGTAACTATTATAGAAAAATGTTAGATACCTCGTTGCCGAGTCATGTTCTGTGGCGTAATTTGAAAAACCTTCGGGTGCATGTTAGTGATAGTTCTGAATGCTCCCTCAGCCCTGAACATCTTAATAAAGCCTTTGTGAGTCGTGCTACCCCGTCATCTGTTATAAATTACTGTGCAACATCTTCTTCGTCTGCTATGCCTGTTAGTGAGGCCTTTGAATTTGAAACAGTGTCGGAATTTGATGTGACAAGGTGCATAAATAAAATCAGGTCGAATGCATTAGGTGAGGATAATATTCCCATTAAGTTTGTTGAAATAATCGCGCCGTACATTATTCCAACTCTCACATACATCATTAATCATAGTATCACAAGTTCTTGCTTCCACGATACGTGGAAAGTTGCCACGGTGCGACCCATTGCTAAAACGAAGTCTACTTCCTCCGCTTCTGACTTTCGACCTATCAGCATTCTGCCTGCACTCTCGAAAGTGTTTGAGCTATTGTTGTCCGAAGAAATTCATGATCATATCAGGAAATATACACTGCTTTCCCCATTTCAGTCAGGTTTCAGAGCAAAACACAGCTACTCCACGGCTATCTTGAAAGTTTTGGATGATATTAGGGTACCCTATGATAAAAATCAACTGTCTTTACTGTGTTTACTTGACTTCTCAAAAGCCTTCGACTCTGTGAATCATGATTTACTCTGTATGAAGTTGAAAAACTATTTTGGTTTTGGGAATTCCACAACGCGTCTTCTGTGGATCTATTTGACGGGTAGATCTCAGCGTGTCAAAATTGGCTCCGAGACTTCTGGTCTAAAACCGCTAATGGCTGGGGTACCCCAAGGATCCATCGTGGGATCACTGCTATTTAGTATTTTTATAAATGACATATTCGATGCGTGTCAGCATGTGCATATGCATGCTTATGCTGACGACGTCCAGCTGTATCTCTCCGGTAATCATGAGGAGACTAGTGTTATATGTTCAAAGTTAAATAACGACTTAGCATCCATCTTTTAGTGGGCGAAGAGAAATGATCTGCATCTTAACAGTGATAAATCGTATGTACTACCGATTGCTAAAAAACGCATAGACTTATCTCACATTCCTGCCTTATACATTTCCGATAAAGCGCTAAAGCTAGTATCAAAAGTGACCAATCTTCGATTCATTATAAATTCCACGTTAACTTGCGATGATCATGTGAACTCGGTTGTTAGTAAAGTATGTATATAATATTTTAAGAAACTTGAGATTATCTGCAATTTATACACCGGTAGCCGCCGTGGTGTGAAGGTAGTGTTGCCGGCCTACCACACCGAAGGTCCATGGTTCGAGCCCTGGTACAGGTAACATCAAAAGTGATTTGAAAAAAGTTTTTCAAAACGGGGTCGCCCCTCGGCAGTGGTTTGGCAAACTCTCCGAGTGTATTTCTGCCATGACAGGCTTCTCAGCAAAAATTCGTCTCCTTTGTAGATGCCGTTCGGAGTCGGCAAAAAACTGTAGGTCCCACCAATTTGTAGGGAAAAATTCAAATCGGCACACCACAAATTGGAAGAGAAACTTGGCGCAAAAATCTCTTAGGAGGTTTATGATGATATACCTGTTGTATATCGCGCCATAGAGAATTAGAGATGTTAGAAGAAAGCTTGCTATCCAGTTAATTATGCCGATAATATGTTACTCAGAACTCATTTATAGTAAGCTCAGTTCTCAATCAGCGCATAAAATTGATGTTGCATTTAACAATGTTACGCGTTATGTGTTCGGTCTAGCAAAGTTTGATCACATTTCTGGCTGGAGATCTCGTTTGTTAGGCTGCGAAATCAGTGATTATTTGAAAGCTAGAAATTGTACTTTTCTTTGTCGGCGCAAGTTGTATAAGGAGCCCAGTTACTTATACAATAAACTAATCTTCCATAGGTCTCCTCGAATAACTGACTTGATAGTGCCTACTTATAACTACTTAACTTCTGCGCGGCTATTCTTCGTTAATGCTATTCGAACCTGGAACTCAATCCCAGTTTCTATCAGAGTCAGTATAAACAAAATCAACTATAAGAATGTTCTTTATACGTATTTTAGATGAAACAAATGAATTTATATTAGGTTTGCGCTCTCTATAAAATTGTATGTTGTTTCAATCTTAATTGTGTTATATATATATAAATAAGTTCTAGCTTTAATTATTCTTAAAGACTATTTCTTTTGAAAATCCTATTGTACTAATATTTTCTTGCAATAAATGTAATAAAATATATGAGAATGTTATGCCATGAAATTTTCAGCACAAAATGGCTTATAACATACGATTACAAAACCTAAACCCCTAGACTTTCGTATATATGCAGATGACGCAAATTTATATACCAAGGCCAAAGATGACGCTAAAGCTGAAAGAGATTTCACTAATCTACTGCATGATATTAATTCTTGGGGACAGTACTCAGGCACCGTTCTGACTCATAGCAAATGTAAGTTATTACATATATGTCGGAAAACCAACTGCCAACAGATGAACTTAAGCATGGACAATACTACCATAGAGAATGTACCCGTACACAAAATACTCGGGGTGACATTTGCACCAAGTTTACTTTTAAACAGCACTGCGTCTCGTTGAGGAAAAACCTGATAATCAGGCTTAACATTATTAACTATTTGTCATCAAAACACCTCCAGATTCATCAAAATACCCTCGTAAATATCACTCGCTCTATAATATTATCTAAAATAGACTACGGCTGGTGTGCTAAAAGCCATCTCAATCTTCTCAACTCTCCCTATCACTCAGCGGTCAGACGCAGTCTTAACGCCTTCCCAACCTCCCCAACCAAGGCTATCCTAACGGAAGCAGGCCTCCCATCAATTATTGAAAGAAGACAAAACTGTACGCCTAAACTCATACCCAAACTGGTAAATACCACCAATAAGCTTTTATTCAGCACTTTCAAACCCGCTTTTCGCCACAAGCGTTATTTTAAAACACTTTCAGCCATCCGTCGGTGCGTCTCTAACTGCAGCTCCCTCGGTATCTCTCTGTCTTCAACTTGTTTGAAAGTCAGTAGTCAGCCGGCGTGGGAACTCTCACCTTCAGCAGTAAACAATTAAAAAATACAACGCTTTGAAGAACTGCTCCATTCGGAAACCCATTTAGGCTGGGTGCCAATCTTTACCAACGGCTCTAAAACCGACCATTACACAACATTTGCTGTAGTACAAAGATATGTTTCCTTAATATCAAACGGTATGCTTACCCCAAATAATTCAATTTTCTCAGCTGAGGCACTTGCCATTCTTAAAGCTTTAGAGTATGCGATCAGCAACAGAGGTAAGTTCCTAATTCGCACAGATAGTCTGTCAATCTGCCTAGCATTAAAGAACGTCTTTAATGAGGACCACCCGACTGTCTCACATATCAGAAGCAAATTTAATCAGACACGTAAATCAGTTAAAAGTGTTATGGATCCCTAGCCACATAAGCATCCCTGGGAACGAGTATGCCGACTCAGCAGCCAAAAACACTTCTTACAATCCCACCTTTTCTTACAACTCCTTCTCTAAAAAGGACATTCTCAAAACTATTGATAGCCACCTAACTCGCCTGAAAAAAGTGTAATGGTGCCAGTTCAACCATCTGTATGCCCTGATAAATTCACAATGTGTAAAATCAGTCTTCCCATCCTCTCTTTCCAAACTTCATATCACCATATTGATACGACTCAAGTTCAAGCACACTAAAATATCCCACGAGCATATACTTCTTGGCACTGCACCCCGCCTTGTCGGTTCTGCGGTAATCCATTTTCAATTGACCACATTCTGCATATCTGCCCGCCACTGGGCCCTAAGCGACTAACAATTTTTGGAACCACAATTCCCTCCTCACTTCTAAGGAACATTACCTACAATAATGTGATTAGCTTGTAAAACTTTATAAAATGTATAAACATGTTGGACTATATTTAGAATTTATATGTATATCCTACTCTAAGATACTCATAGTTAATTATAAGCCATATGTAATAATAGCAAGCACCGAAGGCCCCAGCAGCCAGTGTGCTAACAATGTTAGGGTTATTCGTTAATTCATATTAGAGGAAAAATTATAACGATATGCACAGCGATGGTATGGGATGACATGTTTCGAAGTGCCCAACTTCTCATCAGACCCCTTCTCGGACAATGGGATACGAACCCAAGTGTCTGCACCAAAGCCGCTGTTAGAGTACTCTAACAACTAAGCTATGATGCCCTGTAGCGTCACGATGCATTTTTCCTCTAGTGTGCCATTTGCTTTATTCCTTTTATGCATTCTTTGGTACATATATTTTATATGTCAACTCGAGGAAAGTGGAATATTTTTAGGCGTGTTCATAGAACAGTTTTTCGTGTTATTTGTTATGCACCCGCACCTGTATCAATTATAGTTATGGTAATTGTTGTTGGAGCAGTGCTCGAATTTTTATGTTTGTTTGTTAATTGATATTAGAGGAAAAATTACAACGATATGCGATATGCACAGCGATGGTATGGGATTACATGTTTCGAAGTGCCCAACTTCTCATCAGACCCCTTCTCGGACACTGGGATACGAACCCAAGTGTCTGCACCAAAGCCGCTGTTAGGGTTATATTGTATATTTCCCCAACAAATAATAATAATAATAAATGGGCTAGTTATTCAAAGGCATACTCCAATAACCGGTATATTCATCAAAGTGTACTTTGTCATTAGTCTAAAATAAAACCATTATCAATCAGAAGTAGAAAATGGTATTGCGTTATTAAATCAAATTAAAAAAAATTTTAGCTCATTGACGAAGGGGGGATCTAACCCACCAATCACCCCCTGGCAACGCCACTGGTCCAGAAACTCAACGTCGAATCAATCTTGCCAACAAGTGCTACGTTGAACTGAGTAGACAACTGAGAAGTAAAGCCCTCTCACGACGAGGAAGATCCCCAGCGCCATCTATTACATTGTATGCTGACATGTAATGAAAGAATTTCTACGATTTCTGCTTCGTAAAATGTTTAAACTTCGTAAAAGTTCGTCTATGCTCTGCTGCCGTACATTCACACAATTATTTAATTACTAGTAAAGAGGTATGTAATCGGCTTTGTCTACAAAACGGCCATGCTTATGGGAAAGTAATATTGGTTGTAACTGATTCTTGAAGGGAAACTGTCTGCAAAGTGTTGGAGAAGTATCGCATTTTGTAATGTAAATTTTCGCAGCAGGGGCACGCTCTATAAGTCTCTCATCGTGCCTGTCTTGATGGACGGCCCTTGAAGTATTCTTGAGAAAGTATCGAAGGAAATTTAACTATGAGCTGTAGTGCAACGAACTAAAGCCCAAAGATAAAGAAGTTTCAGCACAGAAGGCTTTCTTATCGACACCCGCATTCGGCAGCAGAGCGAGGAAAAGCCCTAGACTGGGGGGTGATTTGAGCTCCTTTGGGGTTTCCAATTCAGTACTTTCAAGTGGTTGAATGTAAATAGCGGGGTTCAAAAGCCAAGATCTCAGGTAGATATCTACCGATTCGGTGTACAGGTGATTTATAGCCCGACTGTAGTTGGGTAATGTGATGATGGATGTTGTCCCCCTGCAGGTTAGAATATGCTCGAGGTAGGTATGCCTGTCGTAATAGGCGACTAAACTCTATAAACTGTGATAATGTGTAACTTGATGGCTGATCTACGGATATGATGTCTTACGGAAGGAGGGGGTGAGACGACCTATAAGGTTCCACCGGTCATACGACAGTCGAACAAGTACCGCAAGGGAGTACCGGAACGTACCGGGTTCATACCCGGCAAAGGACTGTTATTTTTTACAACACCCCAAAATCTTCGGGGAGTGTTTTTGTCGCTAAAAAATCAACAACAACAAGATGAAATTTTGCGTGTCCTGCGGCCTACTTTTCGGGCGATGATGACAACTACCCGCCGGAGGATATAATAGGGTTGGCCGACTACTGCAGGAGGGCGAGACTTTCTCTTGTCTTTGGATGTGATGCCAAAGCTAACAACGGATTCGGGAAGAACTCGGGCACCAAGCCTTTTAAAATTCATAATAAGTAATGACCTAAGTGCATCATTCCCACAACAGCCGGTTTTGAGTACTAGAATAGCTCGCGTTTCGAGTCGACCAAGGGCTGCTTTTTTGATATAACCCTGTCTATATCGCCAAAATTGTCAGCCTCCCAGCAGCTCCTTTGCAGCAGGGCTTCTCAGAACTCTTTTATTCCGGGCGAGTGTTGAACCCAACCCGGGATCAAAATATTGAATCTGCTGCATTTTCTGGAAGAAGAAGATTTATGGCAAACGTTCACACTCTATTTAAAAAAAAACCTAAGTGTATATCGACGTGCCATACGAAATCTAACACTTTCAACATTTCTTACGAAAACTAACAAATTCAAAATAAGTAAGAAAAGTTAAACAAATATCACAGCTTATGCGCACATATGTACATGCAAACATACATACATACATACATACATACATACATACATACAAAACGTGAATGCATCCTCATAGGTACAAGCGATGAAGACAGTGAATTTCGCTTCCGACATCTCTCGCATTTCAATGCAACTATTCGAATAAACGGATAATTTATTCGAATAAATACTATTCGATTTTTCCAAACTAATATTTTTATTCGTTTATTCGAATAGTATTTATTCGAAAATAGTCCAACTACTAGTTGAAAGTCATACGACATTACGTGAGTGTAGAAAAGGAGGCAGGTAATGTGACAAATGTAATTTTATGCATGCAAGCGTGTACCAAGGAAGATGAAGAGATATGGCGCGAGTGTTTGCGAACACAAGGCAAAGAGGAGATGTCAATAAATAACACCGACCTCTCGAGAACACCTAGAGCCAACAACCAAGAAACTCCTGAGTGCCTAGGGTAGCACCCTTTTGGGCTATATTAAGCAGTGAACAAGCAAGGCAGGTTGATCAGTTTATTTTCAAGTATTGTTCAGTGAACTACTGTGAAGTTACCAAACTCCCAAATTTGTATTGCGTTTATTACCAGTAAATAAAACTAGCTATTATTTACAGTATCTGTGCGTGTGTTTATTTAACTTTATTTATTGACATCTCCTCTTTGCCTTGTATTCGCAAACACTTGCGCCATCTCCCTTCCTCTTCCTTGGTACATGCTTGCATGCATACGCCTAGCCATTGTTATATTTTGCATTTTCAAACAGAAAGTTTTTGATAGATAAAAAATATTATTCGAATCTGAAATTTTCAAAGATAACGAAAATAAATTTTGAATTTTAAATATAGTTTTTATCAACTATAATAAGTACCCTGCAAGTAGGCTAGAAGGTATATAGCTGTGATGTAGCTACTACACCTATCGCAGCTGTCAATGAAAGTTTCTATGGGTTTCTTAAAAGCGAATTGATTGCGTTGAGCCCAGCACAAATATTATTTATTTCATCGAAAAATCACATACCACTAAAACCGTTTTAATTTGTACCATCTGAATTTAGGTGTAGCATAATTTGTAACCCTTCGGAAAATGGAAATAATTACTAAAAACCCAAATGTTGAAAAACATATACTCCTGACACAAAAACGTTTTTTTTTCTAAAAAAAAACAGTATGGAAATAGATTCTTCCCAATTTGTACCATCCAAAAATATAAAAATTTTAATTTTTACCCCTTCGGTAAATGAAAAACTTCGAAACTCCAAAATGTTGCAAAACATATGTATACTCCTGGCACGAAATTGTTTTATTTTCTAAAAAAAAAAATTATGGAAATAGATTTCTCTCAATTTGTACCATCGAAAAATATAAAAATTATAATTTGTACCCCTTCGGAAAATGAAAAAAACTTCGAAAAAGCAAAATGTTGAAACACATACCTTACAAGCTGATTTTATTTACTAACACACTCACACTCTAAATTGACATTACTGACGGTACATTGACCAAAATATTAATACTCAATTAAAAGTAAGTTATTTTGTTCACACACGAGTGGCGGCTGATACCCAACACCTACTTATAAAGATGGCGAAGCTTCCTCCCACCCGACCAGGGAGCGTAAGTAAGCGAGCTTAAGAGAATTACGATAGTTTCTCGTAACGTAAAGGTTCGCTCCATATAAGAGTCTCGAGTGAAAAACCTATGTTTCTGCTTTAGTTGCCAAACAATTGGAAAATTCTTTAAATTTTAAACGCTAGAATCGTTTTTGTGTCCAAGCCACTTCGGCGACTTTACAAGGAAACGCATTCATAGCATGGCTTTGGAATTGGCTAATAGAAGTAAGCTTCTCCAAACTTTTGAGGTTTAAACATTTAATTTCATAGCAACATTTTTTTCTTTCGGAACGCTGTAGAATCGGGAGGTCCTGAACTACAAACATTGACTAAAGCAGCATGTTTGGATTTTATTATTTTTATAATCCTCAGACCTGAAGAAATATTGGACGTGCTTAATTTGCATGAAATTCAAATGCTTTTTTTAGATTTCCGTAAAATTGAGGTCGAATGAAATATGTCTTATCTTCCTTTGTCTGCTTGTCTAGCGTAAAATGTAAATGTAAAATAAGTATATTCTCTTACAGTAAGGAAGCGGCCGCCGTGGTGTGAAGGTAGTGTTGCCGGCCTACCACACCGAAGGTCCATGGTTCGAGCCCTGGTACAGGTAACATCAAAAGTGATTTGAAAAATGTTTTTCAAAACGGGGTCGCCCCTCGGCAGTGGTTTGGCAAACTCTCCGAGTGTATTTCTGCCATGACAGGCTTCTCAGCAAAAATTCGTCTCCTTTGTAGATGCCGTTCGGAGTCGGCAAAAAACTGTAGGTCCCACCAATTTGTAGGGAAAATTCAAATCGGCACACCACAAATTGGAAGAGAAGCTTGGCGCAAAAATCTCTTAAGAGGTTTATGATGATATACCTGTTGTATATCGCGCCATAGAGATAGAGAGATAGAAGGAAGTATAGTATATACATATATCATAATAAATGCACAATATTACACACACATCTTTGTAACAAAACTACATATTTAATCTGTCGACGAATAGATTGAAATGTACTTAATTTCAATAAACATTATTGTTCATCTTTTTTTTCCCTTTTTTTCATTGCTCCAATAAATATAGGTTCAAGATAATTCCACTTAGTTAAAAGACACAAGTGAAACTCGCTTATCAACAAGGAATAGTTTCTACCTTTGAGCTGTATAAAATCATTTCTTGATTGTTTTTTGTTCGAATTCTTCCAATTAGTTGAGCTAATTTGAGTGTTTAAAGATAAACTCGTTACGTTTATTCGTAATTATGTCAAAATGGTGTTCTGAAATTAATCATTCATTTATATTACTGACTTTCATGGCAATTTGGATTTTGAGCTTTCGGCCATGCCGGTCCCCCTCAACAAAATACCTGTATCCGCCTCTGGTGGAAGTAGGACGTTGTCACAGCCTAGAGGGTTGTAAACCCTGCTCAACGTCGACATCACTGCTGACGGTACGTATACTCCAAAGGTTTCTGTTGCCAATCTCAGAGTATATAACCTAGTGAAATATACCCACACAGTACTGGCATATCACCGATGTCGCAGGCGTATATAATCTTTGCCGGCACACAGCGAACGTTATTATAAAGACGAAAAAGTTCGGGAGGATGGGGTCGTGTGCAGAAGTCCACGCAAGTGGGGAAAGTTTCTGATCGCCATTCACCTGGGAATGGCCAGAGCGATTCTTTTGCATGCGGCTCAAGCAGCTCACTACTTCCGGGCTTTGCGCCCAAGTATCCTCTGGGTAACCACCGAACACCCGTAAACGTGAGGGCGACAACCTGGTAAGGCCACTCCGACATAATCGGCTTAAGGGCTTGCTGAGGGGGGGGGGGGGGGGGGGGGCGGTTCAAACAGCAGCGTCTGATCACCATGTGGTGCGGCTGCAAGCGGGCGTTTGTCTAGGATCAAGCGGCTCGCTATACAAACGTGTAATAGAATTCAACCTCCCGTGAAACGGGTTGTGCGTTGGGTTTGGGACCCACCACATAAAACAACGTTCCAATGAAATTCAACAACAAAGCCTCGGATATGAGAACCCCTTTTTTAGATGACAACACCCGCAAACCAAATAAGGATTATGAGATAAGGCCATGTACCTGGAATGTCCGGTCCTGAGGAAAGCAAAAGCTGACATCACCGCCATACAAGAGATGCGATGGACGGGGCTAGGAAACATGATCAAAACACCTTGCAACATCTACTGGAGTGGGCATCAAGACAAGCGCAGATTCGGCGTGGGATTTGTGGTGGGAGAGAGACTCCGTCACCGAGTACTGTCGTTCACACCCGTGAACGAGCGTCTCGCTGCAATCCGCATAAAAGTACGATTTTTCACCATATCGTTTATCTGCGTTCATGCACCGACGGAAGAGAAGGATGACGTGGAAAAGGATGCATTCTACGAGCGCCTGGAAGAAGCATACGATCGCTGCCCCCGTCATGATATCAAAGTCGTGCTTGGCTACTTTAACTCCAGGGTGGGTAAGGAGGGTGTATTTGGCCCCACTGTCGGGAAGTTCAGTCTCCACGATCAGACTTCGCCAAATAGATTCAGGCTGATCGACTTCGCCGGTGCCCGAAACATGGTCATATCCAGCACTAGGTTTATGCACAAGAAGATCCATCAGGCTACATGGCTGTCCCCCGATCGAAAAACACGCAACCAGATCGACCACGTTGTGATAGACGGACGGCATGCTTCCAGCGTTTTAGATGTTCGCACAATACGAGGACCTAACATCGACTCTGATCACTACCTAGTAGCAGCCAAGATTCCTACCCGCCTCTGTACGACAAAACAGGTGCAACAAAAAACGCAGGGAAAGCTGGACGTCGAAAAGCTGCAATCGCAACAGACCGCCAATTATTTCGCAGATCGCCCCTCACATCTCCGAGAGCAAAATTCAACCTAGTGGAATGCATGAGCAGTGGGATCATATCTCAGGAGCACTCCGTACCGCAGCCGAAGAAGTAATTGGATTCCGGCGAACGCGAAAAAACAACTGGTATGATGATGAAGAGTGCCGCGCTGCAACGAAAAGAAAGGACGAAGCCTACAAGGCAACGCTGAGATCGAATGCAACGACGAGTGTGTGTGAACACTACTGCGAGTTGAAAAGGGAAGCGAGGCGGCTTTTCCGGGCGAAAAAAGAGAGGCAGAAAAGCGTGAAATAAAGGAGCTTGAGATGCTGGCCAACGGGAATAATTCCCGAAAATTCTATCAAAAAATCCGGCGAATGACAGAAGGTTTTAAACCCGGGGCAAACTCCTGTAAGAATGAGAACGGCGACCTGGTGGCCGATGTTCAGAGAGCACTCAGAATATGGAGGGATCACTTCTCTGCCCTTTTAAATGGAGAAACTGAGCAAGAAACCAGAGAAGATGCCGAACCCGAGCCCACAATCGAAGATGATGGAATTGACGTTCCACAACCCGACTATAATGAGGTGCGAATAGCAATATCCCGATTGAAAAACAATAAAGCAGCTGGCGCTGATGGTTTGCCTGCTGAGCTATTCAAACACGGAGGCGAGGAGCTGGTAAGGCGCATGCATCAGCTTCTATGCAGAATATGGTTGGATGAATGCATGCCTGAAGATTGAAATCTCAGTGTTCTCTGCCCCATCCACAAGAAGGGCGATCCTGCAAACTGCGCCAACTATCACGGAATCAGCCTTTTGAATATCGCATATAAGGTCCTATCAAGCGTATTGTGCGAAAGACTGAAGCCTGATGTGAACAGACTGATTGGCCCTTATCAGTGTGGCTTCAGACCTGTTAAATCTACCATCGACTAGATTCCTACAATACGCCAAATCTTCGAAAAAACCCGTGAAAAAAGAATCGGCACACATCATCTCTTTGTTGATTTTAAAGCCGCTTTCGATAGCACGAAAAGGAGCTGCTTTAATGCCGCTACGTCTGAATTTGGTTTCCCCGCAAAACTTATACGGCTATGCAAAATTACCTTGAGCAACACCGCCAGCTCGGTCAGAATTGGGGAGTACCTCTCCGAGCCGTTCGAAACTAAACGAGGTTTCAGACAGGGTGACCCCTATTGTTGCGGTCGGAGCAACGCAGTTGCTTTTGAAAATGAAACACAAATTTTTTGTTAGCAGTTCGATAAGAACGGCTTTAAAATTAATTTATATTCACGTCTTCCTTGTCAAAACTGACTTATTAAACATCTCATCGCCAGTATTTATACTAAACATAAATTGGAAAGTCTGGCGAGACTTTACAGTAAAATCATCCTTTTTTCCAATATATTTTTATTCATTGAACTATTATTGTAAGCATAAAAAATCTAAACAATAGAATGGTAACATCTATTGTCTTAGCATAAAAACAATGTCATTATGTGCTAGTACATGGCATTAGAATGCAAGCTTAGAAGTTAGTGTTTAGCTAAGCAAGAATTAGTGCAAAAGGTGGTGGTTTGCATATCCACACAATGTGTATGTATGAATATATATGCGTATGTACACAATAAGCATAATTGGCCTCGCGATAAGATATTAGGGTGATCCAATAGTATATTTTGTCGGTAACACTCCTCTCTCCGTAAACAAGTGATGAAATACGCCGTTTACTCAGACTTATTACCGACATCCAATACCGCAATTTTCGCCACTGGTCGATGAAAAATTCCAGATTTCGTTTGGACCGTAACGCTGCGTACCTGCCCGTCTTTAGCTCTTATGATATTGACTATTCTTCCTTTTGGCCAACAATTTCTTGTAAAATCGTAATCGACTATCACTACGATGTCATCAACGCGAACAGGAGCTACTTTGTTGAACCACTTGCTGCGCCGAGAGATGATCGGTGCATACTCTTTGACCCATCGGTGCCAAAATCGGTCTGCGAATTTCTGGGTTAGAGACCATCGCTGCCGTATGTTGTGATCTTCGGAACAAATAGGCTTGTAACCGTTTGATGATCCAAGTAAAAGATGATTGGGGGTGAGAGCTTCATCATCACCACTGTCTAATGAGACGTGCGTAAGTGGTCTCGCATTTATTATAAATTCTACCTCGTGTAACGCACATCGGAGACTCTCATCGCTGAAATTTGTAGAAGGAAGTATTTCAAAAAGTACGGTTTTTACTGACCTCACTAAACGTTCCCACACTCCCCCCATATGAGGACACTTGGCGGGCTAAATCTCCATTTGATGTTATCGAATTTATTTGTAATTTCCGTATTGTTAGGTGAGCAAATTATTTTTTTTCGATGCCTTGAAATTCGTACCGTTGTCGGAGAAAATTTCTCTAGGACAGCCTCGACGCGAAATAAAATTCGTTATTGCCATTATGCATGAGCTCGTATCCAAGCTGTGCGCAACCTCGATATGTACTGCCCGCAAAGTTAAGCATGTGAACAACACGCCCCATCTCTTTTCACGCCTTCTCCCAACAATAACTAGCAGTGGACCAAAATAGTCGATGCCGACATATGTAAAGGGCCTTTCAAAATATGCCAGCCTGGCTATGGGTAGTGATGCCATTTGTGGTACTTGTGGAACAGCAATGGAGTTTTTACATTTCTGGCAGCTTTGACGCACTTTTCGGTACAACACCCTTAATCGGCTTATATGGTATCGTCCACGCAACTGGTTTATTATGAACTCATGCATCTGGTGATGGAAATGCTCATGCTCCCAACGTACTATTAAAAATGTAACATAATGATTATTAGGTAGTACAATAATATCTTCATGATTGTTTAAATATTCAGTTCGTCCTTTGCTTCGGATAATTCCATCTGCATCTAAATAAATATTTAATGAAATTAACTTGCTGGACTTCTCAATAGCCTTACCATGTTTAAGTACGTTAATTTCAGTACTAAATTCCGAGTTTTGAGCATACCCGATTAAAAAGGTTTGTGCCCTTTGAATATGATATAATGTGATATAATTATTCGTTTGGCCAACTGCTATAAGATCATGTAGTCGGTCGATATATAATAAAAATGTAGCCACAGTTCTGTAGAGGCGTTTCCAACTGGAAAAGTATTCTACGTTTAGAATAGGATATATACTTTCAAATTTTGTAGTGTGCAGAACGCAATGTTTGATTTCCGATACATCTAGGGGATCTTGATTAACGTCGTCATATTTCGGCCATGTGATCGGATTTGACATTAGAAATTCGGGGCCACTGAACCAGTGTTGATATGAACTCCTTGCAGAGATCTTCGTACCCAAGTCAGCCGGATTTAGTTTTGATGGTACATATTGCCATTGTTTGGCATTCGTTACCTCTAAAATCTCCCCTACGCGATGCATTACAAATTGCTGAAAATTCTTCGGATCCATACGAAGCCATCGTAAGACTGTCTTCGAGTCTGACCACCAGAATTTCGATGTTATATTTATTCGATGAATTTTACTCACCATATTTGCTAGTCTGACCCCAATCACTGCCGCCTGCAGCTCCATCCTCGGAATCGATAGAGGCTTTAGTGGGCCAACTTTCGCTTTCGCCGCTACTAGCGTTAGTGTTACGCTCTCATCCCTTTTTGACTCGTAGGTAGCAAACAGCTGCATATGCGCATACTCCAGCATCAACGAAAGTGTGTAGTTGTACCTCATCAGCATCTTTCAAAAACATGGAATAGCATCGGGGTATCTCTACTGATCGGGGTATCTCTACTATCGAGGGCATACAACTTTTCCATTCACACCACTTCTCGTAAAGTTTCTCGTTGAATGGTTCATCCCAGGTTATACCAGAGCGCCACACATCCTGTAAGAGAATCTTTAGTCCTATGGTATAGCAACTAACGAAGCCTAATGGATCAAAGATTGACATTAAAACTTGTAAAGCCTCCCTTTTTGTTGGTACAAATGGGTTATTAATGACGTCACGACGAAGTCTTGCAAAACGGCAAATATATTTGAAACTATCACATGTGGGATCCCAAAACATTCCAAGAACCTTCGTTGTAGAACTCCACTCTTTAGCAGTTTGATTCAGAGTGCAATTTTCTTCCAGCCTTTTTAATACCTCTGGTGAATTTGAGGACCAACCTCGTATATTAAATCCGGTCTGTGGACTTTCCGCACCTGCTGAGCAAGTGCTAGAGCGGATTCTGCATCATCCTCGCTATCGATAAAGTCGTCCACGTAGTGGTTATGCTTCACTGCTTCCACCGCTCGGGGACACTCTTCGGCAAAGCTATCCGCGTTCTTGTCACGTACAAAGTGGGCAATGCAGGGCGCACAAATGAGTCCAAATGTCATTGCTTTCATGACATATACGCTTGGTTTCTTTGGACGTGCATGTCATTATCACGTATTTGAATTTGGTGAAACATCTCCGCGATATCCCCGCAAATCGCAACTCTACCAACTCTAAATGCTAATAAAATGTCGACAAGGGAATTGAGCAAGTCCGGGCCGCTAAGTAAAAAATCATTAAGTGAGACCCCATTTACCTTTGCACCTGCGTCCCATACCATTCGGACTTTACCTGGCTTGTTAGGATTGGTAACGAGAAATATTGGTAAGTACCATATCTTATCCCTAGATGACTCAATTTCTTTTTCGGTAAGCTTCTTAGCGTAGCCCTTGACAACCAAGTTATCTATTTGGTTTTGTATGGTTAATTTTAATTGAGGGTCGTTTATGAACTTTTTTGCTAAACAATCTAAACGTCGCCTCGCATAAGCATAGCTATCAGGCAGGACGGCGTCGGAATCACGCCACAATAGCCCAATCTCGAAGCGGTTGCCAACTTTTTGACATGAGTCATTCATTATACTGACGGCTTTTGCGTCATCATTGGACATTATTTGAGTAGGTTTTGGAGATTCTATCTTAAATAAATCGCTTACCATTTCATGCAGCTTATCATACTTTCTTTGACAGTCGCACGTGTGTATGTTTAATCGGAACTCTTGATTATGCCCAACTTCGCACCCTTGCAGCGTCCATCCCAGGCGAGTTTTGAAGGCGATTGGCTGTGACCATGTTCCTTCTCTTATTTTTAGAGGAATCGCGAGTTTCCAGTTATCCACGCCGATCAAGATTGATGGTTTTACGTTCTCGTATGATGCGAAGGGTACAACCGGTTCCGTGTTAGCTGCTGACCCATTGTGCTCACAATTTTCACAGTACCAGCTCCTATCGGCCACATCGCTGTCAACTCCAACGCAGCAGAAATGGTACCATTCATCGCAGGTGTCACACTGAACCATCCGGTTGTTGTCTGCTCCATCACATTTATGGCAATTATGCCCCGCACTATTAACGCGTTTATTGAACATAATAGCGATTCGAGTTTAAATTTAAACGAAAAAAAACTTTTCCGGTTTAAACAACTTTAATGAAAACTATGTTTTACGAATTTCGGTATAAATTAATTTTAAAGAAATGTTGGGGTCGGCGCAATGCAGTTGCTTTTGAAAATGAAACACAAATTTTTTGTTAGCAGTTCGATAAGAACGGCTTTAAAATTAATTTATATTCACGTCTTCCTTTTCACAACTGACTTATTAAACATCTCATCGCCAGTATTTATACTAAACATAAATTGGAAAGTCTGGGTAGACTATACAGTAAAATCATCCTATTTTCCAATATATTTTTATTCATTGAACTATTATTGTAAGCATAAAAAATCTAAACAATAGAATGGTAACATCTATTGTCTTAGCATAAAAACAATGTCATTTAGTGCTAGTACATGGCATTAGAATGGAGGCTTACAAGTTAGTGTTTAGCTAAGCAAGAATTAGTGCAAAAGGTGGTGGTTTGCATATCCACACAATGTGTATGTATGAATATATATGCGTATGTACACAATAAGCATAATTGGCCTCGCGATGAGATATTAGGGTGATCCAATAGTATATTTTGTCGGTAACACCTATCGTGCGATTTCTTTAATTTAATGCTGGAGAAAATAATACAAGCTGCAGAACTTAACCGCGCTGGAACAATATTTTATAAAAGCGTGCAACTGTTGGCATATGCTGACGATATTGATATCATTGGCCTTAACAACCGCGCCGTAACTTCTGCTTACTCCAAATTAGAAAAAGAAGCGGAGAAAATGGGATTGGTGGTGAACGCAAAACGAAGTACCTTCTGTCATCATGCAAAGAGTCAGCGCATTCGCGCCTTGGCAACCAAGCCACTGTTGGCAGCAATAATTTCGAAATAGTAAAGGACTTCGTTTACCAGGAACCAGCATTAACACCAACAATAATGTTAGCCTAGAAATCCGACGAAGAATTACTCTTGCAAACAAATGCTACTTCGGACTGAGTAGGCAATTGAAAAGTAAAGTCCTCTCTCGACGCGTGGACACTAACAACATCTGATGAGGCCGCTCTGGAAGTATTCGAGAGAAAGGTTCTTCGAAAGATTTGTGGACCTCTACGCGTTGGCGACGGCGAGTACCGAAGAAGATTTAATGATGAGCTGTATGAACCTTACGCAGACGCCGACATAGTTCAGCGAATTAAAACACAGCGGCTTCGGTGGCTAGGCCACGTAGTGCGAATGAGCGAAGTGCTCCAGCCCAGAAGGTATTCTTATCGGCACCCGCCGCTGGAAGCAGAGGAAGAGGGAGACCACCACTCCGCTGGAAGGACCAAGTGGAGACCGATTTGCGATCCCGCGGTGTTTCCAATTGTCGCCGAAGAAACGACTGGCGAGCTATGTTGGACGGTCAAAATCGCCCAGGCGGTTAGATGACCATTTAAAGAAGAAGAAAATACATACATATATAGGTCAACAGCCCTTAATAGCTGCTGGTTTAACCGTCTAAACGATTTTGACCTTCCAACAGGAGGATGGGGCCGTGTGTAGAAGGCCACCCAAATGGGGAAAGTTTCTGATCGCCATTCACCACGTCCACGTATCCTCTGGATAGCCACTGAACACCCGTTCGGTGGCGAACTGAACGTGAGAAGACGACAGCCTGGCAAGGCCACTCCGAATTGATTGGTTTAAAGGATTGCCAGGGGACTTCATCAGCAGCTTCTGTCCATCATGAGGTGCAGCTGCAAGCGGGCGTCTGTCTTGGACCAAGCGGCTTGCTATACAAATGTGTCGTAAGAAATCCTTCCCCGCAAAGCGGGTTGGGCGCTGGGTTTGGGACTCGCAACGTAAAAACAAGTTCCAATGAAACCACACATACATACGAGTATTGCATTTATATGCCAACACGCTATTAAACGGTAGAATGCAATTTAACGGAAAAATACGAAATGTAATGGCAGAAAAAATACGTAAATTCAAAATTTATTCACAGAATATTTGCTTTCACGCGTGTTTTTTTCATATGTCAAAGTTTGCCTTTTCAGTTGGCACAGCGAAATGGCAAATATATTTACACCATAGAAAATTGTATCACCTTATTTTACCTCTGAGTAAAATGTTTCGATTAACAAACAGCCTATATAGTATAATTAAATCTGTTCTGAACCGAATTTATTACACAAGCGCACTTCTTTTTAAAAAAATTTAATTTATTTTGAGATAAAAAAAAATTTTTTATTTGCTTAGAGCGATAGAATTGGAGCCGACTTACAAGCTTCAAGTCTTAAATTCCAGTCAAATCGCTTTCAAGAAAAATTGACACATGTAAAAGCGAATAGAAAGCACTAAAGCGTTGGTTTGGTTTCACCAAATTAAGAGCAGTGTGAACATTTTGATGCCAGCGATCAATAATTTTTTGCAGGGTTGTTAGTCCTTGTCAATACTCCTAATAATTGTATTGTTTGGTTTGTATTGAGTTCGATATAGCAATCTTAAAATAAATATATTAAACAGTAATGCGGAGGGTTAATGTTCAAGCTTTATCAAGTATGTTTTGCTTTGACGTTTGCTTGTCTATTTTCCTTTTCTTGGGTTCTTTTTCTTTTTTTGATGATTCGTTTTTTTGCTGCTTTACGATCGCTCGCGAACTCCTATTTTTTGCCAGAATTATTATTTGGATTTAATGCGCTTTATTTGTAATATATTTAGAATTAATTAAATGATTATTTAATCAAACAATTGCGTTATCAATACATTTGGAGAATTGGTACGCCGCAATAACTTATACGTAAATACAGTCCACAACCCGCCTATACGCCAAGAGGCAGTCAACATACGAAAGGTATATGCAACAACATTTTTGGTCCTTACGAACCGGATTTGCTACTCTCGCAAAATACGTATAAATTTGTTTTATATTTTTCGCATAAGCCGCTTTGGCAGGCGGACAGAAGCTGCTTTATCTGCGTAGCTGTTTGAAGGGTGATGCGCTTAGTATAATAAGTGGTTTCAAGATCAGTGACGCCAACTACACGGAGGCTTGGCATCTACTTAAGTCGCGCTATAAGGTTATGCGCGTCATCGTAGAAGCACATCTGAGGGCAATCGCTGAGGTTAAAAAGGCCACAGATGACACTTCTGATGCTATAAGGGGCGTACTCAATGTATTTCACCAGCATATACGAGAGCTCAAAGCACTAGGGCGGCCTGTGGAGTTTTGGGATGATTGGTTGGTCCACGAGATCGTTTCCAAACTAGCTTTTGAAACCCGGAAAAAGTGGGAGCTGTCATTAGTTAGCGACGAACCACCAACCCTTGAGCAACTGACTAACTTTCTGGAGGTAAGATGTCGCTCTTTGGAGATGCTTATCACGCCAGAAAATCAGGTAGCAGACAAGCCAACTACGTCAAAATCAGCTGGAAAGTCAACTAAAGTCTTTCACGCGATCTCGGAACAGCCCAATACGCGCTGCATGTACTGCAATGAACTCCATAAGATTTATGTTTGCGAGAAATTCCGCGATTTAGATCTCACCGCAAAGTCGAAGTTCATTCAAGAAGCTAAAGCCTGCTACAACTGTTTAAGTTCAGGGCACTACAAAGACCGCTGCAATAGCACCTCCTCATGCCGAATATGTCACCAACGCCATCATTCGCTACTGCATGGTACGGCAGGGTCAACCTCTAATGTCACATCCGCGAATTTCGTCGCCGAGTCTAATCGTACCCCTCTGAATATTCAATCTGCCAGCGTCCCTGCAAGTGCATCCTTGGGGCCTGAATCTCCCGTTACTAGCCCGCCATCTAATACTACTGCCACGTCTATGTCATCATGTTTGAGTTCCGAATCCAACCCGATACCCTCTCCGCATAAGGCCGTGTTATTGTCAACCGCATTAGTGAGGGTTCGGGACTGCTCCGATCGATGGCAGACCGCCCGCTTATTGTTTCATTCGGGTTCGCATGCCACATTTGTAACCGAGGCGTGCGTACAGCGCTTGGGGCTACCACGCACATCATCAGAGGTACTCGTCACGGGTATCGGTTCATCGCAGGTAGGTCTCTGCAGAGGCGAGACATCACTTACCCTATCATCGAGTTTTTCGGATGACCAGTATTCGGTGGACGCCTTGATCCTGCCAAAAATCACAAACAACCTACCATCCCAGATGTTGCAAACTCCCGAATGGCCTCATATTCTTGGGTTGTTCTTGGCGGACCCTGATTACACGAAACCTGGTCGCTTAGACATCTTGGTAGGCATGGATGTCATGAGTCGGCTCATTTGTCCCGAACAGCGCAAAGGTCCACCCGGAACACTCATCGCTCAGAAAACGGTGTTTGGTTGGACTCTGAGCGGAAGCGTTCGTCGAACCTTAACCTACACGCCCTACACTGTGATGTGCAGTTAGACCGCGCGCTGACAAGATTATGGGAACTCGAAGAGTCTATACGTAAACCACATCTTACGTACGAGGAACGCTTCTGTGAAGATCACTTTGCTGCTACACATCAGAGGACTCCAGATGGTCGCTTTCTAGTGGAGTTACCGCTGAAAGTTGACGTGCCGCTGCGTGAGTCACGTGGTTTCGCTATACGCAGCTTGCTACGCATCGAACGGAGGATGACTGGTGACAACAATTTGCAAGTGCAATACAACGAGTTTATGGAAGAACTTTTGGAGATGGGGCACATGGAAGCTGTATCCAGATCGACGAATGCAGCCGTGTACTATATGCCACGCCACCCAGTGTTAAAGGAGACCAGCAGCACGACCAAACTAAGGGTCGTTTTCAATGCTTCCGCCAAAACTTCTTCTGGCAAATCACTCAACGACGCGCTGTTTGTGGGTCCACAATTGCAGAACGATCTCTACTCCATATTGCTACGGTTTCGAACGCATCAGTTTGCGATGACTGCGGATATTGCAAAAATGTATCGCCAAGTCTGTGTATCGCCGAAACACGTTGACTTGCAACGTATAGTTTGGCGTCCTCATCCCTCTTCGGCTATTCAAGATTACCGCATGTTACGCGTAACGTATGGAGTATCTGCCGCGTCTCATTTAGCTGTAAAGGCCTTACAACAAACCGCGAAAGATTCTTCCAATGCCAGTGAGATCTCCGTCTCGGTAGTCCTCAACGATTTCTACATGGACGATCTGCTTACCGGTGCACCTTGTAAAGCTCAACTTCTGTCTCTACAAAGTAACGTATCGGACGTTTTAAAGGAAGGTGGCTTCGAACTGCGAAAGTGGGCGACGAACTGTAGGGAGCTGAACGAAAAGATCTCCGAATCCTCAAGAAGCATATCACATTACGTGGTCGATGGGAAGGACGTGCACGCGCTGGGTCTAATATGGGATACTGAGGAAGACCAATTTACATTTGCAGTCACCCTAAAGGAAGAACCTAAAAAGCTAACAAAACGATCGTTTTTAGCCGACGCTAGTACCCTGTTCGACCCTCTGGGTCTGCTCGCTCCTACAACGATAAACTCAAAAATGTGGTTTCAAGACGTTTGGCGCTCCGCAGTTGGGTGGGACGACCCGATACCGGACTCAATAGCATATGCTTGGCAGGAACATCGGCTTCAACTGCAGAAATTGAAGGAGTTGAAGGTGGATCGATGGCTCGGGTGTGGAACAGGTGGAACATTCACGGCACTGCATGTTTTTGCTGACGCTTCCGAACGTGCTTATGCAGCAGTTGTCTACGCCCGTACTTTGCAACAACCACCTTGCCGCGTCTGGAACTTTGTGCGGCGCATCTTGCTTCAAAGTTGGTGAGAAGTGTTTCAAACAGCTTAGGTGAACTCCGCTACCCTCTATATGCCTGGACGGATTCAACCATAACGTTAGCCTGGCTACAAGCTCATCCCAGCAGATGGATGACCTTCATTGCCAACCGTGTTGCTGACATTCACGACATCTTGCCTCCAGAGTGTTGGAATCACGTACGATCCGAGTTAAATCCAGCTGATTGCGCGTCCAGGGGTATATCGCCCTCCGATCTACTCATTCAAGAATTGTGGTGGAATGGTCCTGGCTTCTTAAGGGATGCGGACCATTTCTGGAAGGAAAACTCGTCGGCTCACCATACGACTGATCTGGGTATCCGAAAAAAAGTTGTAGCTCACGTAACGAGCTCGGACGATCACTGGCCGGTCTTAAGGAGGTATTCTTCGTTTTCCAAGCTGCGCCGCATCATCGCTCACGCCTTAAGGTTTATCACCAACGCTCGCGCTAGAAGCCAACGTCTAGCGGAAAAACGACATGGTCCGCTGCATGGTACGGAGTTAATAGAAGCTGAACGACGCTTAGTTAAGTACACTCAAAACTTCTACTTTGCTAGCGAAATTTCTCACTGCAGCACAAAAAGGCCAATCCCCCTACGTAGTAGTCTATTGCGCCTGCAACCATTTCTCGACCCGAACGGTGTTCTTCGCGTAGGTGGGAGACTTAAATCCGCAGATGTCGCACACGATGTCAGGCACCCAATTATCTTGCCTAAAAATTCTCCACTTGCACGCCTTATTATCTCCGATGTTCATCACTTTACATTGCACGCTGGACCACGTATAATGCAGGTCGTATTACAACGTCGCTATTGGGTGATGGGCGCCCGCAGTTTGATCCGTAGCATTTACCATAAGTGCGTAAAGTGTACCTGCCTCAATCGCAACACCTCAACACAGTTGACGGGAGACCTTCCTGCGTCTCGGATTACGTATGCACGCTGCTTCACACGTACTGCCGTAGACTTCGCCGGCCCATATTCGTACAAATTTACCTATGGAAGAGGGGCGAAATCAGTTTGTTTTGCAAGGGGGTACAAATTATAATTTTTGTATTTTGAGATGGTACAAATTAAGAACAATCTATTTTCTTTTTTTAAATCAAATATTTTTTTCATTTACCGAAGGGTTACAAATTATGCTGCACCTACTTTCAGATGGTACAAATTAAAACGGTTCTAATGGTATCTGATTTTTCGAGTAAATAATTTTTGTGCTGGGGTCAAGGCAATGGCGAATTGAAAAACCTACCATAAAATCATGTGTACGTGTGAACTTTTGTCTCTTTTACTCTTGCTTATGTGATGTTCATGCTGAGCCTGCATTTTGCATTTACCTGACATTTAGCCCAAAATGCAGCATTTACCATACAAATTTTGACACCTAAATGCAACTAAGGGCCGTTTACTCAATGTCCGATTAACTGTTTAATCAAGACTTAATCAGAAGTTGGCCCAAAAACTGTTTACTCAATGTCTGATTAGCAACAATTCTCTAATTATCATCTGATAAAAGTTGTCAAAAGAATGGACCTCTGATTATGTGCTTATCAAAAAGCAACGCTGCTGTTATTAAGTGAAGTTGTGTTAAAGAGCGTTCCCAGTTACCGGGAAATTTCGAAGTTTGTCGAAAACGAGTTGCAATAAAGTGCATATAGATCGAAAGGACGTTTACTGCCGCATCCGGGACTGTGGGAGTTTCAATTTGGGAATCAAAATCCGTAGGAGAATCTTAGAAAATTAAAATCAAAATTACAAGGTAATATTGTTGTTGCAATAAAAAAGTCATCAATCTACATATGTGAGCAGTGAGCGGGAAATAAGGGAGAACCTGTCAAAACGAAATTTCGCCGCATAAGCTACAAGCAAAGAAGTCAATTAGTTACTTTTATATCTACTACTACAAAGTCAAGGCTCGAACCTAAGCTTACTCGTTTCAAAAGCTGCACAGAACAAATCTGTTCTCACAGCAAGCTCTACTAATCTATATATAATAATTCGCATTGCATACTTTTAGGCAGCTCATTAACGAGGTGAAAATGAGTGATAATAATCAAAGCGCTCCTACTAATCTGCCCTCTTTAGTAAAAACCACTCAATTGTCAAGCAATGCGAAACGCCCCTGCACCGAAATATCGCCAGACACGAATGCAGTTGCACCAAGTGGAAGTTCTGAGGTTTTGGAACTTATGGCAAAAATGCATGCCGACTTTAATAGAAGTATGTCGGAACTATCTACATGGATAGCAAACTTGAAAATGTTGCAACGAAAGAAGATTTAGTAATATTAACTACAGAGCTACATACTGTTAAAGCACAAATATGCAAGCTAGAAGAAGAAAACTTAGACCTCAAAAATGTACTTATTAAAGTATTCAATGAACAAGAGGCAGATAGAAAAAAGCTTAGATACCAAGAAGAACAGTCGAAGAAAAAGGCCCTTATTTTTAGAAACATTCCTGCCAAGGATTCGATGAAGGAAGCAGTTCAGTCAGTATGTAAAGAAAATTTAAAAATGGCAAACCGTGTTGAGGTTGCAGGAACTAGATGCGGAATTTGTAACAGAGGACGCAGCAACAGAAATTTTAAGGCACACCAAAAATGTGACAGGTACAGCGATTTCAATCTCTAGAGACCTAAGTAGCGAAACACAGCAGCATAAAAAAGCAATGTTACAACTTAAAAAACGTTTGGCGTCATTCAAAACCGGTATCTCTGTATTGGTGCGTGATCACAATCTTATGATCAACAATAAATAGTATACCTGGAACCATCAGAAACGTCTTGTCTGTGGTAAAGCCGATGGCCTCACTAAGTTAAAGAAGATTTATGGCGATAAAATTGACTCACCCTTCTTAGATTACAAGCAACTTTTGAATGCTAACACAAAAACTAAGTAGTTTAAGTAGTAAGAATGTTGTAGAAGCGTTGTTTTGCAATTTAAAGGTCCTGGCATATAATGTGGCAGGTTTAAGGACAAAATTATTTAACTACAATTTTATAAGTTATATTAAAACTTTCGAGGTATTTTTATTGTATGAAACATTTTGAGAAGAGCGATTGGATAGCGTTGAAAATACTTTCAAAGATTATTTGTTATTTTGGGTTTATGCTACAAGAAATTATTTGAGAGGAAGGGCTAGCGGAGGAGCTCTGTTCGGAATTAAAAAACGTGTAAACAGAAATTTGTCAGGTCAGTTTGTAAAGAAAGGAGATATTTGTGTAATTGAATTGAGTCTTTATCGAGGACTAATTTATATCTTACCGGTTTATTTAAACTGTAATAGATGGGAAAGTGATTTTAATGCGTTGTATGAGACTATCCTTGAGCTGGACTTTGAGAACGTTATGTTAATGGGTGATTTTAATGCGAGATGCGGAGAAGAACAGCTTTTTAGTTGTAGTCCAACATTAGCAACTTCCTCTATTTCATTCGAAAGGATTTCAAAGGATAAGCATGTTGATGCGAACGGTAAAAAACTTGCTGAATTCTGTAGTTCGTTTTCGTTAACTGCATTAAACGGTCGCGCAATTGGTGATAAAGAAGGAGATCTCACATTTATAAGAGGAACTGCCTGTTCAGTGATCGACTACTGTTTAATCAGGGCCAATTTGTTTACATTAATAGATTCCTTCAAGGTTGATGATATGGTATACTCCGATCATCAACCCCTATCAGTCACTTTGAATACTATGGCTCAACCAAATGTAAACGCAAACATTATGAACCCACTCCCTAGGCTTAAATGGTATGATAAACAAAACGCGAAATACAAGGATACTTTAAATCAAATGATAGGTACAATTAATAGAAGCAGCTACACACCGAGTGATCTAGTAGATTGTGTAAGAAAGGCAGCGGAACTCTGTCAAAACAAAAAAGTGTGTACAAAGAACATGCATCCCTGGTTTGATTATGAGTGCAAAGAAGCTAGAAGAACATCCTTCTCAGCCCTACGTAAAGCTAAAAGACTTGGCACGCAAGAAAGTGTGAGAAATTATCAAAATCTTAATAAAGAATTTAAAGAAATTTGCAAACATAAAAAACACGTATATTTTAAAAATATGGCCACGAAACTTTGCGATATTAAAGATAGTAAAGAGTACTGGGGGTTTGTGAAGAAGCTAAATGGTTCGGGGTTCGCGAAGAGTGTACAGTTAGACTCGGAAAGTTTGGGAGCGCATTTTTCCTCTCTGCTAAACCAACAAAGTAGTGTATTTACCCTTAGTTTTGCACTGCCCTTCGTATCTATACAAGAATTGGACTGCAAAATTACGGTGGATGAAGTAAAGACCGCACTTAAAAGAACTAAAGATAATAAGGCACCAGGGCCTGACTGTATACCCGCGGAATTTTTTAAACATGCCCCTCCTAACTTTATAGAACAGCTTACAGTTTGCTTTAATAGTATGTACAACTCTGGTTCGGTCTCTTCGCTGTTTCAGAAAGCTATTATATTCCCACTTTTTAAAAAAGGAGACATAAATGACCCCAATAAATACAGAGGAGTTTCCTTTCAGAATGCCATTGCAAAAATGTTTACCTCCATTTTGTATGAAATGTTAGCAGCTTGGGTAGAGAGGAATTCGCTTTTAAGTGAGTTCCAGGCGGGATTTAGAAAGGGATACTCTACAATCGACCACATTTTTAGTTTAACTAGCATATCTCAGTATTACATTTCAAAGAAGAGAAAACTGTATGCTTTGTTCGTGGACTTTAAGGCCGCATTTGACTCTATAATACGAAATGCTCTTTTCTTCAAACTAAGTAATCTAAGTATTTCAACAAAAATGCTAGAAATAATAAGCAGTCTCTACAAAAATAACGTTGCAAGGGTGTGGGATGGTAGCACTGCCTCAGAATGGTTTCCAACTGAAACGGGTGTTAAACAAGGCTGCCTACTTACTCCATTACTGTTTGCTCTTTTCTTGGACGATTTGGTGAATCACTTGCCAAATGGTATTACGTTTGGGGGTGTCCATATAAAGACACTTATGTATGCCGACGATGTAGTTATATTAGCAGAAACCCCAAAACAACTACAGAAAATGATCAACAAACTAGAGGAGTACTGTAGTGACTGGGAGCTTACAATAAATACGAATAAGACAAAAGTACTTATATTCAGGTGCTCAAAAGGTAGATACTGCAGAAATGAAAAGTGGCATTTGTTTGGACAAGACTTGGAGAAGGTTAAGGAATATCATCCCATAAACATTTGTCAAGTAAGCTTAAATCAGCTAAATATGCTATAAACAGCACCTGGAGATCTTTTTTGTCTAAGTCTAGTCATAAGTACAAACTATTTGAAGCAGCTGTACGAAGTAGAAAAGTTGCTGAGGTACTTTATTAAAAGGCTGTTCAGATTACCGCGTAACACCCCGAACTATTTGATTCATCTCGAAACCGGATTCCCAGAATGGTATATTGACTTCTTGAGAACACATTTCAATTATATTTGCAGGGTTATGGATGTGGGTAACAATCGTCTTCCAAATCTAATCGCAATACACTTGCTAGAAACTAGGTCTCAATGTTTCCAAAAGTGGGATGCGCTTGCCAACGAGTACGGTGAACCTGTTGTAATAAATGATACCACTTTGTGGAGACAATGGCACTGCAATATATTAGCTAAAATAGATGCGGTGAAAAGGGATCGTTTTCTGTTAAAAGCTCAAGCTAGCGAAGTAAGACGAACTTACTCCGTCCTCGAACATAATCTTTGTGAGCTTAATTATTTTAGAGATGAATTTAGCATATATACGATAAGCAGTTTGTTTCGCGTAAGAGGAGAACTATTGAAACTAAATTATGAACCTCATCTTGAGCATCCAAATAATCGCTGTCCAATTTGCAACTCAGGAAATAAAGAAAACGTTTTATACTTTCTGGGTAGTTGTCCCGCACTTAGGGAATATAGAATATTATTTTTTTAAAAAAGTGTATTAACACACCAAGAGATTAATGAATACTTAAATTTTAAAAACTGGATCACATTGAGCCAGTACGTCAGATCAGCGTTAAAATATAGGAAATTTTGGAAGAGGAATTCTGAAACTTATATTTAAGAAATATTTTAGTATATAATGTTCAGGAGAACTCACTACAAATACTTATAAACTGACGGCATTAAGCCAAAGTTTAGTTTTAAAAAATTTTATATTGTAATCAACTTTGTAAACAAAGATTCTGCTTAAAAGAACAAATTACTACTTACTACTACAAAACAAAAAGTGACAGCTGAAAGTAAACATCGGATTTTGTGATAAATTGTTTTGCCAACAAACTCTGCTAGTAATAGAATTTATAAATGTAATATCCATATAAAGAAATATCGCAATCGAAATTTGTACGTCAAAATGTTTCATTTAAAATTGTAAACCAGAGCAGCTGCCACTTTTTATGTTTCACAATGCAACTTTTGTGAATTTTTTCCCAAAAACGTTTACAATGACCAACTTTATCATGATAACTTAATCAGACTTTTGTGTAAAATAATGTGATTCTGAGGGAAGGCATGATTAGGCTATCATGTGATAAAGTTTATCATAACCAGACATTGAGTATTGTGTTGTTTATGCTGAGCCTGCAGTTTCCATTTACTTCGCATTTTAACATTTAGCCCAATATGCAGGATTTATTTTCGCATTTACCATACAAATTTTGAAACCTAAATGCAATTAAACGCAACTTAATTTTTGCATTAGCATTATAAATGCTGAAATCAACCCTGCAATCTTCGAAGAAAATCTCGATTCGAATTCAAAATAGTGGCAATATTGGCATTTTTTTCTTGGTATTCTCCATGGCATTGTAGGTTAGAAGAAACGCTGATTTTGTTACTAACACACACACTCTTTATTGACAGCGGTGATAATTTATTCGTCAATGCTGATACTATCATACTAGTATGTTTGTTTCTTAGCACACGGTTGTCCGTTGTTGCCAACACCTACAAAGAACCAAGGGAAAGGACAAGAATTGGACAGGCCGAAACTACGTGGGCAATAACAAAGGAACATACCGTACTCACACGTACACAGTTGTTGACATCATTTTTTGTTATTCGCTTTAAGAACATGATGCAAATGTTGATAGAATGACGTCACTGACTCTCCGATGTTGTGACAAATGACTGTCAGTGTGTTTGCAGGGTATACAGATAATATCGGCTCAACAGCCGATTAGATTTTTTTCATTTTATTTTCGATAAAATCTCAAACTTGCCTGCAATCGGTTTGTTTACATTTTAACATGTGCTGTGTTGTTCTGATGTTTTAGAGAATCAATTTCCAATATGACCGCCTAGCTATTACCTGTTTTACTATGCCATGGTATTCTCTCATTATCTTTCATACGTAAACACTCAGCAAAATTTATACTGATTTTCAATGTGTAATTATCTTGCGTGTTGTGTGATATTGGTAAAATAAAACCATCTACAAGTTAATCTGATGTTTGCGAATGGAGTTAATCGAAAAATTTAATAAACAAAAACATATGACTCGAACTTGCTAGATGTGCATTTACTTAATGCGCCACCATGAACGTGTTTTTGAGACCAATGTCCGAAAATGTTAAATGCTGAGGTAATTGTTTCCTTTAGGAGACAACTGCTAAACCACGTCTGAAATCATCGGGAAACGTCGGTAACAATAATCCGGAAGCGGATTTGCGAGTTTTTTGTCTCAGTGAAGAGATATTTGCAATCAAAATTTTCCGCCATTTTCATGTGGTTGCTGTAATCACAGATTAGGGTGTAGTCCAACATTAGCAACTTCCTCTATTTCATTCGAAAGGATTTCAAAGGGTAAGCATGTTTATGCGAACGGTAAAAAACTTGCTGAATTTTGTAGTTCGTTTTCGTTAACTGCATTAAACGGTCGCGAAATTGGTGATAAAGAAGCAGATCTCATATTTATAAGAGGAACTGCCTGTTCAGTGATCGACTACTGTTTAATCAGGGCCAATTTGTTTACATTAATAGATTCCTTCAAGGTTGATGATATGGTATACTCCGATCATCAACCCCTATCAGTCACTTTGAATACTATGGCTCAACCAAATGTAAACGCAAACATTATGAACCCACTCCCTAGGCTTAAATGGTATGATAAACAAAACGCGAAATACAAGGATACTTTAAATCAAATGATAGGTACAATTAATAGAAGCAGCTACACACCGAGTGATCTAGTAGATTGTGTAAGAAAGGCAGCGGAACTCTGTCAAAACAAAAAAGTGTGTACAAAGAACATGCATCCCTGGTTTGATTATGAGTGCAAAGAAGCTAGAAGAACATCCTTCTCAGCCCTACGTAAAGCTAAAAGACTTGGCACGCAAGAAAGTGTGAGAAATTATCAAAATCTTAATAAAGAATTTAAAGAAATTTGCAAACATAAAAAACACGTATATTTTAAAAATATGGCCACGAAACTTTGCGATATTAAAGATAGTAAAGAGTACTGGGGGTTTGTGAAGAAGCTAAATGGTTCGGGGTTCGCGAAGAGTGTACAGTTAGACTCGGAAAGTTTGGGAGCGCATTTTTCCTCTCTGCTAAACCAACAAAGTAGTGTATTTACCCTTAGTTTTGCACTGCCCTTCGTATCTATACAAGAATTGGACTGCAAAATTACGGTGGATGAAGTGAAGACCGCACTTAAAAGAACTAAAGATAATAAGGCACCAGGGCCTGACTGTATACCCGCGGAATTTTTTAAACATGCCCCTCCTAACTTTATAGAACAGCTTACAGTTTGCTTTAATAGTATGTACAACTCTGGTTCGGTCTCTTCGCTGTTTCAGAAAGCTATTATATTCCCACTTTTTAAAAAAGGACACATAAATGACCCCAATAAATACAGAGGAGTTTCCTTTCAGAATGCCATTGCAAAAATGTTTACCTCCATTTTGTATGAAATGTTAGCAGCTTGGGTAGAGAGGAATTCGCTTTTAAGTGAGTTCCAGGCGGGATTTAGAAAGGGATACTCTACAATCGACCACATTTTTAGTTTAACTAGCATATCTCAGTATTACATTTCAAAGAAGAGAAAACTGTATGCTTTGTTCGTGGACTTTAAGGCCGCATTTGACTCTATAATACGAAATGCTATTTTCTTCAAACTAAGTAATCTAAGTATTTCAACAAAAATGCTAGAAATAATAAGCAGTCTCTACAAAAATAACGTTGCAAGGGTGAGGGATGGTAGCACTGCCTCAGAATGGTTTCCAACTGAAACGGGTGTTAAACAAGGCTGCCTACTTACTCCATTACTGTTTGCTCTTTTCTTGGACGATTTGGTGAATCACTTGCCAAATGGTATTACGTTTGGGGGTGTCCATATAAAGACACTTATGTATGCCGACGATGTAGTTATATTAGCAGAAACCCCAAAACAACTACAGAAAATGATCAACAAACTAGAGGAGTACTGTAGTGACTGGGAGCGTACAATAAATACGAATAAGACAAAAGTACTTATATTCAGGTGCTCAAAAGGTAGATACTGCAGAAATGAAAAGTGGCATTTGTTTGGACAAGACTTGGAGAAGGTTAAGGAATATCATCCCATAAACATTTGTCAAGTAAGCTTAAATCAGCTAAATATGCTATAAACAGCACCTGGAGATCTTTTTTGTCTAAGTCTAGTCATAAGTACAAACTATTTGAAGCAGCTGTACGAAGTAGAAAAGTTGCTGAGGTACTTTATTAAAAGGCTGTTCAGATTACCGCGTAACACCCCGAACTATTTGATTCATCTCGAAACCGGATTCCCAGAATGGTATATTGACTTCTTGAGAACACATTTCAATTATATTTGCAGGGTTATGGATGTGGGTAGCAATCGTCTTCCAAATCTAATCGCAATACACTTGCTAGAAACTAGGTCTCAATGTTTCCAAAAGTGGGATGCGCTTGCCAACGAGTACGGTGAACCTGTTGTAATAAATGATACCACTTTGTGGAGACAATGGCACTGCAATATATTAGCTAAAATAGATGCGGTGAAAAGGGATCGTTTTCTGTTAAAAGCTCAAGCTAGCGAAGTAAGACGAACTTACTCCGTCCTCGAACATAATCTTTGTGAGCTTAATTATTTTAGAGATGAATTTAGCATATATACGATCAGCAGTTTGTTTCGCGTAAGAGGAGAACTATTGAAACTAAATTATGAACCTCATCTTGAGCATCCAAATAATCGCTGTCCAATTTGCAACTCAGGAAATAAAGAAAACGTTTTATACTTTCTGGGTAGTTGTCCCGCACTTAGGGAATATAGAATATTATTTTTTAAAAAAAGTGTATTAACACACCAAGAGATTAATGAATACTTAAATTTTAAAAACTGGATCACATTGAGCCAGTACGTCAGATCAGCGTTAAAATATAGGAAATTTTGGAAGAGGAATTCTGAAACTTATATTTAAGAAATATTTTAGTATATAATGTTCAGGAGAACTCACTACAAATACTTATAAACTGACGGCATTAAGCCAAAGTTTAGTTTTAAAAAATTTTATATTGTAATCAACTTTGTAAACAAAGATTCTGCTTAAAAGAACAAATTACTACTTACTACTACAAAACAAAAAGTGACAGCTGAAAGTAAACATCGGATTTTGTGATAAATTGTTTTGCCAACAAACTCTGCTAGTAATAGAATTTATAAATGTAATATCCATATAAAGAAATATCGCAATCGAAATTTGTACGTCAAAATGTTTCATTTAAAATTGTAAACCAGAGCAGCTGCCACTTTTTATGTTTCACAATGCAACTTTTGTGAATTTTTTCCCAAAAACGTTTACAATGACCAACTTTATCATGATAACTTAATCAGACTTTTGTGTAAAATAATGTGATTCTGAGGGAAGGCATGATTAGGCTATCATGTGATAAAGTTTATCATAACCAGACATTGAGTATTGTGTTGTTTATGCTGAGCCTGCAGTTTCCATTTACCTCGCATTTTAACATTTAGCCCAATATGCAGGATTTATTTTCGCATTTACCATACAAATTTTGAAACCTAAATGCAATTAAACGCAACTTAATTTTTGCATTAGCATTATAAATGCTGAAATCAACCCTGCAATCTTCGAAGAAAATCTCGATTCGAATTCAAAATAGTGGCAATATTGGCATTTTTTTCTTGGTATTCTCCATGGCATTGTAGGTTAGAAGAAACGCTGATTTTGTTACTAACACACACACTCTTTATTGACAGCGGTGATAATTTATTCGTCAATGCTGATACTATCATACTAGTATGTTTGTTTCTTAGCAGACGGTTGTCCGTTGTTGCCAACACCTACAAAGAACCAAGGGAAAGGACAAGAATTGGACAGGCCGAAACTACGTGGGCAATAACAAAGGAACATACCGTACTCACACGTACACAGTTGTTGACATCATTTTTTGTTATTCGCTTTAAGAACATGATGCAAATGTTGATAGAATGACGTCACTGACTCTCAGATGTTGTGACAAATGACTGTCAGTGTGTTTGCAGGGTATACAGATAATATCGGCTCAACAGCCGATTAGATTTTTTTCATTTTATTTTCGATAAAATCTCAAACTTGCCTGCAATCGGTTTGTTTACATTTTAACATGTGCTGTGTTGTTCTGATGTTTTAGAGAATCAATTTCCAATATGACCGCCTAGCTATTACCTGTTTTACTATGCCATGGTATTCTCTCATTATCTTTCATACGTAAACACTCAGCAAAATTTATACTGATTTTCAATGTGTAATTATCTTGCGTGTTGTGTGATATTGGTAAAATAAAACCATCTACAAGTTAATCTGATGTTTGCGAATGGAGTTAATCGAAAAATTTAATAAACAAAAACATATGACTCGAACTTGCTAGATGTGCATTTACTTAATGCGCCACCATGAACGTGTTTTTGAGACCAATGTCCGAAAATGTTAAATGCTGAGGTAATTGTTTCCTTTAGGAGACAACTGCTAAACCACGTCTGAAATCATCGGGAAACGTCGGTAACAATAATCCGGAAGCGGATTTGCGAGTGTTTTGTCTCAGTGAAGAGATATTTGCAATCAAAATTTTCCGCCATTTTCATGTGGTTGCTGTAATCACAGATTAGGGTGTAAAGAAAAGTGCAAAAAAGTGTTCCGCGCAGAAATACTGTGGATCGCGTAGCCGGTGTTGGACCGGCTAAGGGTTATTTTTTTGAAGAGCGGCCGAAGGCCGCTTACGCAGAAAGGTGTTCTGAACATAAATATCTTGGATCAAGCCCGCTATTAGTAATCGGACCTAGGTAATTTTAGAGTTTTTTTGCGAATAACTTTTCACTGAAACAAAACATTTAAAATCCGCGGTAATTGTTTTCTTTAGGAGACAGCTGCTAAAACACGTCCAAAAATGTCGGGAGAGGTATCAAACAACGCGTTTTGACTTCGGTATCAACAATCCGAAAGCGGATTTTCAATTTTTTGTTTCAGTGAGAAGTTATTCGAAAAAAACCCAAAAATGACCCGGGTCCGATCCCAAATAGGGGGCTTGATCCAAGGTATCTATGTGCAGAACACCTTACTGCGTAGGCGGCCTTCGGCCGCGCTTCAAAAAATAACCCTTAGCCGGTCCAACACCGGCTACGCGGTCCACAGTATTTCTGCGCAGAACACACTTTTTGCACTTTTCGATCCACCCTAATCTGTGATTACAACAACCACATGAAAATGACAGCAAATTTTCAACTTTGATGGCAAATATCTCTTTACTGAAACAAAAACTCGAAAATTCGCTTCTGGATTATTGGTACCGAGGTCAAAACGCGTCTTTTGATACCTTGCCTGATAATTTCCGACGTGTTTTAGCAGTTGTCTCCTTAAGCAAACAATTACCAATGCTGAATTTAAAATTCAACATGAACGGCACATTATCCACTTACTATAACTCATTTGTTATGCGCATGGGGTGGTGTAAAGTCATTTTCATTCCATGCGTTCTTGCATTGGGTAGACAGGTCCTGCTGGGTACCTTGATCCTCAAGACAATTCCTATTGTGTGGCAACCTCTCACGAGTTCTTTATGTACTTATATTTGAATTCTTTTTCACCCACTTTCGTTTGTGTCAATTTTCGCAGCCTCAGCAGCACATATATAATATTTGGATAAATTAATGTTGATTCTTCCGAAAAAATATTGTTTCAGAAAGTTACGACAATTGTGCTATATAATTACACAATCCAAATATTATTTCGACCATTCTGACAGCAATAGAAGTGGTGCTAGAACCTCAGCATCGATTTCATGCCTAATTATGAAAGCTGAAAGAAAAATGCTTGATTAAAACAGAAGTTAGATGTAAATATATGTATATAGATTTTACAGATGCGAATACAGAAAACAACGTAAACATAGATGGTTTATATGTCATGATCTATCTGCAGATGAGCACAAATCGAGTTTCTTATGTAGATTGCATATTGGCCCTCTTGCCAGAAACAGGACCGTGTTAAAATAAAAATGGTGATCACTAAATTTCGGCATATTGAGGTAACTTTGATCAATATTGTGGGTTCCTTATGGTAATCGGGATTTTTGTCAAACGTTAAAAGGTTACTACATTGAATTCATTAAATCAATATCGGAAAATTTTCTATTGATGCCTACCTCTAGATGGTTCCGATCTGTAAACGTTGTTTTCTGCCAAAATACTTTTATTGTTATTCATAAAAATAAAATGTTCTGAAAAGTAGACCTGTGTACTTTGCAGGAAGTTTTCGGCTAAAGCGTTTCCTAATTATAGTTTGTCCAACGTCTATTAATTCTTATACAGAAATTTGTTGTCGTACAATTGCTAGCACCTTCAACAAGATTACCAGTGGTGTGCTCTGTGAGAAGTGGAGGAAAATTGCCGTCGCCTACAGACTATGAATTTAAGGGGCACTGCTCCCAAGAAGGAGGGAAAGATGCGTATTCGCGCTTTTCCGGTAAGTAACATTTTTGAAACGTTTTAAATTTCTATTACAATTGTAAACAATTTAATAGTCATGGCAGGATATCTTTGGCGTTTGACTTCATAAATTTAAGTAACATGCTCCAAAAGTATATTATCCATCAGAAATATAATCATTAGACCATAAATTCTTCCATACATTTTGTGTGTTGAGTAATGGCCAACAGGCGAAATAGAATGTGTAATATTTATCGTTGCAACAATGTCGGATATTCTATATGCATGTTTGTTTGAATACTGCCCAACAATCATTTCTGTAAATGTTTTTCAAAATAATTTAAAGTAAACTTGCTACAATAAGCCATATGTAAGCTTTTTCAGTTTTAATTTATTTGAAAGTTTCAAGTAAACTTTTTATGAACTTCCAGAAAAAACTGTTACAAATAATTTCAATTGAGAAGTGAAATGCAAATGTTTATAAAAATTCAGAAAAAACGATTTGTCAGTTTTTTTCTTTTCATCTTAAAATATTTCCAATTCTTTTCAAGCAAGATTTTATATGAGAATGACGGCGAAAAAGCAAAAATCATGGCTGCATCTTAACCACTTCCGAAATCTGGTAATAGTTGGTTTAAGTTGCAGCATTCAATGTATGATTAGAACTAAGTTATTTATTTTATTGCAATAGCTAAATAAAGGGTGGTTTTTTTAGGGGTATAGAACTTTGAATTGAAATAAAACACAAGAAACTCGTTTTAAGGTCCATCAATTTGGCTTTATTGGAAGGATAATTTTATGCCATTAATGTTTAAATATGACTTCGGCCATGTGGCCGCCGCGGCTGGCTCGAATAAAGCCAATTCTACAGGTCCAATTTTCAACCACTTTTTCGAGCATATGGGGCCGTATGTCGGCAATAACGCCACGAATGTTGGCTTCCAATTCCCCTAACGTTTCTGGTTTGTTGGTGTAGACGAGCGACTTCACATATCCCCAAAGAAAATAATCCAATGGTGTCAAATCACATGACCTTGGTGGCCAATTGACAGGTCCATTCCGCGAAATTATGCGCTCATCGAATGTTTCCTTCAATAAATCGATTGTGACGTGCGCTGTGTGGCATGTAGCGCCGTCTTGTTGGAACCACAACTCATCCACATTCATGCCATCCAATTCGGGAACAAAATAGTCGGTTATCATGGCTCTATACCGGTCTCCATTAACGGTAGCTGCCTCTCCAGCATTATTGCGGAAGAAGTATGGCCCAATGACTCCACCAGCCCATAGAGCACACCAAACAGTCAGTTTTTGTGGATGTAATGGCGTTTCAAGGGTCTCATGTGGATTCTCTTCACTCCAAATGCGGCAATTTTGCTTGTTGACGTAGCCATTCAACCAAAAATGAGCCTCATCACTGAACAAAATTTTGCGATGAAAATCAGCATCGAAATCAATCTCATTTTCGGCCCATACACCAAAATCACGACGCATTGCATGGTCTCGCGGCTTTAATTCTTGCACAAGCTGGATCTTGTAAGGTCGCAAGCCAAGATCTTTGCGCAAAATCTTCCATAAAGTTGATGGACAAAGCTCCAATTGCTGTGCACGGTGGCGAATCGATTCATTCGGGTCCTCTTCAACACTTTGCTCTACAGCGGCAATTGTTTCTTCGGTGCGCACTGTTCGACGTCTCTGCGGATGCGTATTATCACATAGAGTAAACGTAGTGCGAAAACGATCCATGGTTAACCGAATTAATTGCTCTGATGAACGATTATGTCGACCATAAAATGGACGGAGCTCACGGTAAACTTCGCGAACTGAACCATTATTTTCGAAATAAATTTGCACGATTTGCAAGCGTTGTTCTTTTGTCAACCTGTTCATGATGAAATGGCAAACCAAGCTGAACATAAATGACATTAGAGTTGCCAGATTTGACCACAAAATGCCAGTTTTATCTCTATTCGAAAAACAAACCTGTAAAAAAAACACCCTGTAATATACAAAATATGGCTTGAAAAAAAGTTAAAAAAAAAAACTTTTAGAGAGCTTTCTTTAAAATCTTTTTTGTAGGTTTAAATTAATAAGCTTTTTATCAACGTGTCGTTTCAATTACACAACGTTTATTTTCAAAAGTTTTATAAACGAAAAATCTGAATTTTGTAAGCTTAATATTTATTTCGGAAAGCTTTTTAAAGATTTATTTTAAGTTTACTATGCTTGTTGGGTGGTTACTAGATTTTGTCACGTGAATATAGTGTGATACCCTATTTTTTTAATTAATTAATTAATTTTATTTATTATACAGGAGTTGTGTGATAAATAACAAAACTACAGTTGCACCGTCCCTGGGTCTTGCCCCAAACTTAATTAGATTTGTGGATTTTACATATTTGATAACTTTCTCAATGTTTTTATTCTCCATTTTTAAGCACTCTGATGGTGTGCAGTTTCCAAATGTGGTTTCTCTGATGTTGGTAAATTGTTGGCATTCGTCGAGTAGGTGGATTAGGGACAGTTGGCTAGAGTTACAGTGCGGACATGGTGGTCGCCTTTCTCCCTTAATGTTTCTCACTATGTGTTGCAATCGTGTGCCCGATTCGAAGGCGGGTTAAAGTTTTTAAATTGTTGCAGTCAATGTCCGGTGTGCGGATAAGTTTGCTGCCGGTTTTGGCAAACCTAGCGTAATGGTGTTGCTACCCAACAAGCATAGTAAACTTAAAATAAATATTTAAAAAGCTTTCCGAAATAAGTATTAAACTTACATTTTCGTTTATAAAACGTTTGAAAAGAAACGACACCTTGATAAAAAGCTTATTAATTTAAACCTACAAAAAAGATTTTAAAGAAAGCTTTCTAAAAGTCTTTTTTTTTTTTAACTTTATTCAAACCATATTTTGTTTATTATTTAGCTATTGCAATAAAATAAATAACTGCTAATCATACGTTGAATGCTGCAACTTAAACCAACTATTACCAGTTTGCGGAAGTGGTTAAGATGCAGCCATGCTTTTTGCTTTTTCGCCGTCATTCTCATATAAAATCTTGTTTGAAAAGAATTGAAAATATTTTAAGTTGAAAAGAAAAAAACTGACAAATAGTTCTTTCTGCATTTTTATAAACATTTGCATTTCACTTTTAAATTGAAATTATTTGTAACAGGTTTTCTTGAAATTTATAAAAAGCTTACTTGAAACTTTCAAATAAAATAAAACTGAAAAAGCTTACATATCGCTTATTGTATCAAGTTTACTTTAAATTATTTTGAAAAACATTTACAGAAATGATTATTGGGTAGTTCACCGATAGTTTAGTCCCTAGTGTTTGTGTTCGTAGGCCAAATGGACAATGTCGTCTTTGAGTATCCATTCGGTACTGTAAGGAGGTTCAATTGTTGCGAGTTTGGCCCGTTGGTAGGTCGCTTCGTTGCCTTGAATGTTCAAATGTCCAGGGATCCACATTATCCTTCAAAGTTTGAGCCGACGACTGCGAATGCAGTTTGAGATGCCCCCACCAAGGTGGCAGCTAACTGCTAATTAACTTCGTCATCTGGCGACCGATGCTCACATTTGCTTCAGACCACCTCCCTATCCTACTCTCCGTTGAACGAACGACCGGTAAACTAACATACATTAACTTCACCAAAGCGGACTGGGACCATTTTACGGACTAAACAGATCGCACCTTCGCTGCCTTACCCACTCCGACAGACGTACGCAAAGGTGAAAGAGAGTTTCGCAAGGTCATCGATTCAGGCAGATTTATTCCTGCTGGTAGAATACCAGAAATTCGTCCGCATTTCCCTGCAGAATCTGCGGCAATGGCCAAACCCTCAAAATCCATCGGACCCGACGGAATCGCCATGAAGATGATCAAACAACTAGGCCACGAGGCACAGAGTTATTTAGCGGCTCTTTTTAATCTCTCTCTAACTAATTTTGTTATAACTGAGATATGGAAACAGGCGATTGTAGTTCCCCTACTAAAATCAGGGAAGCCGGCGAACCAAGGAGAGTCTTAGAGACCATTCTGCTCCCTTACTTCATTGCAAATCTGAAATTGGCCGATCACCTTCATGGTTTCCGCAAATCTCATAGCACGACATCCGCTTTGAATGCCATTACAACACAAATAAATCATGGTTTGAATCCACACCCACGCATTTGATATGGTCAACCATGCCACACTCCTCCGAAATCTGGAAGAGACACCGCTCCCTGCCGGCCTTAAAAGGCGGACCGCTAATCACCTCAATGGTCGACAGGCATCAGTAAAATCCAGGAACAAGAAATCTAGGCCACGAAGAATAAAACAAGGGGTGCTGCAAGGTGGTGTTCTCTCCCCTTTTGTTTAATTTCTATATTTCACCTTTACCTGCCTAAATTTTTCTGGAATGACAAAGGTGGTCATGGACAGATTGAAGACAGTTGTGAGGTACCTTACTCCCTCATCGCCAAGATGTTTTAACATCAGCAAGGATACACCGTCGGGGCCGATCGATTTAGAGCCTTTAGACCCCCGTATGACCTCCTGAATCTCTGTTGTGGTAATGGCAATGGGTGCTTGACTATTTTTTCGTTTGGTTGTTTCCCTGGTAGCGCATCTGATTTCCTTGTCAACTGGAAGATGCAGTAAAAATTGCCGGCAGAAAGAGGTCGCGCATCTCTTCGGTTTCGACTTGACCTTATCGCCGAAGGCGATGGATATTGTGTCGTTAGGTTTAGTCTTATTTGACAAGGATTTGGCAGTGGACCATAATTTGCCAACATCAGCTGAGAGGTTGCAGGACCTTAGATGGTCCACTCACTTGGCGCTTTTGTTTTGATCAACCAGCCGTCTGATTTTCGCATTGATGATCCGCAAGATAAAAGCGTCGCACATGTTCCCGCTCGTTTGCCAGGGCCGCTGCCTCTGAGTCTATGATCATGTGAAATGCTCTTGGTAGGAAGCTTTATTAAAATAAATAACAACAATAACAAAGATTCGATTTTCCTGGGTGACAAAGCTAAGATCGATTGAGAGGGTGATGGGAAATGGCACACCATCGTACAAGAGTCAGCGCAGTTGATGAGGTAAGCCGGTTCTATCGTACCGGAATGACCCGGGCTTTTTTTACCCGGCCAAGGGCTGTTATTTCAGTGTAACCTTGTCACGTCCCATTCTCAAATTGTCATTCTCGGAGCAAACTCTTGCAGCGGGGCACCATGTTGTACACGCCTTAGGGCGTCCCGCGGTACACGTCGCTCCCGCGCCCCCCCACCGCCCACACTATCCTCCAGCGACCACAATGGCGGCCCACGACTAGCAGCACTGCTGCAATGCCCGCCTCACCCACCCGACTGCCGCTCACGCTCAACAGCGTCTCCAATCCTATCCTCTCCTGAATAGTTCAACGAGCACTGCCGAGTCCCCTCTGTATATGCCCCCAATGCCCCCCCATACTTCCAGCACGCACATTGGTCAGGACCACCATCTTCTCGTGCCTTTCACAATGTGCACGATTTGCCGGCAAAGACTATATACGCCTGCGTCAACGGTCAAATGCAACAATTGTCTTGGCCTATGTCACGTTCTTATATGCTCTGGGCTCGCGAACAGAAACCTCTGGACGGAAACGTTTACATCAACATCAAATTTTCAAGGTTCATTACCTTCTAGACTGCGACACAGCTTAGGCCATAGCCTTCCACCATCCAGGCAAACGCATCCGTCCCTCACGCCTAGTATGACCCCAACCTCACCTCCTGCGCACTTCAGAACTTGACAGCTTAATTGTAACGGATTAGCTGGAAAGATCGCGGAGATAACTCAATATATGGAGCTAAACACCATCAAAATCGCTGCGATTTAAGAGACCAAACTGACCATCAGATCAGTTTTACGAACTTGTGATGGGTATAATGTACATCGGAAAGACCGTCCCAGCAGTAATGGCGGTGGTCTCGCGTTTATTACACACCACACTGTACAATATAATCTATTTGTTCCCGACATCGACCCGAGGGACTCTACCTTATAATGCCAAGGTATAGTGCTCCGGTCAGGCGATGTCGATCTCCAAATTATTAACATCAACATTCCCCCTGTCACATGTTGCCCGAGGAAACATCACCCCGACATAAGTGCGTTGCTAAGAGGGGATAACCGTTTAAACGGTTGTAGATCAACCGTTATTACGCATATTACTCGCCTCTTACGACCGGTATGCCTACCTCGGGCATATTCTAAGCCCCTAACCCGCAGGGGCGACCGTTTAATCCTCAGTGACTTCAACGCACATCACGATCTCTGGCACTCCAATCTGCCAGTAGACAGCAGAGGGCATACACTTGCAGAACAAAGAGATGACTCGGCATTCTGTACAGTAAACGGAGACGCGCCCACCAGAGTGGCAGGCAACTGCCACAGCTCGCCAGACCTAACGATCGTAAGCGCAGGACTTATAAACTGCGTCAACTGGCGACCGATGCTGACATTGGCATCCGACCACCTGCCAATTATACTCTCAATCTGAACGAAGAACCTTTATCAACTTCAGCAAAGCGAACGGTCCCAGTTTTACCGACTATACACAGCGCTCCTTTGCTGCCCTACCCATACCGACAGACGTACGCCAATGTGAACGAGAGTTACGCAAGGCTATTGATTCAGCCTCCGGCAGCTTCATTCCCGCTGGAAGAGTTCCGGAAATTCGACCGAATTTGCCTGCGGAGGCAGCGGCAAGAGAACGCGACCAAGTGAGACATTTCCACAGCAGCCGGTTCTATCGTACCGGAATGACTCGGGTTTCTATATCCGACCGAGGGCTGTTATTTCGACACTACCCTGTCTAACTTGTCACCTTTCCCTCTAACATTGTCCTTGCAGCAGGTCTGCTCAAAAATCTCCTGCTCCGGGCTGGTGTTGAATCCAACCCGGGACCAAGAGAATGGATCTGCTTCGTTTGCTGGAAGAAGATTTACGTTAAACGTTCACACTCCTTCCAATGTAATACATGTAAAAGATGGTTGTACAAAACTGGGTGCTCCGGGCTAAATCCCTCCACACATAGGCCCCCTAGTTTCTACAAAACTTTTGTGGCCCCTTGCTGTTCACGCCCTAGGGCGTCTCGTCTTATAGATTGCGACGCAGTGCAAGACCCGTGGGATTATTTCCCTCCTTCGCACTTTTGTGTCCTACAGTTGAATTGCAACGGTTTAATCGGCAAGGTTAGTGAGATAGTGAGTTCCATGAAGGGGCAAAATATCAAGATTGCTGCTATTTAAGAAATAAAGATAGGCGCCCGATCAAATCTTCGGACCTGTGATGGGGGCGGACTTGCCTTCATTACTCATCAATCAGTGCAATATCGTCTATTTGAGCCTGATGTCGACCCAAGGGACAACACCTTAGAATGTCAAGGTATGGTTGTCCGGTCAGGCGATCTTGAAATAATTAACATTTACATACCTCCTGCCACCTGCTGCCCGAGGGATTACCACCCTGACATCAGTGCGTTACTCAGAGGCGATAATCGTATAATCCTCGGAGACTTCAACGCACACCACGACCTGTGGCACTCAAGCCTACGGGTTGATGGGAGGGGACAGGAATTAGCATTCCCACAACAGCCGGTTCTATCGCACCGGAATGACCCGGGTTTTTTCACCCGGCCAAGGGCTGTTATTTCAGTGTAACCCTGTCCAATCTGGGGCAGGGCGAAGCACTGTTAACAACAACAACAACAACAACGACAGGAATTAGCTGAACAAATAAACGATTCGACGTTTTGCACTGTGAACGGGGATGTCCCCACGAGAGTCGCGGTTGTTGTTGTTAACAGTGCTTCGCCCGGCCCAATGGACTCGATCACTTTAAATTGTCATCAGGCTCTTCTAACGGAAGTCCGAGGAAACGCGCAGTTTCCACAGGGTTGGACCAGAGTGATGTAGGTGTTAGAAGAGTAGGTTCGACTGACCAGGAGAGTAAGGTACCTAACAACTGTCTGCTATCTGTCTATGACCACCTTTGTCATTCCAGAAAAATGGAAACAGGCAAAGGTGGTGCCACTACTAAAGCCCAGCAAACCGGCCAACGAGGGGAGTCTTATCGACCAATGTCACTCCTCTCGCCGGTAGTGAAGACCTTAGAGACGGTCTTGCTCCCTTACTACACCGCTAACTTGCGACTAGCCGAACATCAGCATGGATTCCGTAAAATGCATAGCACTTCCACCGCGCTAAAGGCCATCACCACTCAGATAGGTGTCGCTCTCAACCAACATCGTCCAAATGACAGGACCGTGCTAGTTGCGCTTGACCTGTCGAAAGCCTTCGACTAAAGCGTTGGACTGCCAACTATCTAAGTGGCCGGCAGTCATCGGTTGAATTTAGAGGCGAAAGATCAAAACCACGTATAATTAAACAAGGAGTGCCACTTTTGTTCAATTACTACATATCGAGGCTCCCTTCCCCACCAGAGGGTGTCTTGATTGTCTCCTACACCGATGACTGCACGATCCTGGCGACCGTCCCGTCTGTAGACGAGCTCTGCTCTAGAGTTAACTCATACCTCCCATCCCTGTCCGGTTTTTTCGCTGGACGAAATCTGACGCTGTCACCGACCAAGTCCTCGGCCACCTTATTTACGACGTGGACAGCTTAGGTGAACATGGAATTAGACGTCTACATCGACGGCATTAAGCTTCCGACTGTCACACACCCCAAAATCTTAAGGGTCACGTTTGATAACATGTTCAACTACGGTGCTCATGTAGCCGCGATTGCCACCAAAGTACAAAGCCGTAACAAAATCCTCAAGTCACTAGCTGGCAGCACTTGGGGGAAAGATAAAGAAACGTTACTGGCAACGTACAAGGCATATTTTCTTCTAAAGATCGATTCTGTAATTTCTTTTACCAAATTTTCTGTTTTAGATTAAGTTATTTTTAAACAAAATTTTTATTCTATCATTTTATATATTTATACTATGCCATTCTTAATTGCTGCTATGAAATAATTTTCCTAAAATTTTTGTACCAGGATATTATTTAAATAAATACAAATACAATCGGCCAGCCAGTTCTGAGCTACGCGACGCCTATATGGTCGCCGGGGCTAGCAGATACACACTGGATGAGGTTGCAGGCCTGCCAAAACCCCGCACTCAGAACTGCCACGGGGTGCCTGCAGTGCTACAGGAACAAGCTCCACCTGTTGCCGATGAGGAACGCGAACTGACCAGGGAAACAAGAGTCATGCTGGCCCAACTTCGTTCTGGATACTGTAACAGACTAAACTCTTACCTATCCAGACTGAACCCTGACATGCGAAATGGCTGCCCGGCATGCGGCGTGTCTCCCCATCTGAATTAAAGATCTTAACGCGGAAATCCGACGGACGGTCAATGACTACAAGTTGACTAAGTGGAAGCAACACCTAGAGACATGCAACCTCTCCCGCGGAGTCGGCAAATTATGGTCAACAGTAAAGGCTCTATCAATCCGCCATTACATTTGGTGACAGCGTCAAATCGGACCCAACTGAAGGTCTGCAAGTCTGCCAAAACACCGCCATCAGAACTGCCACGGGATGTCTCCTAATGTCATCGGATTCTCACGTTTATCAGGAGGCCAAAATGCTCAATACACGCGAGCGCCATCTATTGGATGAATCTCCGCTCCCGAGAGACATAAGGAAACATCTCCGTAAGCACTATGATGAGATCCGGCACCACATTACCTTGCCGTTTGATCTGCGCAACCATAGGACTCCAAACGACAGCGTCAAATCGGACCCAACTGAAGGTCTGCAAGTCTGCCAAAACACCGCCATCAGAACTGCCACGGGATGTCTCCTAATGTCATCGGATTCTCACGTTTATCAGGAGGCCAAAATGCTCAATACACGCGAGCGCCATCTATTGGATGAATCTCCGCTCCCGAGAGACATAAGGAAACATCTCCGTAAGCACTATGATGAGATCCGGCACCACATTACCTTGCCGTTTGATCTGCGCAACCATAGGACTCCAAACGACCTCCACACCGAGTCGGTAGACAGATCCCTTAGATCTCGGCCAGTGAATCCTGTAATTGACATCGAACCACCTGAAATAGCTGATGAGGATCGTATTCTTCCGAGGGAGACTAGAGTCATCCTAGCACAACTTCGCTCTGGATATTGTAATAGGTTAAACTCTTACTTATCCAGACTGAACCCTACCATACCAAATACGTGCCCTGCATGTGGTATGTCCCCTCATGATACCAAACATCTCTTTTCCTGTTCAATTGAACTTACTCTTCTAACACCAATATCACTCTGGTCCAACCCTGTTGAAACTCCCGTTAGAAGAGCTTGATGACGATTCTCAGAGTGATCGTGCCCATTAGACAGGGCGAAGCACTGTTAATAACAACAACAACAAGATAGGGGTAGTTGTTTTACATCAGCGCAGTTTAAAGACTACTTAGAACATAAACCAATTACTCATGTAAAAGTGGCGGCAAATTCGCCGCAAGCGAATAAACAAGTAGAAAGAGTTAACAGAAGTTTAGTGGGAATCTTAGCCAAACTCAGTGACCCAATACTCCATGCCGACTGGCTAAAACAACTAGGAAAAATTCAATTTGCGCTTAATAACTCGGTAAATAGATCAATTGGAATAACCCTAAGCCAGGCTTTGTTTGGTGTAAACCAAAGGGGCGAAATAATAGACAAACTTACCGAATAGCTAGACGAATACACTTCAAGCCTGGGGGGAGGGATTTGGAAATGGTGCGTATCGGTGTAGAGAAAAATATCGAGCACAATGCGTACACAAGAAACTTCCGAATGATCGTTACGTAGTTAGAGACATTGAAAATAGGTCAATCACTCAAATGCCTTATGACGGCGTTGTTGAGGCCTGTAACATAAAACTTTGGAAGAGTAAAGAAATAGAGGGTGAATGTGAAAGCGACACCAACCCAATTAATGCGACATAAGAACGTTCGTCATGTATGCAACTTAGGCTGATCGAGACCGATCATTAGGCCAGGATTGGCCGAGTTGTAGTAGGTGTAGACTCAGGGTTATAATAACCATACTAGCTATGAGTACTAATTGTTATAAGTTGGCAACACCAAATATTATAAAATGTACGAACATGACTAGCGAATAATAAAGAGGACATTGATTCGTGAAACTTCTACAGACGGAACGATGAGGTTCTGTGTGGATTATCGGAAGTTGAACGACGTAACGAAGAAAGACAGTTATCCGTTGCCAAGAATCGACGATACTTTGGATTCGATTTCTGGTACTAAATGGTTTTCCACACTGAACTTGAAAAGCGGCTACTGGCAAGTGGAGGTAAAGGATGAATATAAAGAAAAGACAGCCTTTAGTGTTGGAAAAGTGATTTGGGATGGCCATTCGGACTATGCTCCAGCTACTTTTGAGAGACTCATAGATCAGGTACTAAAAGGATTGCACTGGAAAACATGTTTCGTGTACCTGGACGATATCATGGTGCTGGGAAAAAGTTTTTAAGGATCCCGCTAATAACTTGGAGGAAGTTTTCCAAAGGATAGCTGGTGCTGGTCTGAAATTAAGTTTCCAGAAGTGTTCCTTGTTTAAAAAGGAAGTAAGTTATTTGGGTCACAAGGTAACGACGGAAGGTATCTGCAGTGCTAGGGAAAAGATCGAAGCCGTAAGAGATTGGCCAAGACCGAGAAATTTGCATCAGTTACGGAGCTTCCTTGGGCTGTGCACGTATTATCGCCGATCTGTACCGAATTTCACCAGCGTAGCTAGAAGTCTCCATGACCTTACCAGGAAGAATATGAGATTTGAATGGAAGAAAGAACAGGAGGTGGCTTTTCAAGCATTGAAGGAACAACTATGCACTGCCCCGATGTTAGCATATCCAATTCCAGGTTCAAAGTTTATTCTGCATACAGATGCGAAGGGTTATGCTATAGGTGGTGTTTTGTTGCGTACTATAGCCGAACAATCGGGAGGCCTGAAAGGAACTATTGTGTGGCACGGAAAGAACTGTTGGCATTGGCAGAGTGCGTTAAACATTTCCACAAGTATCTCTATGGGCAGCGATTCCACGTCAGGACAGACCATGCAGCGTTGAAATGGCTCTTGCAGTTCCGTAATACGGAAGGTCAACTGCCACGCTGGATAGAGCGACTGCAAAGTTGTCACTTTTCCATAGAGCATCGCAAAGGTAGCACCCACGGAAATGCCATGTCACGACGACCATGCAACTTGGAATGCAAGCATTGTTCCAAAGATGAGGCCAAGGAAGACATAGATGAGCAGTTGATGACTATAACATCTACGGAGGAATGGGACGTGGATCAATTAAGGAAGTGTCAGCACGAAGGTCCAGATTTTACACGTTTGATGCAAGGTTTCGAACGAAACGACCGACAATCCAGAGAAGGGATGTCTGCAGAAAGTCCTGTTGTCAAGTCATATTGGGCACAGTGGAACAGTTTACAATTGGAGTCCGGTTGTTTGGACCGAATATGGGAGAGTGAGAATGGTCAATGTGTTCGTAAGCTGATAGTCGTCCCAAGGAAGAAAATCTCTGAAAAAATCTAGCAGAGATTCTATGGCCATGGATGTAGCTGGCCCATTTCCTACTAGCAAACTCGGAAACAAATATGTACTAGTAGCCCTGGATTATTTCAGCAAATCGGTAGCAAGGTTTGGTGCACCGATGGAGCTACATTCTGATCAAGGCAGGAATTTCGGAACAGCTGTATTCCATGAAATGTGCAAGACATTGGGCATTCGGAAAACTCGAACTACTGCACTGCATCCTCAGTCAGATGGCATCGTTGAACGATTCAATACAACCTTGGAGTAACACCTAAAGAAAATGGTGGATAGGTTCCAGAAGGATTGGGATAGTCACATCTTTTGGTTCCTCATGGCATATCGCTCTGCAGTACATGAAACAACGGGTCAGACTCCAGCAAAGGTTATTTTTTTGGAATGATCTTCGGTTGACAGCTGACTTGAAGTTTCGAATAAAGGTTGAAGGGGAAATGAGAGAAATACACGACCTTGCCATGAGTGATCAGATGAAAGCCAGGTACGACAAAGCAATAAACTCGGAAGGTTTTATGGAGATTTAGTTCTGCTATACAACCCACAACGTAAGAAAGCTTTGTCCCCAAATCTGCAATGTAACTGGGAAGGCCCATTCAAAGTTATGAAGCTGATCAACCATGTTGTCTATCGCATACAAACTATTGGAAGGCCACGGAATAAGTTGAAGGTGGTCCATTTGGAAAGGCTAGCTGCGTTTGGTTCGAGCAATGTGCCTGATCGGGACGATCTGACTTGGGTGGAGGGTAGTGTGGCGAATATACCCAAGTATGTACCATCCCTAACTCAATAACACTCCTACCACTAGAGAAAGAGAGATCGCGAGTGTTTGCGAATATGAGGCAAAGAGGAGATGTCAATACAGAAGACCGACCCTTCGAGAACACGAAGATGGAACAAACAAGAAACTTCTGGGTGCGTAGGGTAGCACCCTGTTGCACTGTAAAAGACAGTGACCAAACAAGGCACGCGATCAGTTTATTTTCAAGTGTTGTACAGTGAACTTACTGTGGAGTTACCAAACTCGTGAAATTGAATTGCGTTTATTACCAGTTAATAAAACTAGCTATTTGTTACAGTATTTGTGCGTGTGTTTTTTGCTTTTGGCTTTATAGCACATATCCTTAAATAATTTTTTTTTAAATCTACTATTCTTAATAAAAAAGCACATATAAGACCATCTTTACTGGCGGATTTATAATAATAACAAACCCAACGAATTACCCACCATCCCGCCCAACCGACACGAGGGGCGTGTCCGCATAATACAAATTTGCGGAGTGTTTGAAAGGCGGAGGTTTGTTAAGCGCCGAGATCTCAAACTGCTCAGCTACAGACAAATATTAGTCGGCTAATAACGATACATACAAACATTTAACTACATAAATACTACAGTATAACTCATTTGTTAAGAGAGGATAGAACAGTTTTTTGTTTACAAAAAGCGAGTCCGAAATATCAAAATTTGCTGAATGAGAGTAAAAATCTTCTGGAAAGGCTCGTGTAATTGAAAATTTGTTCTGCATGGCTTCAGAACAATAGATGTAAAATGTCTTGAAGCTCGGCAAAAAAAAAAAGGGATAGAAATTGATCCATTTAAGAGTTTAGATATAAATATTACACCAAGCATTTTCCTATGACTTGCCAAGGTTGGGGAATTTATAAGTTTCAAACGTTTAGTATAAAGTGGAAGGCTTACAATGAATCCCATTGAAGATTTCTCAGGGAAAAAAGTAAGAATTGTTTTTGGATTGATTGTAGCCTATCAACATAAACTTGATGACGCGGATTCAAAATAATCGAACCATATTATAATATAGGTCTAACTAAAGTAGTGAAAATAGTCTTAGTAACATAAGGGTCGCTAAATTCTGTTGAGCACTGTTTTATTTTGTTTTGTTGTTTTTCCGACAGGGTGAATAATTGATGTATATTGACCACCTTAACCCGTTCAAGACTGTGGTTGTTGATTGCATAAGAACCTGGCTGTATATATCTACTTGAAAAACACATAAATTTACATTTGGTTAGATAGAGCGGTATATGGTTTACGTAGCACCAAGTAACTAAGTAGTCTAAATCCGGTTGAAGCAAAGAACGATCTTCCACCGACGCATATGACTCAAATAGTTTTACATCGTTTACATACATCAAGAGTTTTGAATACTTTATTGTTGAACAGATATGGTTTAAGAACAGCAAATACAGAACTGGGCCAAGATGGCTGCCCTGAAGAACACCGGAGGTCGCATCAACGGCACTACAAAAAACATTTTAAAAAAATTACTCTTTGTGTTGTACCATTTAGATAGGAGTAGATCCAACGGGTAAGACCAGGTTGAAAACCAATCAGATAAAGTTTGTGAATTAAACTTTGTCAAATGCTTTACTAAAGTCGGTGCATATAACGTCGGTGTGGAGATTATCACTAAAGCCATTCAAGACGTTATTGTCGATTTACCATTACAAAATCCATGCTGAGAACTTGCAATCAGTGTTGAGATAGAAAATGTTACTTGAGTGGTAACGATTGCTTCAAATAACTTGGGAATAGCTGATAGCTGTTCTATAGACGACTTAATCCCACTTTTATGAAGGGGTATAATAAAAGACGCTTTTCATGGAGTCGGGGAAAACGCTGCACTTTAAAGATATATTTTGCACACTTTTTAGGGAAGCATGTCGGGATTAAGTCAGGGCCATATTTGACCGACTCCTTTAGGGTCCTTAAATGTAACGCAACATCTTCGCTGTTTAAATTTGGAACGTAGCACTATGGAGTACTGTACATAATCTGAGCGGAACCCAATTTTCTTGGGTCTACCACATTATCCCCAAATTCAAAATCCCCAAATCAAAATCCCCAAAATCACAATCCCCAAAGGAAAAATCCCCAAAATCAAAATCCCCAAAATCAAAATCCCCAAAATCAGAATCCCCAACACGCGACAGGCTGGAGGGCAGTCTACAATTGCTTCTCTTACTATTTGGGATGGTTCCAGGGGGGATGATGTGGCCATTTCTTTCACTTTGTTATTCGATTCCGTTTTTGATGAAAGATGAGCGCTTGGATCGTGGTTGTGTAAAGTAGGAGCCCTATTTACTTCATGGTTTCCATTGCTTTCTTTGGTTATGACAACACCTTTGCACAGGAGTGCCTTCCTTTGTGAACACGACCAACGAAACTCTTGTTTTTTCTTATTTTTGGAATGAAAGTTTGAATACCACATCCATCGACGAAAATTTTTTGACCACCTTTGTTTGATTTTGTAACAATAACTTCCATTATTTTTTAATTTAAATAACACTTTGATAAAAAATCAGATACACGCACCGAGGTAAAGACGTTGAAAAATGTATGCAAAAGAGCAATTAGTGAATCGATTTCTGACTATATAACTTGCTACCGTTTTGTTTGCGATTAGTATATGAAAATATGTTTATTAAAGAATAGATGAAATGTTATGCTTTTGTTTTAATAGCAATGCTGCTGAGAATTAATGCTTTTCATCAATTAGGTCAGCTAGTAATGCGTGAATCTAATATAGTACCGTAGCCGAGTGGCTAGAGGGTCCGACAACCATGCAACCGGCGTGGGTTCAATACTAGTTCAAGGCTCTATATTTTAAAACTTTTTTTTAGAAGAATAAAATAACCAAAACTAATATTTTTAATTTTTTTAATTAAAAAAAAAACTTAATTAATTGTAACAAATTTTAAAGAAGTAAAAAAACTCCCCTGGCCAGGACTTGAAATTGCACCCATTGACTTGATAATCAGTGTGTTACACCGCTGAGCTACCATCCACACGTTCAACTTGGCGGCAAAATGCACTTAACGTTACAAACATAAAACGCACATGAAACACCACTTTTGTATCAATTTTTGTTATACTCTTGTTGTTCGTGTATCGCCCTTTTATTGTTTTGATGCTAATTCCAATTTAATATGATTGAATTATTGCGATTGATAGTGCCACATATGCATAGGTAAAAATATGTACGAGTATAGTCATAAAATTAAAATATGGTTATAGGTACATACATAAATACGAATTTTAGCTCAGATCGAACAATGTTTTTGCTGTTTGTTATACGGTAACATTGTTTATTCAAAACATGGAAATTTTGTTTGGGCATTTTGATTTTGGGGATTTTTTCTTTGGGGATTTTGATTTTGGGGATTTTTACTTTGGGGATTTTGATTTTGGGAATTACTTATTTGGGGATTTTTTTTTCCTTGGGGATTTTGTGTTTGGGGATTTTTTTTTCGGGGATTTTGTGTCAAAGTGTTATTTAAATTAAAAAATAATGGAAGTTATTGTTACAAAATCAAACAAAGGTGGTCAAAAAATTTTCGTCGATGGATGTGGTATTCAAACTTTCATTCCAAAAATGAGAAAAAACAAGAGTTTCGTTGGTCGTGTTCACAAAGGAAGGCACTCCTGTGCAAAGGTGTTGTCATAACCAAAGAAAGCAATGGAAACCATGAAGTAAATAGGGCTCCTACTTTACACAACCACGATCCAAGCGCTCATCTTTCATCAAAAACGGAATCGAATAACAAAGTGAAAGAAATGGCCACATCATCCCCCCTGGAACCATCCCAAATAGTAAGAGAAGCAATTGTAGACTGCCCTCCAGCCTGTCGCGTGTTGGGGATTCTGATTTTGGGGATTTTGATTTTGGGGATTTTGATTTTGGGGATTTTTCCTTTGGGGATTATGATTTTGGGGATTTTGATTTGGGGATTTTGAATTTGGGGATAATGTGGTAGACCCAAGAAAATTGGGTTCCGCTCAGATTATGTACAGTACTCCAGTAGTGCTACGTTCCAAATTTAAACAGCGAAGATGTTGCGTTACATTTAAGGACCCTAAAGGAGTCGGTCAAATATGGCCCTGACTTAATCCCGACATGCTTCCCTAAAAAGTGTGCAAAATATATCTTTAAAGTGCAGCGTTTTCCCCGACTCCATGAAAAGCCTCTTTTATTATACCCCTTCATAAAAGTGGGATTAAGTCGTCTATAGAACAGCTATCAGCTATTCCCAAGTTATTTGAAGCAATCGTTACCACTCAAGTAACATTTTCTATCTCAACACTGATTGCGAGTTCTCAGCATGGATTTTGTAATGGTAAATCGACAATAACGTCTTGAATGGCTTTAGTGATAATCTCCACACCGACGTTATATGCACCGACTCTAGTAAAGCATTTGACAAAGTTTAATTCACAAACTTTATCTGATTGGTTTTCAACCTGGTCTTACCCGTTGGATCTACTCCTATCTAAATGGTACAACACAAAGAGTAATTTTTTTTAAAATGTTTTTTGTAGTGCCGTTGATGCGACCTCCGGTGTTCCTCAGGGCAGCCATCTTGGCCCAGTTCTGTATTTGCTGTTCTTAAACCATATCTGTTCAACAATAAAGTATTTAAAACTCTTGATGTATGTAAACGATGTAAAACTATTTGAGTCATATGCGTCGGTGGAAGATCGTTCTTTGCTTCAACCGGATTTAGACTACTTAGTTACTTGGTGCTACGTAAACCATATATCGCTCTATCTAACCAAATGTAAATTTATGTGTTTTTCAAGTAGATATATACAGCCAGGTTCTTATGCAATTAACAATCACAGTCTTGAACGGGTTAAGGTGGTCAATATACATCAATTATTCACCTTGTCGGAAAAACAACAAAACAAAATAAAACAGTGCTCAACAGAATTTAGCGACCCTTATGTTACTAAGACTATTTTCACTACTTTAGTTAGACCTATATTATAATATGGTTCGATTATTTTACTCGTATATGATGAACCAACGCAAGCCTGGTTCACTAAAGAGCTAAAAATTTAAAAAAATAAAAAATCTCGTTTTTTAAATTATACAAGAAAATTGGGAGTGCCACAAAATCCCCGAAAAAAAAATCCCCAAACACAAAATCCCCAAGGAAAAAAAAATCCCCAAATAAGTAATTCCCAAAATCAAAATCCCCAAAGTAAAAATCCCCAAAATCAAAATCCCCAAAGAAAAAATCTCTAAAATCAAAATCCCCAAACAAAATTTCCATGTTTTGAATAAACAATGTTACCGTATAACAAACAGCAAAAACATTGTTCGATCTGAGCTAAAATTCGTATTTATGTATGTACCTATAACCATATTTTAATTTTATGACTATACTCGTAGATATTTTTACCTATGCATATGTGGCACTATCAATCGCAATAATTCAATCATATTAAATTGGAATTAGCATCAAAACAATAAAAGGGCGATACACGAACAACAAGAGTATAACAAAAATTGATACAAAAGTGGTGTTTCATGTGCGTTTTATGTTTGTAACGTTAAGTGCATTTTGCCGCCAAGTTGAACGTGTGGATGGTAGCTCAGCGGTGTAACACACTGATTATCAAGTCAATGGGTGAAATTTCAAGTCCTGGCCAGGGGAGTTTTTTTACTTCTTTAAAATTTGTTACAATCAATTAAGTTTTTTTTTAATTAAAAAAATTAAAAATATTAGTTTTGGTTATTTTATTCTTCTAAAAAAAAAGTTTTAAAATATAGAGCCTTGAACTAGTATTGAACCCACGCCGGTTGCATGGTTGTCGGACCCTCTAGCCACTCGGCTACGGTACTATATTAGATCCAGTGACAAAATAGCCAACGCATTACTAGCTGACCTAATTGATGAAAAGCATTAATTCTCAGCAGCATTGCTATTAAAACAAAAGCATAACATTTCATCTATTCTTTAATAAACATATTTTCATATACTAATCGCAAACAAAACGGTAGCAAGTTATATAGTCAGAAATCGATTCACTAATTGCTCTTTTGCATACATTTTTCAACGTCTTTACCTCGGTGCGTGTATCTGATTTTTTATCAAAGTGTTATTTAAATTAAAAAATAATGGAAGTTATTGTTACAAAATCAAACAAAGGTGGTCAAAAAATTTTCGTCGATGGATGTGGTATTCAAACTTTCATTCCAAAAATAAGAAAAAACAAGAGTTTCGTTGGTCGTGTTCACAAAGGAAGGCACTCCTGTGCAAAGGTGTTGTCATAACCAAAGAAAGCAATGGAAACCATGAAGTAAATAGGGCTCCTACTTTACACAACCACGATCCAAGCGCTCATCTTTCATCAAAAACGGAATGGAATAACAAAGTGAAAGAAATGGCCACATCATCCCCCCTGGAACCATCCCAAATAGTAAGAGAAGCAATTGTAGACTGCCCTCCAGCCTGTCGCGTGTTGGGGATTCTGATTTTGGGGATTTTGATTTTGGGGATTTTGATTTTGGGGATTTTTCCTTTGGGGATTATGATTTTAGGGATTTTGATTTGGGGATTTTGAATTTGGGGATAATGTGGTAGACCCTTCGTAAGCTATCTCAAGAGAGGGATGGTATACGTCTTCGGGCAGAACTAGAGGCTCACACCGATGTACACAGAATTTGGGCAAGTCATCAACGAAGGCCAAATCTAAGACTTTTCCGAACTCAGTCGAAATAATATTAATCTCACTGAGACAAAAGTTTGTCATTTCGTTCAGAAAGTCATTGTTACACAACTTAGATGACGCTGGTACAATGTTGTTATCAATTATCCTGAACGAAGAACAAATAACACTTTTTAAAATTTCTTAATTTGACAGTATGTGAAATTATGGAAAAGTGACTCTTACGGCCTAATGTAGACAGAAAGTACCGCAAATTGTGTACACATGCTAGTTCACAAGAATTAATAATCAATACAAGCACTTTTTTACACAAAGTTTCGTTCGCGTTTGCATTTTATTATCTATTGCGCATTGTTTGTTTTCGACAGCGTTGCCATGTACGCCAGAATCGCGGTTACATGAGCTGCATTGCCACCGGTTACGATTTTCAGTTAGATAATCTTCCAGGTACAAAATTAGCTTTTTCGCACAGAATTAACCCGGTAGTGAATTAATTTGATCTGAATTGAATGGAAATTAAGTGGTATTTGTATAAAAAATATAAATAATGCCTTACTCATGTGGCCTTAAAGTTGATCGCACAAAACCAAAAGTGCAATGTGCAAGGTGTAAAGAGATTTTTCACTTAAGCTGTGTTGGTTTTTTACAAGCTAATATGAAGTACTTGCTTTCATCCAACAAGTGTTTTTTTTGTAAAGTATGCATGGAAGAGCGTTGCTATTCACTTCGCCCGCCTACCTCACTAGTTGCTTCTGCGTCGGATAAGTGTAATTCTTTACCTAGACAAACAGTCTGTAATGTTGATACAGACTCTCTCACTACCGCTCATGGAAATACTGGGGTCGGATTACGTTATACGTTCCGTGATCGAAAGTAAATTTTTAAATTACAATAGCACTGTGGAACAAATTCAGGTTAGCAAAAGTTAGGTCGATTCTGAGAGTGAGGGGTGAAAATAGAGGCTAAATTAGAAGACCCGTATCGCGGCGTTTGTTTATGTTAGTTCGAATTTTTTTTTTAATCGACCTACGAACTTTGCAGTCAAATGCCGATTTTCAGCATATTGTTTGTATGGTTTTTTGGCTATAACTCGTCGACTAATTGATATTTTTTCAATCTGTTAAAGCCAAATTATTGCTAGAGACATGTGCAACAATTAAAGTTTAATTAATTATAAAATTGTTGTGGTGCTTATGAAGCAAATGTTGGATTTTTTTTTTTTCTTTCTTTTTGAACATATTTTCTACAAAACTAAGTCTTTTTTCTTTCTGTTTGATCTATAATATGCTTCTCAATTTTTTCAGTGTTGGTTTTGAAGAAACATTGAAAAAAAAATATAATTTTGAAATGTTAGTTATAAAAAGTTTTAAGTAAAAAAATTTAAATAATTAAATTAATGATTTGGCCAGTTGTCGTTTAGCAGGCGGCTGTGGTTCAACATCACTGCTCTCTCTAATATCTTGGTCATCGTCATCATTTGTTGGTGGTATAAAAACACCATAACAAAATTCGGTTATTGCATACAAATCTACAAACAAAAGACGATGTTATCTCTTCGTTAATGTTGTGCTGTTGGAGATCTGCAAAAATTATTGACAGACTTCAGCGTTGATGTTTACAAACAGAAACAGTTGCTAATATTGTCGATCACTCTCTTTTATGTTTTTCGCCTCTGCCTGCTACTAACTCTCCCGAGCCCTTACCTATAGAAGTTACTCAGAATGCCAATGCTGCTGACACTGCCGCTACAAATACTCTGTATGAAAAATCACTGCTACGGCAGCTACGCTTGCTGATTTCGCTGCTGAGTCCTCCAGCTGCTGTTGTGCCTAATAAACAGTGCACTCCCAATAAACAGCCCAGCGCTGTGCGAGGTTCTACAAAGCCAAAATCTGATAAGGTAGCGGTTTTTTACTCCGACGGCTGCTTCTGCTGTCGTCACTGAGCACAACCACATTGTACGTGGCTCCGACTACTTCTGCCATTGCTGCTTCTTACGCTGCTGTCTCTAAAATCGCTGCTACCAACACCACTACTACTGTCTTCAATGCGACAGATATTATCAACTCGTCAAAAGGGAATGCCAATAAATCCAGCCAACGGAACCAAAGGCGTAAAATAAATAAAACGCGTGTTGTCGGATCTAACGCTAACGCTGAACTTGAAGTTGTTTCGTTATTGAAATGGTTGCATGTAGCGTCGTTTTCGCCTACCGTCACTTCCAATGATATTTGGGCTTATGTCGAGAAGCATGCAGAAATAGGCAAACAACTTCGTTAGTGCTACATGCTTGTTAGAAAGGATGCCGCAATTGACTCCTTATACCGTATCAGCTTTAAAAGGGTGTCCCTGCGAACCAACGGTACGCTGAATGTTAAAGACGTGTAATAATTCTTTTTATTTTCTTGTTATTTTGCTATGCCTAAGTGCATAATTTGTGATAATAAACTCTTAGTGGATACCGGTATCTCCTGTAATATTTGTTCTCATCAAGTGCATTTAAAATGTGCAAAATTAAACTCCAACTGCATAAAACTTTTAAAATCAAATCCAAATCTTTTGTATAGATGTGACACTTGTGTGAACAAAACTCTACCTCTACATACGAGGTGTGTTCAAAAAGTATCGCGAATTTTGTGTTTTTTCAAAAATTATTTATTTATTCATGAATATCTATTTTGTCCCCTTCAAAGTAATCCTCATGAGATATTATACACTTGTGCCAACGGTTTTTCCAATCTTCGAAGCACTTCAAAAAATCATTTTTTTGTATCTTGTTCAGCTCCTCCTTCGATGCCGTCTTTATCTCGTCAAGAGAAGCGTAACGTCGTCCTTTCATGGGCCTCTTCAGTTTAGGGAACAAGAAAAAGTCACAGGGGGCCAGATCTGGGGAATACGGTGGCTGCGGCATCATTAGTGTGTTGTTTTTGGCCAAGAAGTCTCGCACAAGCAACGATGCGTGAGCAGGGGCGTTATCGTGGTGCAAAAGCCAATTTTTGTTCTTCCACAAATCTGGGCGTTTCTGGCGGATTGCTTCGCGCAAATTGCGCATAACTTGCAGGTAATATTCCTTATTGACCGTTCTTCCCTGTGGCAAGAACTCATGATGCACCACGCCCCTGCAATCGAAGAAAACTGTCAGCAAAACTTTCACATTCGACCGAACTTGGCGCGCTTTTTTCGGTCTTGGTTCGTGCGGCAGCTTCCATTGAGATGATTGAGCTTTGGTTTCCACGTCATAACCATAAACCCACGATTCGTCACCAGTTATGACCCTCTGGAGCAAATTTGGGTCGTCGCGGACAGAGTTTAATATCTCATTAGCAATGTTCATGCGATGCTGTTTTTGGTCACAATTGAGCAATTTTGGTACGAATTTCGCGTAAAAATCGAAGACGATCCAAAACACGTGCAAGCAAAGCAGCTGTCAACAATTAACTGAACATTCAAAATGGCCGAGCTTGTCGGCATAAGTGAGAGACATGAGTACCAACATAACGCCACAAAAAATTCGAAGTTCGAATATACGTAACCAGCGAAAATTCAAAATTTGCGATACTTTTTGAACACACCTCGTATCCAAAATTGAGGAAATCTACTCATCTTTGAGTGAAATCAAAAAAGTTTTGGTGGGTGTTACTGCAAACAATTGACAAGAGCTCAGAAGCCCCTATGCTTATTGTTACTGATAGTGAAAATCGCGTCGCTTTGTGTGTGCATTCTGCTACTGAACATCAAGCCTCTGCTGATGAGTTATCACCTATTTTGTCTACTCCTATTCGCAATCAACAAAGTACTGATGCTGCACTAGCTACTTCGCTAAGTAACAAAAACTCAACATCAAATGAAAATGTGAGTGATGGGTCCAACAACAAACCAACGTACTCTATGAGAAGGCAAGTGAACAATCGTAAACAAAAAAAGTCAGGTGTTGTATTTGGATCGAATAACAACAATGGTCTCAATGTTGCCGTTCGTAAATCTTGGCTTCATTTAACTTCTTTCACGTCTTCTGTCACTAAGGAGGACATTATGAATTACGTATCTCAGAAAACTGGCATTAATGTCGAGGAGCTAATGGGTTTCAAACCCAGTAGAAAACCCGATGATGAAAATACTAAACGAAAGTGGTTCAATTTTAAAGTTGGCCTACCAACTGATTATATCGATATGGTCCTTAATGAGTCACTGTGGCCTAAACATGTCATGATTAAACCTTTTTACAAAAGCCAGGGCTTGGAGCAGGCAAAACTTAACTGAAAGCGATTTAACTAATTTGCAACTTCCTACATCCTCTACCGCTTTTTCTGGTCTTAAGATCTATTTTCAAAATATTTCCGGTTTAAGAACTAAATCTCATATTGTTAGCTCATTCAGCTCCCAAATGGATTTTGATATTTTTGTCATCGTCGAAACGTGGTTAAACTCTGACTTTTTTGATGGTGAATTCTTCGATTTAAACGCCTACGATGTTTTCCGTAAGGACCCAGATCCTTCCAAGACGGGCTCTCGCAGAGGTGGAGGCGTTCTTATCAAACGACGACTCGTTGATTGACCAGTTATGTGCCTGTCTAAAAGGCTATTCTAGATCCGGTTCACTCTATATCGTTGCCTCGTACATCCCTCCTAGTAGTGATTTGGAACTCTATAAAACGCATGCAGATAATATTACATCGCTAGCTGAAAACAACTTATTAGACGATAACTTATGCATTTTAGGTGATTTTAACTTGAGTAACGTCTATTGGACCGACAGTGCTTTTAACTACTACTCATACCGTCTAATGTAACAGCCTCTCATATTTTATAGATTGTATTTTAAGTCTTAATTTGAGGCAAGTCAATTTATTTTTTAACGAGCTAAGCAAAATCTTAGATCTCATATTTCACAGTGATAATATTAACTACTTTATTTCTGAATCTATGTCGCCCATAAGTCAATGCGACAAGCATCATAAGCCCATAATTTTAAGTGTTGAGTCTTATGAATACCTTCCGACTTGTCTAAATACTAGTGATAAAATCATTTTGTGATTTTGTGAATCTTAACAATTTATAATTGGAAGTCAACTGGACTGCTCTTACATCAAGTTTAAGTATTGCCGATTGTTTTTCCAGTTTCAAAGCATTTATGCACGAGTTTTGTATGAAAAATATATCCATTAAAAAGAAGAGACCACATAATATCCCATTGTACACAAAAGAATTAAAAAAGCTTAAAAATCTAAGAAACAAATTTCAAAAACGTTTTCAGCTCACTAATTATATCTATTTTTATTATAAATATAAAAACTTTGCTGTCGAGTGCAATCGCCTAGATAAATATCTTTACAATAAATGCATTCGCGGCGCCGAGTGGAGTATTAAAAGTAATCCGAAATATTTTTGGACGTTTATCAAATCAAAAAGATCGCGCTCTTTTATTCCAACGTCAGTTTCTCTTGACGATCAGTTCGCTGAAGGGCCCAAGAACGTATCTACACTGTTTACTAACTTTTTTAAGTCCAATGTTACTAGTGGAAATGATGCCCCCTCATCAAGCTTTTGCGACACTAAAGCCGCCATCTCAAACCGATGTTTATGGCCGGTCGGCACTCGTTTTAAAAAAATATCATGCCCTAATTGAACCATTAAACACTATTTTTAATAAATCTCTTGCTTCAGGAACCTTCATTAATGATTGGAAAGTTGCTCTCATAGTTCCAATCTTGAAATCAGGTAAGAAAAACGAGCTTTTTGAGTGCATTGTAAAAGATAAACTGTATTTTGCAACTAAATCTCTTATTTGTCAAAATCAACATGGGTTTGTGTCTGGGCGGACTACAGCCACGAATCTAGCTGTATTTGTGGATTACTGTAATACTGCTTTCTCAGCTGGATTCCACGTTGACTGCGTATATACAGACTTCTCGAAGGCCTTTGACAAAGTTTGTCATAGAGTATTACTTGATAAGCTTGCTCATATGGGTTTCCATTCCTGCTTTTTGAAACGGATACAATCATACCTCTCTAATAGACGCAGTGTTGTTACCATCGATGGTGTATTGTCGGAACCCTTCATTGCTTCATCTGGTGTTCCGCAAGGAAGCGTTCTAGGCAAGCTACTTTCTATTCTTTTCATCAACGACATAAGTAGCTGCTTTTCTTTCGCAAATTATCTACTGTATGCAGATGATCTCAAAATATTCGCGGTAGTCAGGGATACATCTGATGAAGCTAAGTTTCAACGTGATATTGACGCTGTTCATTCATGGTGTCTACGTTATAGACCCTCTCTAAATATTAAAAAATGCTTTAAGACGACGTTTGCTAAAATTTTGAATGTTCGTACTACGAACTATAGCATTTCGAATATTTTCTTACGCAATGTTACTGAAGTAAAAGATCTAGGGGTTATCTTTGATCCGAAGTTGAGCTTTAATAATCATGTTGATTTCATCATTGCAAAGTCTTACTCAGTACTTGGTTTTATCCGTCGGAACTCCACTAAGTTTTCTGTACCTTACACTCTGAAAATTTTATATATAACATTTGTACGTTCGCGTCTTGAGTACGCAGTTTTCATATGGAGGCCCTATAGCCAAGTTTCTATTAAAAGAATAGAACGTATTCAAAAGGTATTTCTTAAATACGCTCTAAAAAGCTTATAATTCGACGATCCTGTCCCATCGTATGCATCGCGTCTCATGCTCATTGACCTACAATCTTTGGACAGTCGTAGGTCTATGTTGTCGTTGGCTTTTATATTTAATGTTATTCAAGGGAGCCTTGATTGTCCTTATCTCATGGGAAGGCGTAACCTTCGGGTCACTTACCCTTTTTATTGCAAAAAGGTCAAAACAAAATTTGCCACCAACTCTCCTCTTGCAAGATCTATGCGTTATTTTAATATTTTGTCTCAAACAATCGTCATCGATTTTTCGCTCAATATATATAGATATGTAAAGTTTTAAATGCTACCCAACAATAATTTCTGTAAATGTTTTTAAAAGTAATTTAAAGTAAACTTGCTACAATAAGCGATATGTAAGTTTTTTCAGTTTTAATTTATTTGAAAGCTTAAAGTAAACTTTTTCTAAACTATAACAAAAAACTGTTATAAATCATTTCACATTGAAAGTGAAGTGCAAATGTTTACAAAAAATCCAGAGAAAACTATTTGTCAATTTTTTTTCTTTCAACTTAAAAAATTTTCAATTTATTTTCATAAGAAATTTTACATGAGAATGTGGACGAAAATGCAAAAATCATGGCTGCATCTTAACGACTTCAGCGAATCTGCTGATAATTGGTTTAAGTTGCAGCATTCAATGTATGATTACAACTTATTTATTTATTTTAGTACAATAGCTAAATAATATAGAAAACATGGTTTCAATAAAGTTTACAAAAAACAATTATAAATGGCTTTCTTTGAAATTTTTTTATAAGCTTACATTATTAAGCTTTTTATCAACGTGTCGTTTCAATTATAAAACGTTTATTTTCAAACGTTTTATAAACGAAAAATCAGAATTTTGTAAGTTTAATATTTATTTCGGAAAGATTTTTAAAAATTTATTTTAAGTTTCCCTTGCTTGTTGGGTAAGCATATAAATTTCATATTATTTGTATGTAACATATTTGTAATTTTTGTATTACAAGTGTATGTACTTTTTGTCGGTAGTCTGTAAGAAATTTTGTTTCATAGACGGTATTACAATAAATAAATAAATCAATTTGTCAAAGTAACTGTACGTCCGAAGTCACAAACCTAGCTCACTCAAGTGATATAACTATACCCTCAACCGACGATTTACGTATTCATAGTTTTACTAATGTATCTAGTTCAGTTTATAGTATGTATTTTCAAAACGTTAGTGGTATGCGTACCAAGTCATCTCAATTCTATCGTAATGTTATTGCACATGAATATGACATTTTAGCTTTACCTGAGACTTGGTTAAATGAAAGTCTTACGTCCAATGAATTTTTTGATAGTGTGGTGGTGTTCTGATTGTTGTCAGGGCAGATCTCAGTAGTAAACTCATTACCATTAACAACGGTGATGTAGAACAAATTTGTGTGAGCATAAATTTTGCTTGTAATAAAAAAATACTGTTTTTATCTAGTACTGCGTCTGTGTCACCAATTTTTGCTTTCGCTATTACTGTCGATGATGTCCTTCTGTGAATCTCAAAATTGACTAGTAGTACAAAATCTGATATGGAGGGATTTTGTCCTGTTTTTTAAAATTTGTTCGAATGCAATAGCAGAACCCCTGGCTATTCAATTTCAAGAATGTCTCAACTGTGAACCTTTTTTAAATTCGTGGAAACTTTACTCTATTAATCCCATCTACAAGTCTGGTGACCGCAATGATATTAGCAACTTTATACCCATAGTTAAACAGGGAACTCTGGCAAAGCTATTTGACGATATTATCTATCGTAATTTGTTCGATCACATTGGTAAGGCTATTGCCAGCACGGGGGTTTTCCGGGGAGATCGAGTTACACGAACTTATCTTTGGTGACTAACCAAACTGTCGATGCCTTTGAGACCACGCACCATTTGACGAAGTTGCCCATTCAATTTTGCTACGTAAGATGGAGATGTACGGAATCAAGGAGAACTTGTTGAAGTTCTTCTCTAGTTTCTTGTCGAATAGAATACTTTTTGTATCGATTGGAGATGTTAAGTCATCGTTGTTTATCGATGCTTGGCCAGGGATTCCACGAGGAACTCATTGTTGTCCTTTCTTGTTTCTGATTTTTATCAATGATTTGCCTAACTATTTCAATTTCGCCAAATGTTTAATGCTTGCAGACGACGTCAAGTTATTCTTATCAGTACGTGATACTTCCGGTTGTATCAATTTACAGACTGATCTTGATTCTTTTGCCGGATGGTGTGTAGTCAACAACCTGTTTTTGAATTCGAAAAAAGGTTGCGTTGTTGCTTATTCGAAAAAGGCACCCACCACTCTTTTCAACTACAATCTAAATGCAGAATCTTTAAGTCGTTCATACCAGGCTAAAGCTTTGGGTGTATTTATCGACTCCCGGCTCGCATTCTCTAGTCACATTGATTTTATAGTTTCGAGGTCTTTTGCTATGATTTGCGTTATAAGACGTAATTCTACAGAGTAGAAGGATCCAATGACGATGAAGGCCCTCTTTACTTCCCTGGTAAGAAGTCGCCTTGAATATTGCTCGGTCATATGGAACCCATTATACGAAGGGAGTTCATATAAAATTGGAATATTTCAGAAAACATTGAGCAAGATCGCTCTACACATGCTTCATTGGCCCGATGACCTTCCATCATATGATATCAGGCGAAAATTTATAGGCCTCCAGGTTTTTGGAAAGGAGATCGTGTATATCTCTCATGTTGGCCTATAACGTAATTAATGGTAATATCAATTGCTCCGACAGTCTAATTTTTTCATTTACTATATCCTCTACGTGATCTGCGCCATAATAGGTTATTTATTGAGGCAACTCAGAACCAATTATGCATTGAATGAACCAGTAGCCAGATCAATACAATTAGCAAATCGATATAGTAGCGTTCTTAATTTTAAAAATAGTTTATATAAATTTAAACTTGAATTATTTTCTATTTTTAATTAATTAGTCTGTACAAAAGCTTGTACTATTTAGCCCGAATTAAATAAATAAATAATAGAAATGTGTGCAAGTTAAAGTCACCGAAAACTATCATTGAGTCCGTGGACTTAGTCATCGAATTTACAGCTTTTATTAGAGAAATGTGGTGCATATAAACTGATAGATCAGATGATGGTAGAATATAGCTAACAGCTAAGTAAAGATGGCTTGTAAACCTGTACCTAGTATGACTCGGATGCATTTAAATTCTATGTTATCAATAGCGGGTATAATAACATTTTCAGATGGAATTGAAGAATGTATGTAATGACGCCGATGGATAGCGTAAAGTCAATATGCAAAGAATTGCATTGAAAGTGAAACGTATTCTGAGTAATGCTCCATGTACAGCCAACAGGACGCCACCGCCGGTTCTGCTGAAGCGATGTTTTCCGTACGTCTGATACCCGCAAAAAATTTCAGCATCAAAGACGTAGTTTTAACCAAGTTTCAATTAAAAGCAATGATGTAGTTACAATAAATGGTTTTTAAATACAGGGTGGCGCAAAAGTAATCCTCCTATCAGAAAATGCTATACATTTTGCGATTGGCCCCTAAAGTCAGTTCTGTTTTGACATTTGTATAGTAAACACATGCGAAATACACGTTAATAAACAATGTTACGCTACACTGCTCCAGAACGCGGAATATTGCTGACTATTTATTTGACCAATAATCGGTCGGTGAAAAACGGTTACTGCGCAAAAGTAATCCTCCTATCAGAAAATGCTATAAATTTTGCGATTGGCCCCTAAAGTCAGTTCTGTTTTGACATTTGTGTAGTAAACACATGCGAAATACACGTTAATAAACAATGTTACGCTACACTGCTCCAGAACGCGGAATATTGCTGACTATTTATTTGACCAATAATCGGTCGGGGCCAAACGGTTACTGTGAATGGTGAGCGCTACAGAGCAATGATCAACGAGTTCTTTTTGCCGCAACTTGATGAATTGGGATTGGAAAACATGTGGTTCCAACAAAACGGTGCAACAGCACACACTGCACGTGCCACAACCGATATGCTGAACATCGGAAGCTTACTTTTGCGCCACCTGTTATAAATCAGTTAATTTAGTATTCAACCCTCTCACATTCTGAACTTACAGTAAGTTTTTTGGATCGGTATTCTGGCGCGGTATTTGTATAGCCTTTGGAACATTCACATTAGGTCTAAAAAGAAATTCGAGAACAAGAGCCCCAGGCAGCCAGAACGTGCTATCCAAAATTGTGTCGTAATCAGAATGAGAAACTTCAATCCTAAAAGCAGATATATTTCTATCGTAGTTGAATTTGAATTTATTTTAGACTTAAGGTCATCAACGGAAGTGTTTTTTTCAAATCTAAAAACAAATAAGGATTTTTTCGGTCGTTAGTTGAGTTGAAATCGAAATGGATTGAGACGAAAGGTTATTTTTGGAGCCACTGCCTGCGGATTAGGTGAGGCCAAGTTAATTAATTCTAACCCTTGAGGTGCGGGACCCCTCTCACTAAGGTTAAAATGTAAAGGCCTAGTCGCATTGACACTACAATTTCTTGCAACGTAAGGAGGATGTTCAATGCAGCCGGAAGAGTTATTCAACCACTTCAAAGTCTTGAACACGCCTTTATAGTGCTTGCATTTTTGAAAGCCTGAAAATGTCAACTTCAGTTGAACTACATTCAAGACACGACCAACCATGCCATTGCCATCATTTATTGCGTGCACAACCCTACCTGTTATCCCTGCACACTTCATATGACCGAGCCCATCGCAGAGCCAGCAAGACACGTAGCGTTCTGACTCGCTCTTTATCATATATACATAACATTGTTACAGTAAAAAAGTGATTTAATATGAAATATCAAAAGAGAGAGAATACAAATTTTAAGAATATAAGCGTTGGTTAACTAAAAACTAATAACAGCTGGTTTAAAGAAAATGCAACTCTGAAAGTTGTGATAGGCGCGATCAGTTTGAGAGTCACTATACTGACACTCAATAAACAACGCAAACAGCTGTAACAAAAGTAAAAAGCAAGGAAATGCACAAAAACAAATTGCAAAAAGAAAAATGAAGCCAATCAAATGGCAACAAATATACAATGCCAAATGACTCGGCATATAAAGTTAAAGAAACAAATTAAAATATGAAAGTAGATTAAATTCAACAAATGAGAATTATTCAAGAAAACCAATTGTTTACAATTTAACACTACGTGCTATTATTTTTATTACAATTTAGAAAAAGAAAGTTAGATTTAATAATTTTTGTTTCACAATTAAAGCACAGAAAAAAGTAAACACAACTTCACAGCTATAATGACGTTTGATCATGGATAAACCTTCCCATAATATAAGCGTACGAACTTGATTGCTTTAATATATACGAGGTGTGTTCAAAAAGTATCGCGAATTTTGTGTTTTTTCAAAAATTATTTATTTATTCATGAATATCTATTTTGTCCCCTTCAAAGTAATCCCCATGAGATATTATACACTTGTGCCAACGGTTTTTCCAATCTTCGAAGCACTTCAAAAAATCAATTGTTTTGTATCTTGTTCAGCTCCTCCTTCGATGCCGTCTTTATCTCGTCAAGAGAAGCGTAACGTCGTCCTTTCATGGGCCTCTTCAGTTTAGGGAACAAGAAAAAGTCACAGGGGGCCAGATCTGGGGAATACGGTGGCTGCGGCATCATTAGTGTGTTGTTTTTGGCCAAAAAGTCGCGCACAAGCAACGATGCGTGAGCAGGGGCGTTATCGTGGTGCAAAAGCCAATTTTTGTTCTTCCACAAATCCGGGCGTTTCTGGCGGATTGCTTCGCGCAAATTGCGCATAACTTGCAGGTAATATTCCTTATTGACCGTTCTTCCCTGTGGCAAGAACTCATGATGCACCACGCCCCTGCAATCGAAGAAAACTGTCAGCAAAACTTTCACATTCGACCGAACTTGGCGCGCTTTTTTCGGTCTTGGTTCGTGCGGCAGCTTCCATTGAGATGATTGAGCTTTGGTTTCCACGTCATAACCATAAACCCACGATTCGTCACCTGTTATGACCCTCATTAGCAATGTTAATGCGATGCTGTTTTTGGTCACAATTGAGCAATTTTGGTACGAATTTCGCGTAAAAATCGAAGACGATCCAAAACACGTGCAAGCAAAGCAGCTGTCAACAATTAACTGAACATTCAAAATGGCCGAGCTTGTCGGCATAAGTGAGAGACATAAGTACCAACATAACGCCACAAATTCGAAGCTACCCTGCAAAAAATGCTATGAGTCTAGGATGAATCCGGGATAAGTCGCAAAGGTTCAAGCGACTAATGGCAGTTTTAACTTCTTTGTATAGGTTGAAGTGATCTCTCTTGTTTGAGCATGTCCTATGAAGATACTACTTGGTCCCTTTCATGCCCAAACATTCCCTTTGTTCCCGAACGGGTACAGTCGGGCAAGTTTACTATCAACACCTAAAAGTAGGCTCCAGAAATTAAAATCGACCTATATCAACTATGCCTACAACGGAATAGTTGGGATCAATTGTAGCCCACTGTAGACGAAAGATTGATCCCGGACCACTCTCTTTAGAGATCAGTCCCACGATTTCTTGCAGGGATGGTAACCTTGTACATATATGTATATGTACATATGTTCATACTTGGCAGCACATTTTAATAGATGGAGCTGTCTTTATTCATTCCTTTTTATATATTACTAGCAAACCCGGCGAACTTCGTTTCGCCATCAGTTGGGTTCGTTTTTTTTTAATATTTCGTTTGGGGATTAAAAGATGAAGACAATTTTTTTGTTTGTTTTATATTTGAAATTTTATTTCATTTCACAACAGTTATGAATTCATTTCGATTACAAAAAAGAAGTGTAATTTAGATGAATTTCTATAAGTAAAAAGTAAAAGTAATGAACGTGAATCCAAAGTAAATACTGAATCGAAGCGTTATACGTGTCCGCAAATTATCCGTTTCATTGAAGTGCTCTTTGGTAAACGACATTTTTTGTTTTTTTGTCTGACGTTAACACAAACAAAGCGGATGGCTTCCCAACTCGTGAACACGCAACATATAGCTGACCATGTGAAAAACAATGATTTTCTAAATTTATCCCGCAAACACTAAGCGATTGGCCTTGTGACTTGTTGATTGTCATTGCGAACGCAAGGTTAACCGGAAGTTGCAATCGTTTGAAGTCAAAAGGAAGATCAGTCGGAATCATTGGTATTCGAGGAATACATACATTTTCACCCGCGTACTTTCCGTTAATAATGGTTGCCTCAATCAAATTCTGCATACGTTTTTTCACCGCAAGTCGAGTACCGTTGCAAAGTCGCGGTGGATTCAAATTACGCCATATCATAATAACTGAACAAACTTTGAGTTGCAAGTTATGTGGTGGAAATCCTGGTAACACCACAGAGTTCAAAAACTCCGTTGGATAATTTACTACATCATCGGGATTTGTTATGGAATCAACGGATTTGTATGTCACCAAATTGCCAGCGATTTTTGATTGAATGGTGAAATTCAGTGCGTGTACATCATTATTCTTTGCGGACAGAATTGCTCGTTGACTTAATCAAGCATAATTCTGATAATTCTCACTAATGTTTGGGAAAACATTTTCAATAAGAGCTGATTGAGAGTCTACAAATCGGGGAAAGTCGTTGGTAAGAGTACCTTAAAATTATGCGTGCTTAAGTACTTTTTTAGCGACGAACCTTTCAGGTACATCGAGCGCAGGATTTTACTTCGGCTAACTCGAAGCGTCGGCGTGGAGAAAAAGTATTTAAGCAAAGTGTTGGATTATAACAGCAGCAGTTGATTGATTAGTGCGGGCGTCAGCCACCACCGTACAAACGTACATGCATGTAAATTTGTATGCCAATAAAATGCAATGCCTGCTTACAACAACCACTGATGAGTATTTATGTAGGTTTGTCTGCTTGTTATTGGGATAACACACAGGCATACATACAATATTTACACCTTACGCTGGTACACCTCTACTGCTGTGTTAACTTGCACAATACGCGTGATTGTTTTGATGGTTTCCAATTGATCTGTTAGGAAACGAATAACTTCAACCTCAATTTCACAGTGAACACAATACCGGTTTTAATTTTGCGTTTGAAAGAACGTGCGTATAATAAAAAATGTCACATAAAATTAATGGCGCTGTATGTAAAAAATGATTTCCCCTATTTTCCTGCTGTTCTTTTGAAAATTTTCCTGAATTTTTTTTTGCTATAAACCTCACGGCGCCCGAGACTTTTCCAACGAATACAAAATCATTGAAATCGGTTCGTGCGTTCTTGAGATATAGCGTCAGGAAGGAAAACCCGACTTATTTTTATATTATACCAGGGTCACCCCTGGTCCACATTTTTGGCGATATCTGGGTAGCATAGGGTACTGAAAATCACCTCTTTTTTAAACACTCATCAACACCTTTTTTTCGATACCCATATCGTATAAACACCTTCTAGGGTCACCCCTGGTCCACATTTTGGTCGATATCTCGGAAAACGGGTCGCATAGGGTCTCGAAAATCACCTATTTTTTAAATACTCACCAACACCTTTTATTTGATACCCATTTTGTAGAAAACCCGTCTGGGATCACACCTGGTTCATATTTCGGGAAATACCTCGAATACGGGGTCTTACATGGGACCAATAACTACACCACGTTCAAGCACTCGTCAACGCCTTTCATTTGATACCCATATCGTACGAACCCGTTATAGGGTTACCCTGGTCCACATATTGTGGAATATCTCCAAAACCTTCCCGGATTCTTATAATTTTTTTGGCCATAAACCATGTCGGGCTCAATCGAAAACTACGGGCAAAATTTCATTTAATTTGGTCCAGCCGTTCTGGAGTTATAGCGTCAGGGAGGAAAACGCGACTTATTTTTATGTAATAGATTTCCTGTAAAATCATCGTTCTTTAACTTCATATGAAATATGTTATCTGAATTAAAATACCCTGTGTAGATCCTTCAATTGAACCACAATTATTGGCGACGAGGTGAACCATCACCATAGAACAACATGGATGCTCAGCAGTTCGCAGATTTCATGGCGATTTCTGGAAAAAATGTCCAGTAACTCAGCAGGAGGTCCCATCGGGGTTACAAATCTAAACCTTAACTCCAATACAGCACTAGTTCCGAATTTCGGGCCATTTGACGCCAGAAGGGAATCGTTTCGAAATTACAGTCTATGTTTTGACAATTATACTAAAATGAAGAACGGGCAGACAAAATATTGTGAAAACCTTTTACTCACATCGTGACAAAGGCACGTGCGTTAAAAGCAGACAAACCCGATTCAAAAGAATTCTCACAAAAACCAAATCAATCAACATCCGGCGGAAGTTTATGGCAAAAAAGAAAAAATTTTTGACGGTTGGGTGAGGTCACAGAAGAATTGTCAAAGATTTTCACTTGTAGGAATTTACAATGATCTAAGAGTGATAAAAAAATTTGGAAGTTGAATTTGAATTGCGATACCACTTAAAGACACCTTTACCCCTCTTCTACGAACCAATTTGAGGATCCGATGATTTAATATTTTTTATATTATTAAATAAGTTAATTCATACGAATGCCGCCCTATATGAGAAAACTAATTAAGAATTTATGATATCTAAACACGACAGCAACCCGCGCATATTTTTTTTCATTTGGAACCGCTAATTTCCTTTATTTTCCAATTCTTCGCGTGGTGAGTGGTAAAATTCCTCCATTCTTATGTCATTCGCTGACTCATAGTTACCTTGTCAAAAATTTGCAGGGGGTGAGAGCATGAACGAATTGGCGAAGATTTTTCACTTTTAGGAATTCACAATGGTTTCCAGTTAGTCTGTCACAATTTTTGACAGGGGGATAAGGGAATGAAGGAATTGGCGAAGATTTTCACTTGGAGGAATGCGCAATGGCCTTGAATTGGATCCATTGTGAATGCATACAATTGGCGAATGTGTAACAGAATCAATCACAATAGATAACAGCTGTGATCACCCGATTCGCAGAGTTGATTTTTCCACAGAGTTGTATTTGGTAGTACTCAAAATCTATTAAATTCGTTCGTTAAATTAATAAATGATATTTAATTCACGGGCACAAATGTAAATATGGGTAACTTAGAAAATACCGGTCCTAAAGTAACATTATCAGCTTAGAAAGACCTGAGTTTTACCCAAGCTGTTGCTTTTCCATATTGAAAAATATTATAATACATTTTCTTTAATTTCGTGATATACACGCATTTATTTGCAATAAAGTGTCGTATGGTCTGCATTAACTTGCAAATATAAATTTCCGATAGTTGGGTGAAGGCACAGAGGAATTGTCAAAGATTTTCACTTGTAGGAAATTACAATGATCTAAGAATAATAAATAAAATGTGTAAATTGAATGTGAATTGATTTCGATAAAAATTTTAATTAGTTGAAGTGACTGCCGGGGAGGCACACTGAAGTCTATATCAGAAGATCCGCTGTGATGCCACATAAAGACACCCTTACTCCTTACGAACCAATTTGAGGACCTGCTGATTTAATATTATTAAATTAAATTATTCATACGAATGCCGCACTGTATGTAAATTCAAATTATGTATGTATGTATCTATAGACAGACTTGTGTCCTAAACGTATAAACCAATCGTAACCAAATTTTAAACACGCACTGGATATCTACCAGGGATGGTCACGGCCTACCACACCGAAGGTCCAAGGTTCGAACCCTGGGACAGGTTACATCAAAAGTGGCTTGAAAAAGTTTTTTCAAAACGGGTCGCCTTTCGGCAGTAGTTTGGCAAACTCTCTGAGTGTATTTCTACTATGGAAGGCTTCTCAGCAAAACTTCATCTGCCTTGCAGATGCCGTTCAGAATCGGCAAAAAACTGTAGGTCCCGCCAATTTGTAGGGAAAATTAGAAGCGGCACACCACACCTTCTCGGAGGTATATATCGCGCCAATTATTATTTTTTTTTATTGCAATGAGAATTGAAAACTTACATAAATACCGTTTCATTTATTCCGAAATAATTTCATAACTGAAATTAATGGAATGCTTGAGCTTATGTGCATCTAACGACATTTAATTATAATAGCTTACGTATAGCTGAAGCAAGTTATGTTTGCTCAGTTCCATTACAACTTATACGAGATTGAAACTCGAAAAAGGTCGCATGTGTTTGCTTTTATTATTCAATATATATAGATTGTCAATCGCATAGATTTGTTTACACATAAAAATCGTTGAAATGCTTGCGGCCGGGATAGATTATAAATTTGAGAAATTTTAAATTACACAGGACTTAACAGTGCCCCTAAATTACACAGTGACTAAAATTCCCGAAAGTGTTTGCATACGCACTGTTGCAGAAATATTTTTTTCTGCTAATTCCAAGATTTTGTGGACATGAACTTATATTGGGTTGGCATTACACATAAGTTTTACCGGCCCCTAAATGTATGTATGGATACGCTCAATACATTTCATAAGCTTTTCGTGCTATATTTTTACGCTGCGAAATTCAGTCAATATATTTAAACTATCAAATTTATATGTTTTGTAGACGAACATATATGTTTTGCCAACAATTTGACAACCTTTAAATAAAAAAGATGCAAACGGCAGACCATTTCGCTCACTTTTATAAATTCGCCTTGAACCTTGTTATTTTTGTTTTCTTCCAAGCATGCTTCGATATTTGTGTCAAAACAAAATCTATTGTCTCTAAAAAATAAATAAAATTTTTCAAGAAGTTAGAAAAGAAAATTTATTATTTGTGAAAAAATACATCATCCGTTTCCAAGTTGTTAAATTATACGAAGAGAGGCGACGGCGAGTGAGGCTCGGATGAAAAACTCATATAAAGATAACTCTGATAGGCATCACACAACTAAAAAATCTGAAAATTCTACGAGTGGTTTGTGTTGGATCAATCACTGAAGCTTAGTCAAATAAAAACAAAACGAAGTGTTGACGTGCGATATAACGAAGAAAAAGTATAGCGACAGGATCTACTGAGGGAGGCAATGTTAAAATTCTTATAAAAACTTAAACCAATGATTGAGAAGAATAGATACAAAAGGCAACGACGTCGTTTCGAGAGTAGCAGGGAAAGAGAAACAATACTACAACCGCTGCCATTACCATAGCAATATTCAATATATATACACTAGTTCTCATCCTTAGACATCCTCTAAAGGAAAAACACGATACGTGCGAAAAGATAAGCTGCAAACCAATGCCCAAGGATAATAAATTGGGATCCCAGGAGCGTCAAAAGAGTTTATTATTTACGAATAGCAACAACAGCCATTCGCCTAGCAGTTCTGCGAATTTTGGCCGTTATCGAAAATTTTTTATACGTGGGCGCGCAACATTGGGTGTTCAAGGCTCGACAGCAGCTTGCAGTGGTGCACCTGGGCAACACTGCACTTCCCAACCTTCCATTCAATATGGTACAATTTGTAACGTGTCTGCTGGCTCAAATCCTAAGCAACAAAAGCTGCATGAAATTCAACGGAAATTCCCTCTGTGGCTGCCGGAATACAAAATCAATGCTTTTAATGTTAGCTTCACAACGATTTGAATCTTTCACGGCCTTTTCTACTACAATAAATTTTATTTGTACTTTAATTTATATTTTAATTTTTAATTTTTATTCTTTATCGCACATAGGCCTCCATGGATGAAAAATATGTTGAATCGATTTGGGCAAGCTTAAAAAATGCCATACAGGAGATTCAAAAGAAAAACAACTCTGGACTCTCATTTGAACAATTATACCGCAATGCTTACAATATGGTTCTTCATAAACATGGTAATCGGCTCTATTATGGTTTACGCGAAGTGGTATCCGAGCATTTGGAGCACAAAGTGCGTCAAGATGTGCTAGAAAGCTTGCACAATAACTTTTTACCAAAGCTTAATCAAGCGTGGAACGATCATCAAACTTCTATGGTAATGATACGTGATATATTAATGTATATGGATCGCGTTTATGTACAACAGCGTGAAGTAGATAATGTGTACAATTTGGGACTAATATTATTCAGGGATCAGGTATAACATGTACACAGATATTGATTGGTACGTATATACAACTGTTTCTAACAATAAACAATTTTCTGCATAGATTATCCGCTACTCAGAGATACAAAAAGCTTTACGTGAAACTCTACTTGGTATGGTAATGGACGAACGCAGTGGTGAAGCTATTAATCATTTAGCAATCAAAAATGCCTGTCAAATGCTTATGTCATTAGGAATCAATACTCGTTCCGTTTATGAGGATGATTTTGAAAAACCTTTTCTAGCCCAATCTGCATCTTTTTATAAGTTCGAATCGCATAAATTTCTCAATGAAAATAACGCTGGCGTTTACATTAAAAAGGTCGAGGTATGTACATATTTGTCGGGGAGTTTCTGATTTAACTGTAATCCGTAAAATCTAAGGTAATATGGTCACTGAAATGAATACTTGTAAAGTAGAGATGTGCCGATCAGAGACTTTTCCGAAAACTGAATTCGGATATCCAATTTAAAAACTTATATGCATTTTATACCATTATTAAATAACGCATGGTTATTTTGATGCAAGAATAGTAGAAAATGAAGATACAACTATGTGAGACCGTTATTTCGCTCATTCGCTCACAAAAAGAAAGAGCAATTGTTCTCATCGATTTTCAAATTTTTATTTATTTTCAATACAAGATATTTAACGCTGGTTACCGATGTATGCTATAAGTCAGTAATTGGGTGCTCTGGGTATCCCTTGGCATCACCATTTTAATACCAATAGGGCCCGGACTTGTATGCACTAAAATTGGAAAATATGCGCATATAATATGTCCTAAAAATCGAAAATATGCACTAACAAGTTAGGAAGTATAAGTTCGGGTGGAACCGAACATTAAATACCCAGCTCTGTATAAGTGGTCGTGGTAAATTGTTGTGGAGTTATGACCTATAGTGGTTTTAAACATTTTGTACTACCATGTCGGCAATCTTATAAATAAAAATGAATGTGCGTCTGTGTGTCTGGCGGCCAAAGTACTTAACCTATCTTTATAAAATTCACAGTAGATTCTTGGGTTCACTGGTTACAGTATAGGCTATGTATAATTTTGGAAAAGTGGGCGGTGCCACGCCCCCATGCTATATAAAATTTATCTTGTATAGGCGTCCAAGGTACTTTACCGATCTTTATGAAATTTTCATAGTTTTGAAAAGCGTAGATAGTGTACCTCGTATCATGTTTCGTAATTTTATTTAACACGGGTCTGAAGTTAATAATAGCTGAAATTTGATATTTTTTTTATTTAAATGTAGGCGGTACCACGCTCATTTTCCAAAATTTTACAAAGATCATTCATAAGATCATCAGGTCATTGTAACTACGAAATTCCAGCATTCCCACAACAGCCGGTTCTATCGTACCGGAATGACCCGGGTTTTTTTTTACCCGCCCAAGGGCTGTTATTTTAGTGTAACCCTGTCCAATCTGTCCTCCCACCCTTAAATTGTCATCCTCGGAGCAAACCCTGGCAGCTGGGTTGCCCCATTGTCTCTTGTTACGGGCTGGGGTCGAACCCAACCATGGACCAAGAGATTGGATCTACTGCGTTTGCTGGAAGAAAATTTATATTGAACGGTCGCATTCGGTAACCTTTGGACGGATTCGTTCATAGCCCCCTGTTGCAGTACACAGCCGCCTTCCACGCCAGACTACATCGGCCGTGGCGCTGTCAACTCTAGACTGCGACAAAGTATATGCCTTAGCCTACCTCCACCTAGGCAAACGCATCCGTCCCTCACGCCTAGTATGTCCCCCGTCTCCCCTCCTACACACTTCAAAATTTTGCAGTTGAACTGTAACGGATTAGCTGGAAGGGTCGCGGAGATAACTGACATTATGAAGACGCACAACATCAAAATCGCCGCGATACAAGAGACAAAATTGAACACAAGATCGGACTTACGAACTTGTGATGGGTATAATGTACATCGGAAAGACCGTCCCAGCGGTCTTGGGGGTGGCCTTGCGTTCATTACACATCACTCTGTACAATATAATATATTTTCCCCTGACGTCGACCCCAGGGACTCTACCTTAGAATGCCAAGGCATAGCAGTCCGGTCAGGAGACGCCGACCTGCAAATCATAAACATCTATATTCCTCCTGCCACGTGTTGTCCTAGAGATTATCATCCCGACATTAGTGCGTTGCTAAGGGGCGATAATCGTCTAATCCTAGGCGACTTCAACGCGCATCACGATCTCTGGCACTCCAACTTGCCAGCAGACAGCAGAGGACACGCTATTGCAGACCAAATAGACAACTCGGCGTTCTGTACAGTCAATGGAGATGCCCCCACCAGAGTGGCAGGTAACTGCCACAGTTCGCCAGACATCTCCATAACGAGCGCGGGCCTAATTAACTTTGTCATCTGGCGACAGATGCTTACATGAGCCTCAGACCACCTACCCATCTTACTCTCTGTTGAACGACCGACCGACTTCATAACGACTGATAATTTAACATACATCAACTTCACCAAAGCGGACTGGGACCGCTTTACTGACTATACAGAGCGCTACTTCGCTGCCTTACCCACTCCTACAGACGTACGCAAAGGCGAAAGATTCATTGATTCAGCCTCATGCCGCTTTATTTCTGCTGGTAGAATACCAGAAATTCGTCCAAATTTCCCGGCAGAAGCTGCGGCGATGGCAAGAGAACGTGACCAAGTGAGACTCATCAATCCCGCAGATCCCAGAATAATAGATCTCAATGCGGAAATTCGTAGGATCGTCAACGAACACAAGCTGACCAAGTGGAAACAACACCTCGAGACATGCAACCTCTCCGGCGGAGTCGGCAAATTATGGTCGACTGCCAAGGCCCTATCCAATCCGACCAAACACAAAGACAAGGTCGCCATTGCTTTCGGCGACAGCGTCAAATCGGACGCCAGGAAATGCGCGAGCTCCTTTTGCCGGTTGTTTACAATGCATCCACCTGCGGATAGGACTAAGAGAAGAGTCTTCCGACGTGCGCACAACCACAAACACTCCACTGCGCCTATTGCCGTCTCAGTCGCAGAGGTCAAGGAAGCCACAATGAAGGCCAAACCCTCAAAATCCATCGGACCCGACGGAATCGCCATGAAGATGATCAAACACCTAGGCCACGAGCCACAGAGTTATTTAGCGGCTCTTTTTAATCTCTCTCTCACTACTTTCGGTATACCTGAGATTTGGAAACATGCGATTGTAGTTCCCCTACTAAAACCAGGGAAGCCGGCATACCAAGGAGTCTTATCGCCCGATATCCCTCCTTTCGGCGGTTGTGAAATTACTAGAGACCATTCTGCTCCCTTACTTCATTGCAAATCTGAAATTGGCCGATCACCATCATGGTTTCCGCAAATCTCATAGCACTACATCCGCTTTGAATGCCATTACAATGCAGATAAATTATGGGTTGAATCAACACCCACCAACCCATAGGACGGTTCTCGTGGCACTTGACCTATCAAATGCATTCGACACGGTCAATCACGCCACACTCCTGCGAGATCTGGAAGAGAGACCGCTCCCTGCCGGCCTTAAAGGTGGACCGCTAATTACCTCAATGGTCGACAGGCATCTTCATTGTTTCCTACGCTGACGACTGCACGATAATGGCCTCGGGCAAGGGTCCCTTCATTGACGAACTCTGTATTAGAATCAACAGTTACCTCCGTGACCTTTCCAGCTTCTTCACCGATCGAAATCTGACCCTATCTCCGACTAAATCGACGGCGACGCCGTTTACGACATGGAATGCGCAGATGGGGCAAGAGTACCTCTACCTACTGTCAACCACCCGAAAATCTTGGGTGTGACATTTGACAACGGCCTCACCTTCGCTGGTCATGCCACCGCAATAGCCTCAAAGGTACAGAGCCGCAATAAGATCCTCAAGTCACTGGCCGGCAGTACTTGGGGAAAAGACAAAGAGACATTGCTTGCTACATATAAGGCTATTGGCGCCCACTCTTTCTGACACCAACTGGAGGAAATTGCAAGTCTGCCAAAACACCGCTATCAGAACTGCTACGGGATGACTGCTTATGTCATCTGAGTCTCACCTCCATCAAGAGGCAAAATTGCTCAAAGTTCAAGAGCACGCGGAACTCTTGAGTAGACAGTTCTTCTGAACTGTCATAAACCTAGTCATCCAAACCGACATCTTTTGGATGTAGCACCGCCCCCAGAGACATAAGGCATAAGACATCTTCGTAAGCACTACGATGAGATCCGGCACCATATCTCTTTGCCGTTTGATCTGCGAAACCATAGGCGGGCTCTAAATGACCTCCACACCGAGTCGGTAGACAGATCTCTCAGATCTCGGCCTGTGACTCCCGTTATTAATACTCAACCACCTGAATTGGCTGAAGAGTAGCGTGTACTTCCGAGGGAGACTAGAGTCATACTAGCACAACTTCGCTCTGGATATTGTAATAGGTTAAACTCTTACTTATCCAGACTGAACCCCAACATACCAAACACATGCCCTGCATGTGGTATGTCCCCTCATGATACCATACATCTCTTCTCCTGTTTAATCGAACCCACTCTTCTAACACCTACATCACTCTGGTCCAACCCTGTGGAAACTGCGCGTTTCCTCGGACTTCCGTTAGAAGAGCCTGATGAAAATTTAGAGTGATCGAGGCCATTGGGCAGGGCGAAGCACTGTTAAAAACAACAACAACGAAATTCCAGCTTTCTATCTGCATCAGTGAATGAGATATGACATGTTCCGGTTTCCTACCTCTCTTTAGAACACTTTGGTCCAAAAGTGGCCTTGGTCGTTAACCGATTTTGCGTAAGCGGTTCTGAAGTTATTAAGAGTCAAAGTTTGAAAATTTCTTTACTCATATGTGGGCGGTGCCACACCCCTTTTCCAAAAATTTGATAAAACTGTCAATGGGACAACCAAATTAATAAATCTAGCAAATTTCATTATTGTAGATGCTTTTATTATTGAATTAACCCATTTTATACGTTTTTCGAAATTTTCGCTATCGAAAAAAGGGGCGTGGTTATAGTTCGATTTCACCCATTTCAAAGAGCAACCTACCTTGGCCGGAAAGCAACCTGTGTGCCAAATTTCATTCAAATATCTCAATTTTTACTCAAGTTATCGTGTCCACGGACGGACGGACGGACATAGTCTTAATGAATTCCTTTGTTCATTCTATGATCTTTAATATATGGAACTCCATATCTATCTCTGTTATTTTGTACCTTTACAAACCACCGTTATATGACCAAAACTATAATACCCTGTGTACTAGTATAAAAAGATAAAGAATATGCAAAGGACTTCTTACATTGCTCTTGATTTTTATTAATAGTAAAAAATTACATCACAGGTTACAGGACATTAAACGACACACACAATATTTAACTGCATCCAATGATAAGGTCCAGTATGACCAGGTTAGCCTTTTCGAGGCTAGATTTAGCCTTTTTTTTGTCCTTAAGCCTCATAATTTTTTCTAGCCTTTTTTTACTCCAAACCTTTTCTGGTCCTAACACCATATTTTTCATACAAATTCGAGGAATATATAAAATTAAGGTTGAATGAAGGTAGTATTGATGACGAAATACAGATTGTTCCAAATTGTAAATTGTTCCAGTTCTCCAGACCTCACAATTGTCAGCGCAGGTCTCATAAACTGCGTTGAATGGCGCCCAATGCTTACTCTTGCATCTGACCATTTGCCGATAGTCCTCTCAATCGATGGCCCCAATGACTTCGTTACTTCTGCGAAGCGCACCTTCACTAACTTCAGTAAAGCTGATTGGGTTGGTTTTCTTAATTTCACTGAGAGCACCTTCGCTGCTCTTCCCATCCCGTCTGATGTACGAGAAGGGGAAAAAGCGTTTCGCTCGGTCATAGCTTCAGCCTCCAATCAATATATTCCGTCAGGTAGAATTAAGGAGATACGTCCGTACTTCCCCGCAGAGGCAGCGGCCCTGGCTAATGAACGTGACCACGTGCGACGCTTGAACCCTACGGATCCTCAAATTCAATATCTCCATGCGGAAATCAGACGGCTAGTTGATCAACACAAACGCGCCAAATGGGAGGAGCACCTAAGGTCCTGTAACCTCTCTGCTGGTGTTGGCAAATTATGGTCCACTGTTAAATCCTTGTCCAATCCGACCAAACCGAACGACAAAATATCCATCACCTTTGGTGATAAGGTACAGTCGAAACCGAAGAGATGCGCGAGCGCTTTCTGCCGGCAATTTGTACTGCATCCTCCGGTTGACAAGGAAATCAGACGCGCTATCAGGGAAGCGCACAAACGCAAAAACAACCAAGCGCCCATTGCCATCACCACCACAGAGGTTCGGGAGGCCATACGGGGGTCCAAAAATTCCAAATCTATTGGCCCAGACGGTATATCCATGCTAATGCTAAAACATCTGGGTGATGAGGGAGTAAGGTACCTAACAACCGTCTTCAATCTGTCCATGACCACCTTTGTCATTCCAGAAAGATGGAAACAAGCAAAGGTGGTGCCACTACTAAAGCCCGGCAAGCCGGCCAATGTGGGGGAGTCATATCGACCGATATCACTCCTCTCGCCAGTAGTGAAGACCCTGGAGACGGTCTTGCTCCCTTACTATACCGCTAACCTACGATTAGCCGAACATCAGCATGGATTCCGCAAAATGCATAGCACTACCACCGCGCTAAACGCCATCACCACACAGATAGGTGTCGGTCTCAACCAATCTCGCCCAAATGACAGGACCGTGCTAGTTGCGCTTGATCTGTCGAAAGCTTTTGACACTGTTAATCACGCACAACTCATTAACGACCTGGAAGATTCAAATCTTCCCCCCTGTCTAAAGCGTTGGACCGCCAACTATCTTAGTGGCCGGCAGTCATCGGTGGAATTTAGAGGCGAAAGATCAAAACCACGTATAATTAAGCAGGGGGTGCCACAGGGTGGTGTCCTATCCCCGCTTCTGTTTAATTATTACATATCGAGGCTCCCTTCCCCACCAGAAGGCGTCTCGATCGTCTCCTACGCCGATGACTGCACGATCCTGGCGACTGTACCCTCCGTTGATGAGCTCTGCTCGATAATTAATTCGTACCTTCCAACCCTTTCCAGTTTCTTCGCTGCACGGAACCTGACATTGTCACCGACCAAATCCTCGGCCACCTTATTTACGACGTGGACAGCGCAGGCGAACATGGAATTAGACGTCTACGTCGACGGCATTAAGCTTCCGACTGTCCCACACCCCAAAATCTTAGGGGTCACGTTTGATAACATGTTCAAATACGGTGCTCATGTAGCCGCGATTGCCACCAAAGTACAAAGCCGCAACAGAATCCTCAAGTGACTAGCTGGCAGCACTGGGGGGAAAGATAAAGAAACGTTACTGGCAACGTACAAGGCAATCGGCCAGCCGGTTCTGAGCTACGCGACGCCAATATGGTCGCCGGGGTTAGCAGACACACATTGGAGGAGGTTGCAGACCTGCCAAAACACCGCACTCAGAACTGCCACGAGGTGCCTCCTTATGTCTCCTGAGCACCATCTTCATAATGAGGCAAAAATGCTCGATGTCAAAGAGCACTGCGAGATGTTGACCAGACAATTCCTGTTGAACTGCCATAAACCGCAGCACCCGAACAGGAACCTGCTCAACGAAAATCCGCCTCCCAGGAGAATAAGGAGTCACCTCCGTAAGCACTATGACGAGATCCGGCACCACATTTTCTCGCTGTTTTATCCAAAGGTGCACCGGCGGGCCCTCAACCTCATCCACACGGAGTCGGTAAGTTCCTTTGTCAGGTCTCGTCCCGTGAATGCAGTCCTACAGGCACAAGCCCCACCTGTTGCCGACGAGGAACGCGAACTGCCCAGGGAGACAAGAGTCACGCTGGCTCAACTTCGTTCTGGATACTGTAACAGACTAAACTCTTACCTATCCAGACTGAACCCTGACATGTCAAATGTCTGCCCGGCATGCGGCGTGTTTCCCCACGATACTAACCATCTGTTCATCTGCTCAACTGAGCCCACTCTTCTAACACCAATTTCACTCTGGTCCACCCCTGTTGAAGCCGCGAGGTTTCTTGGACTTCCGTTAGAAGAGCCTGATGACAGTGTTCGATGGGGGGTGACATCATAGGCAGGTTAAGTAGTCGCTACAACAACAATAACAGCAACGAAATACAGAAAATTATTCGTAAAAATTGTCAACTACTTTTAATGGTGTTGATAACCCAATTGCGACATAGCCTATACTCGTATGATAATATGAACTTTTTACAATAGATACATTTTTTCGTTTCTTTGAACGTTACAGCGCCCGATGGATTTTCTCATTTTCAAAAAGAAAAGTCTAGGTATTCTCCAAGTCAAGTAGCATTGACTGGGCTGCAGTGGCGAAATCTAATAACCGCACGGTGGACAAGTGTGACCTCTACCACTGAATTTTGGGCGGAAGTCCGAAAACATAAAAATTCATTAAACGAACCCCCTTTTTTAGAACTGGTCGAATTCGTATTTAAGTTTTTGGTATTACCTTTCAGTAATGCGGACGTTGAAAGAATTTTTAGTGCCATGAACATTTTAAAAACTAAGTTAAGGAACAGGCTAAAAATTAAAATGCTTAACTCGCTGCCTAATATTAGATGTTGCACTAATTTTTGAGTTACCGTGATCTCATCTCTATGATAAATACCGAAATTTGTACGCAGACTCAAGCTCTTCTGATTCTTTGAAAAAATTCCTAGTCAAGGAAAAAGTTCCCGATATGTGTTGAACCAAGAATAGTTCCTTCAACTTATGTCTATAGCTTTATATACAAATACTCGTAGTTTAAACTAAAATAAAAATTTTAAATGGATTTCGTAAAAAATGTCTGACTTTTTTTTAGCTTCTTTTTTCCTAATTTTAGCCTTTTCTAACCTTTTTTTTTGCCGATTAAGCCTCTTTTTTTTCTAACACCTGGTCACACTGAAAAGGTCGTGTCAAGTCTAATTCGTAGCTGTATACACTCACACAAGTATGTCTTCCACGTCCTTAGTTTTTACTATTGCGAATACGTCATCTACATATTCGGCTATATATTTGAAATATATGTACGAGGTGTGTTATTTATTCATGAATATTTATTTTGTCCCCTTCAAAGTAATCCCCATGAGATATTATACACTTGTGCCAACGGTTTTTCCAATCTTCGAAGCACTTCAAAAAATCATTTTTTTGTATCTTGTTCAGCTCCTCCTTCGATGCCGTCTTTATCTCGTCAAGAGAAGCGTAACGTCGTCCTTTCATGGGCCTCTTCAGTTTAGGGAACAAGAAAAAGTCACAGGGGGCCAGATCTGGGGAATACGGTGGCTGCGGCATCATTAGTGTGTTGTTTTTGGCCAAAAAGTCGCGCACAAGCAACGATGCGTGAGCAGGGGCGTTATCGTGGTGCAAAAGCCAATTTTTGTTCTTCTTTGCACATCTTCTCGGCCTTCTGAGAACATTTTGTACCACCGATAAACGTTGCCTCGGTCCAAGGTAGCTTCTCCGTATGCCACAGTCAACATTCGGAATGCATCCGCGCACTTAATTTCGTTTTTCACACAAAATTTGATACAGGTTCTTTGATCCATTTTTTTGAATAGGTAAAAATCGAAGACGATCCAAAACAAGTGCAAGCAAAGCAGCTGTCAACAATTAACTGAACATTCAAAATGGCCGAGCTTGTCGGCATAAGTGAGAGACATGAGTACCAACATAACGCCACAAAAAATTCGAAATTCGAATATACGTAACCAGCGAAAATTCAAAATTCGCGATACGTTTTGAACACACCTCGTATGTCCCTGTTTTTTTAATTCAGCGAGGTTGTTGTCCAGTATTCTGTTCTGCTATGGTTGGAGACAGTGGGTTGCCCATTGGCATTTCGTAAATCTATTGGTATAGCGTTTTGTTGTATAAAAAGTGGTTGTCACGCAAGCAGAAATCAAGTATCGTATGGAACTGTTTTTGTTGTTGTGTTTATCTATTTTAGTATATGTATCCAACTTCTTCCATTGATATGTTTAAATAATAATACAACTTCAAAAGTGTCTAAGCTTTATGGATGGCGAGTAGTTTTTTTTAAGTTAATGTTTGTATATTATTTTATTATTTGTTCAGAACAGAACGGGGGGGAGGGGGGGGGGGGGGGGGGTGCGAAGCACATGCTGCATTGGGGGCAACCTTTGAGTGATATTTATTTAATTATTTTATTTATTTAAATTATTTGTTCTTATTGACCGGGGGTGCGGGCCACCTGTTACACCTTGTATTTATTAATTCCGGGTCAGCACTATTGGCTCTGAGGCATTGCGCGCGATTGGCTTCCTCATTTTCGCTGTGAAAAAGCGGGGCTTGGGATTATAAAATATAAACTATATCTTCGAAATATTTCATAAGCTGGTTGCGAATTGCAAGAGAGTGCGGCGCAAATGACGAAAGAAATAGTTATAGCTTATGTCGATTAAACCAGGGTTTGAAAATGCTTAACTATTTTCAAGTATTTCAAAATTGCTTTTACTGGAGTTTTGAAAATGATTCAGCAACTAAAAATAAGCAAAGTGAAAATTTTTTTTTTTTTCATTTTACTTCAGCAGTAAGTTGAGCGGAAACGAGCTTCAGCAATCAGCAGAAAAAGAACTTGAAAATTTTGCTGAGGCTTTAAGTTATTAGCTTTTTATATTTAAGTTTTTTAATTTTTCATATGTTTCAGTTTTTTCACAGCCGAATTTATGTTTCGAATTGCTGACTGAAAGATAGTAAAACTAAAATTTTTTTGCTTTTTTTCAGCAGCTATTTCAAAATTTGATGGTGCAATTCTTTCGATTATTATATGGCTTTTTGCTATACTTACATCCGAAAGACATATGTACGGATGGGTATATGGAAAAACAAAAGTAAGACGAGTAACAAACGAAGTATTATTCCCTGCATAACAGATATTACGCTAGGCTTAGGATTCGAAATATAAAAACTTCTTCCAACTGAGCCTCGCATAATAAAACCGCCGTGGTATAGAGGTAGTGTATTGGCCTCTCTCTCTCTATGGCGCGATATACAACAGGTATATCATCATAAACCTCCTAAGAGATTTTTGCGCCAAGCTTCTCTTCCAATTTGTGGTGTGCCGATTTGAATTTTCCCTACAAAAGTGTATTGGCCTACCATTGCAAAAAATCGTGCACTAATTTCTAAAGAGAGTTGTCCGCGATTCATCCCTTTCGTCTACAGTGGGCTATAACTGATTTCAACTCGTCCCATATGGTCATAGTTGGGATAATTCACTCTTAATTTGTGTAGCATACTTATAGGAGTTGAAAGCAAACTTGTCCAACTGTACCCGTAAAGGAACAAAGGGGATGTGTCCGACAGTACCCGTTTGGCCATAAAGGGTACAATTGGTCTCTTCATAGGACATGCTCAAACAAAAGGGATCAGTTCAACCCATGCAAAGGGATCAAAGCTGGCATTGGTCGCATGCTCTTTTGCGACGCCGGTAGGCTTTATATACTTTTTTTGAGGAAATAACACCCGTGGGCGCTATTTTCTTGGGTGTTATTGCACTCCACCGTTTCTGACTCGTACGGGATCACAACTATTGATTGTGTTCTAAGGTATTCCTTAAATTAAATCATCGTTTGCTTGTTTCTTTTTGTGTTAGCGAAACGGTCATATCGTAATAGATCCGAAAAAAGGATAAAAGCTGTACATCAGAAGGAAGTAATTGAGAAGTTACAAAAATTAACATCATATTTTACTACTACTACTGGAGAAACTTTTGTAAGTACAAGGTGGCGCAAAAGTAATTCTCCTATCAGAAAATGCTATAAATTTTGCGATAAGCCCCTAAAGTCAGTTCTGTTTTGACATTTGTGTAGTAAACACATGCGAAATACACGTTAATAAACAATGTTACGCTACACTGCTCCAGAACGCGGAATATTGCTGACTATTTATTTGACCAATAATCGGTCGGGGCCAAACGGTTACTGTGAATGGTGAGCGCTACAGAGCAATGATCAACGAGTTCTTTTTTCCGCAACTTGATGAATTGGGATTGGAAAACATGTGGTTCCAACAAGACGGTGCAACAGCACACACTGCACGTGCCACAATTGATATGCTGAACATCGGAAGCTTACTTTTGCGCCACCTTGTAGTAACCAAATCAAAAATCTTCCAAATGATTAGTCGTGTCGTTCACAAATTGCGGGAATTTCTGAATCCTCATGTTCTTCTACAATTTCCATAAACTTTGAAAAGTACATTGAATTAGAAAGCGACCGTCATTATCCCCGTCGGGGATTTCACAAGTTGCGACAACTGTGTCAGTAGAACAACAACAGTTTTCCAACCCGGAATAAATATCACATGATCAGGGAATAATACTTCGTTTGTTACTCGTCTTACTTTTGTTTGTCCATATACACATCCGTACATATGTCTTTCGGATGTAAGTATAGCAAAAAGGCATATAACAATCGAAGGAATTGCACCAGTACGATCAGAACATCGTATAATTATTTGTATTTCCCTATGAAATTTTGAAATAGCTGCTGAAAAAAAGCAAACAAATTTTAGTTTTACTATCTTTCAGTCAGCAATTCGAAACATAAATTCGGCTGTAAAAAAACTGAAACATATGAAAAATGAAAAAACTTAAACATAAAAAGCTAATAGCTTAAAGCCTCAGCAAAATTCTCAAGTTTTTTTTTCTGCTGATTACTGAAGTCGTTTCCGTTCAACTTACTGCTGAAGTAAAATGAAAAACATTTTTTTTTTACTTTGCTTATTTTTAGTTGCTGAAATATTTTTGAACTATAAATGTAGGCTACAAGCAAATTTTCTAATCTGACAAAAAAGTGATTTCTAGTTAAGCTAAAAATTTCAAACTTTTGCTATTTTTCAGCCAGCAATTCAAACCCTGGATTAAACATTCTCGCCTCCTAGACGGCTTAGTCGTCTAGTGATATTCATAAGTCGCCGGCTCGAGTCGAAGGCCCATGTGTAGTATTTATGGAGGGCGAGTAGTTTTTTTTTAGCTATTTTGTTGTATATTATTTTGTTATTTGTTTAGAGAGTAGAACGGGAGGGTGCGGAGCACATGTTGCATAGGGATAACGTTTGAGTAATACTAAATTATTTGTTCTTATTGAGAGGGGGGGTACGAGGCACCTGTTACACCTTGTATTTATTAATTGGGGGCGAGCACTATTGGCTCTGAGGCAATGCGCGGGATTGTCTTCCTCATTTTCTTTGTGAAAAAACCCCGATTGGGATTGCAAAATATAAACTATATCTTTTGAATATTTCATAAGCTGATTGCGAATTACATGCAGTGCAAATGAAATAAACGAAAGAAATGACTACAGCTTATGTCGCTTAAACAAAAAGATATGACAAAACTTAATTTGTTTATAGAAAAATTAATCAAAAGTAATCAGAAAATGCTGTTAAGCAAGTTTTGTCCTGTTGGGGAGTTGAGCTGGAAATTCGGACATCTTGTGCCCACGATTTATTTACGAGCTATAATGTTGCAGACACATTTCTGCTGCATGCTCTACAATAGTTTAGTGAAATCAAGACCAGTTCCTTAACGAGCCAGCTTGTCGGGCATCTCGTTCCTCTGTATTTCGCGATTCCCAAACACACATATGAGATAGACAATTCTACTTGCCAGGCTCATGATCCCCTCTCGGCGATGACCATGCAAACTCTATGTTATCATTGCTGACCCGAGAGCCGCATGCATATCAGAAAAAAAAGTCTGGACCCTTAAGAGAAAGTATGATAAAACTTGGGATTTTCGACCCAGTGGTACAAAGCATTAGCTCTGTCTTTGAGAGATTTACGCTCTTGTATTGCATTCTCTGCCCATCCAAACAGCTCCCCGCGCGATCCTTTTTTCAAGAATAACTCCACCCCTGACCACTCTGTGGAGTCCCTCTTCACGGACGTACTGTGGTCGAGCTCCTTATTCATGTCATCCTTATTAATTTTTGGTAAAACAAAGGACATCTTCCAAGGCTTCCTTCGTACCTCTTTTTTGAAAATATGTCTTTCGGCATTGTCATATACTCAATATGCCATAACAAAAATAATGACTATTGATATGAAAAGAGTTTTTGAATTTTTCCAAGCATAACTATTGTCACAATTATGACAATAGTCATTGAGTTGAAATTTGTTATAGTTCAAGCATAGTACTGTAAATAAAATTATAAAAATTTGGTTTTTAAAGCTTTTACCTTTTATATGGTGAAGTTTAAAAACTTTTCTTTTATAATTGTTGGCTGTGCGTACCCATGATTCAATTACAAGAAGGTTAGCTCTCTAGCTGACGTTTACTTTTGGCACTTCCATTTTCTGGATTTATTTTGCGAACGAAATGGCAGTAGAAAAATCAAAAAAGTAGGAAATTGGTAGTTATACATTCTGTAGAGTCAACTAAATACAACATCAAAACATGTCATCTCATACTATCACTGTATAAATCGTTGTAAATTTTCTCTATAATAAATTAAAGAACAATAAAAAACGGTCACTGCTCCAACAAAAATTTAAATAAATATGTATGTGCATACGTATCTACGTATACATACGTCAAAATAAGTACGTGTCTTCGTTCTCTTGCCAGAATGAAATTGTTGGTAAAACAATATTAAAAGTATGTTTCGGCTCATTCGGTTTACATGGACTGCAAAGTATTGTGGTTTCGGTGTAAGCATGATATCAGGAATTTTCGTCAAACTTAGAACCTTCAATGGCTAATACAGTAAACTTATCAACTCAAACTATGAATAATTGCACATTCGTTCTTCTGACTATAGGGGTATGTTTTTTTTTAAATAATTACAAATTGACAAGATGTGGATAGTAAAGTGATAAGTTTCAATAAAATAGGATTGACTCCCATTATTCATGCACACTTAAAACAGAAGTTGACTTGAAATTGTTGCTATACACATAAGTTAAGCCAGAACTGATTATCAAACCCAGAGAATAATAGCCAAGTTTTGTTAAAAATAACAGACTTCGAATCACATATTGAACAGCTTTGAAGTCACGGTTGACCTTAGTAAGTATATAAATATGCAAAGTATATAAAATACCGCAATGTCTCGAGTTTTAGACGTCCCCGATTACACTACACCCATAAAAGTCGATCTAAAAAATAGTGTAAATTAATCGATTTTTTGAAACCAACTTATTTAAAATTTTGTATAATATTACATTTTTAACTACTATTTTTACATAATTTCGATAAAAGGCAACCCAGAATGTAAATGACAATTTTTCAGGTAGCAACATGGCGGCAATTGTCAAAATATGTTGTTAGAGAGCTAACCTTCTAGTGATTGAATCATGGTGCGTACCATGGTAGAAGAAAGAAGGTAGTTCCACTGTCATTTTCAAGCTGTCATTCTTACTTCATTTTTGATTAGAAAACAGATTACTGACATTTTGTAGGTGTCAAAATTGATGATAGCCCTGCCCAATCGAATATTTTAAAAAGTGGGTATTTTTAGAGCATATTTTGGAGATTTTTCACAAGACCGTTGTGGTGCAGGCTGAGGAGAGCGGATCAAGAATGAAATAACAATCCTTTCATATTAAATAAAGTGGTCGATTGATTTCAAAGGAAATATATGAAGAAAGGGTATATGAAAACCGTTAAAAAGTGGGCGAGATGATTCAACAAGGGAAAATTAAAAATTAAACAGCTTTTTCAACCATTTAAATTTTTTTTAATTTGCAATATTTTTGTATTATTTTTTTTATATAAACCTTCAAGAATATTTCAAAGTCATATTTAAGTTATTTAACATATGTTAAAATATTTGATAAAAATTAACCATTAATAAACATATACATATGTATATTAAAATTATTATTATATAAGGCTTACAAGTAGGTTTTGGAATTAAATTTCAGTAGTAGTTTTTTTGCTATCTTAGTTTTCTTATAAGTGTTCGTAATTTTTGTAATTTTTTTTGCTTTTTTACTTTTCTTATCAGTTTTCTTATCAGTTTTCTTGTCAGTTTTCTTATCAGTTTTGGATTCCTTTAATTTCTTGTTAAGATATCTAATTCGAAAAAAGGTTCTACCAAGAAAAAATCGTTTTAGCACTTTTTCAGGTAAGTTAACTTTTGTGTTTAATAATAAATTTTGCATATAATTCGAATTAGTTGCCAAACTTTCTCCATTAATTTTGATGAAAGTGCTATTCGCTTTTTCCAAACAACTTATAAACTCCGAATTAGCTTTATATGGCCCTCCTTCCGAAAGTAGATTTACATACGTAAAATTTTGGTCATTGGCATCCGATGTCCTGCAACCATATTCTTTTAGCCCCATTTTTGAAATAATATATCCGCCAAAGTTTTCCAGCCCGTCGAACTCTTTATCGCTTAGTACAGTTAAAAACTCATTCGTCTCTTTCTGATCTTCAAGCTGTGTATATATGCAAATATTTTTTCAATATAATTCGGTCATATTTCGAATAATACAAGTAGATTACATACCTCTGTATTCTCTTCTTGTGACATCGGAACAGCATTAACTTCTTTAAAAACATGGTGTGTGAGCGTTTCGTCTTCTAATGTAAACGTTTTTCTCTCATCTGATTCTTCTCGATCTTCAAATGTACCAAAGTGCATTAAATTGTCCTCAGTTTGTTCCACGTTAGCTTCGGAACACAATATATTTTCGTTGCGGCCTGAAGAAAAGATTAATTTATCATAATCATAACCCAAATTGACTTGTTAGATCCAAATTTTTCTTCAGTAAGGAAAAAAAAAATAAATAAAAACTACCGAGCATATATGAGCGAAGACGATATTTAAATTCAAGTGGTGATGGATGATCGTGGAGTCCTCCTTTCGCGCGTATAGCACTAAAAAAGTTCTCCAGACAATCTTGGTTCAGTTTTGACGTCAGTATAAACTCCATTCCATAGTTCTGGAAAACGTAGCTACGTAGAAGTGGAAGCGCGTTATTATTTTGTAGAACACCTCGTTGAAATGGAAGCAGATTATCATTTCGGAAAATAAGTAAATTACTTATAATTTGATTCATTAACTCCAACGAAAAATTTTGTTCAGCAATTGCTAAGCCTTACTCAAAGGTCGCGTATCTTTTTGGGCGGTTTTGGTATTGAATATGTCAAACCAATCATTGATAATTTGGAATAATTTTGAACACTTTACGAATTTTTCAGGATTCTGACACAAGCCAAGGCTAGCACACCGTTTAAGGGCTGTGGCGTGTGTTTCGTTGCCGGTTTAACTTTCTGTCTTTCTATTGTGAGAAATGTATACTCGTACATTTGTTAAAATAGTTATTAAGATGTTTTCAAACTACATATTATGGCCATCATCAAATACTAATTTATCAGTAAGGCACATTATACATTATACCTCTTCTCGCCTATGTTGCGGCAGACTTGAATTCAATCCTTGACTAATGTAAAAGCGGGCTAAGCCTTACCTCATATTGCATTTTTGAGCTATTCACCCCGGTAAAGCGCACTAACCTTAAGGCTTATTTACACGAGTCGACTTTTGTTGTTCCACTGTGTTAATAGCAATTCGACTGATAGAAAATATGTATTTGATGGTTGAACGCAGTCGAACAACGAAAATCGACTAGTAACAAGTAAATTTTTTTTAAATGATGACGCCAATATTGAACATGGTGTGAAAAAAAAGGCTTCAGAAGTTATTTTTTATCGCAGTACGCTGTAATATATACGTACCAGCACCTTTCACATTCAACATTTCTAAGGTCAGAGTTTTTGTAATATTTAAGTCCGCATTGCATAAGCCTATTAATTCTTCAATAACTTCTTTTTTAAGAGAATTTCTTCGAACATAAATCCATGGTCGACGAAATGATTTCCAAACAGTTTTATTAAATGTGGAACATCTGCGAAAACAAAGACCAGTTTATTGTCATCACATGGATGCGTGAAAAAGGGTGTTTCTTCCGAAACCCCCATGCTTCTCCACAAAGATTGATTTTCCGTGCCTAAGTCGCTGACAGCTGCAACAACTGTGTACCCAATTTTGAGAAGTTCCGAAATAATATGTAAAATGGTTTCTTCGTTCATAGTAAAATCAAAATCATAAAAAATGGGCTGTTTCCAGCCTCCACGTAGTCCACGAACCATCGCTACCTGAACCTTCTTCTTCGGTGGCATAACTTTTTCATTTTTTCGACCGTATGCCCATTCTTCTCGAACCTTCATTTCATCGAAAGACAGAAGGCACAATTTGTCCCCGAGAGGTAACTCAGACATCTTCATATGTGCGAGTGCCTGTACCTGTAATCCAGGCTCAACGCACAATTTAGATGCCCACCTTCGTAATGTGGATGGTGATGGTAGCGGGGCATTCATTTTTCTTAACAACCGGTAACAGCGTGGACCAGCTGAATATATGCATGTTGCAGTTGATATCGTATCGAGGTCGTACCGTGAGGGCTTTGCGAATTCAGCTAGCATCTCTGTACTGAGGAACGGCATGTTATTGTTACTTTGAGCTTCCTTTAGCTTAGCCTCATATTCAGCACATTTCTCGGACAAAGCTTTATAACTTTTTTCAGGTTCAACACACTGCAGTTGAAGCAAATCTAGCGAGTCCCTAAAATAAGTATAAACAGATGTGGTATTACGCAAGCATGTGAATAAAGTTAGCTTCCATCTTACTCAGTTTGCGTTGAAATGCTCGTGATATTTTTCCTTACAACTTTTCTGGATATTCCTATTTCCCGCAGCTGAGCTGGATTATTTTCATTCCTAAATACAAATTTGCTCTAATAACGTTGAGATAAAAGTTTAATATGCATACCCCTCCAATCAATTCTTTCACGGCCCAGCTCAGGAATGTGATCGTTTTTGTATATCAAAAAGTATGTGATGCGAATCGTGTAGCAAAGTGGAACTTTTGAACAGAACACGATTTCCAACGAGGCGAAAGTTCTTAAACAGACTCTTAGTCGACAGAGGCCATACAAATACGGTCAAGTGCAAATAGACACAATGAACAAGGGCTTGATGGTGTATACAACCACAGACTTACCTTTCTAAAACCGGTAAATATCCGCACACATTATTGACCTGTTGCTGTTGTGTCAGCAGTTGCACGCCCTGAGTGATTGGTTCGCCCATCCGATTGTTGGCCTCTTTCGCCTGAGCATGTAAAATTTCAGAACTGGAAAATAAAAAAGTTGAATTATAGATAAATATTAGTTAGCTGATATGATTTTCCTTACCTTAAAGTTTTTGGTACTGCGCTTCGGCTTAGCCGGATATGTTTTTTTTCTAGAGCCATTTCATGTTTAGAAAAGTGCAATGAACATATATAGGGCACTTTGGGTAATGACTCTTCTGTTATTCCGCAAGCATGCAACCAGCGTTCTCGCATATTCGGTAAAATAGGGAATTGAAAGAAAATGATTCCCTTACTCTTGCTTAAATGTCTCGTATTTCCACAACGTGGAAATAAAGAGCTCATTTTTCCTCTTTTAATATTCTTAAAAAATGTTTTGATCCTTCCGGGTGTTTGGCACCGTTTTAGGCCTTTAAATTTTTTAAAAGTTAGACATACTAAATCCTGCAAGTGCTGCTAAATATATAGGTAGATATATTCCAACTATTAACTAACTATATGAATTTTCTTGATTTCTTGAGATAGGGCCCGTTCGAAATCTAAATTCAGTTTTTTCTTCAGCTCAAAAATGCTCCATAAGTTTTTTGCTAGCGTTTGAATGACATAAAAAAAAGATTTTTGGAAAAACGAGTGGTAGCATGATATGTCATAATCTGTTTAGTTGTCAGGTAGTTAAGATGGCTACCTAAAACTGACAGTGGAACTACCTTCTTTCTTTTACCATGGTGCGTACCTATAACAATTTGAAGTGACAAAATTTAAGGGGCTGTTAGTTTACATTTTTGGTTTTGTTAAAATTTTCTTATTTTCGGTTGCGTTTTTTTTTTCTACGCAGTAATTTTCTAATTTATGTTGTTTCTTTTTTTTTATATAAAATACAATTTTTAAAAGAGTCGAATTTCCCATTATCCACACAAGCAGGGAGACCCGGTTGTTGTTATTAACAGTGCTTCGCCCTGCCTAATTGGCACGATCACTCTGAGAATCGAGGCATGACTAGCGAAGGTCAGGCTGTTGTCGAACGTCACACCCAGGATTTTAAGGTGGTTGTAATAGGTAGAGGTACTCTCTCCGTGTGTACGTGAAATTCTTGTCCAATCTGGGCATTCCACGTCGGAAAAAGAGTCGCCGTCGATTTAGTCGGAGACGGTCAGATTTCGCTCGGTGAAGAAGCTAGAAAGGTGTCGGAGGTAACAGTAAATCCTCGTACAGAGTTCGGTAATGGAGAGGCCCTTACCCGAAGCCATAATCGTGGAGTCGTCAGCATAGGATACAATGGAGACTCCCTCTGGTGGGGGAGGAAGCCTCGAAATATAGAAATTAAACAAAAGAGGGAATAGGACACTTCCCTGCGGCACCCCTTGTTTGATTCTTCGTGGTCTGGATTTCATGTTTCTAAACTTAACTGACGCCCGCCGGCCGTTAAGGTAGTTAGCGGTCCACCTTTTTAGGCCGGCAGGGAGCGGTGTCTCTTCCAGGTCTCTTAGGAGTGTGACATGATTGACCGTGTCAAAAGCTTTCGAAAGGTCAAGTAACACGAGGACCGTCCTATGGTTTGGAGGATGTTGTTTCCAACCATAGTTTATCCGCGACGTTATGACATTCAAAGCAGGTGTTGTGGTGTGTGACTTCAGGAAACCATGTTGGTGTTCGGCCAAGCGCGGGTTTGCAGTGTAATGCACAACACAGCAATGGTCCCGAACTTGCATCCAATCAACTCATTGAATCTTAATTTATACAGACATAACCGAAAAGATCTTTATAAATACACATTATGTCTAGTATATGGCAGAGAGAAAAAATAACTGTTATTTGAAATTTCTGTATCAAAAACGTTGCTCGAATTCTAAAATTTATTTAAAACGTTGCTTCATAACAGTTATTCAATAAAGAAAAAAATTTATTTTTCAAATTAGAATTGTCAACGTTTATTTTATTTTTTGGAAATAATAGTTATTTGTCAACGTTTATTTTTTACGTTGCTTGATAACTGTTATGGATGAGAAATACTTTTTTTCGTTGCCCAAAAAAATTTAAGTTTGAAATAAATGTTTGTACTTTTTCATAATAGTTTCTAGATAATAAATATATATATGTACATATGTATGTATATATTTTTCAATAACTACTATTTTCCAACGCGCCTTGTTCGTTTCATTTGATTGTTAAAAATTGCACTGATAGGGATACATTTGAAGAAGAAAATACACATTATCAAAATGAAGAATACTCTATCGGGGAAGACAAAGGTGGGTTAACTTGATTCTTCTTCTAAAAACGGTCTGGCAGACCATGGCATAGCCGTATAAGGAAGAAAGTCAGATTAATAGATACATACTTAGCAGCACATAGGAAGCTCCTTCGACACTCAAGAGCTGAATTTAAATATACTAAGATATGTCTTCCGTCGATCACTACACGATGGTGCTTTATACTATTAAAAACCATATTTCTATACACTAAGATTTCAATCAGTCTACAATGGTTGGGTGCTTATCATAGGAGGAACCCTTATCTCAGCCATTTGGATGCCCAGAAGTAAGTTAATGGAGTTCTGCGTTATGTTTAATATGAAGATTACCATAGTATAGCGAATAAAAGTTCTAGGGCTTTGCTGGCTGGCAACGTTATGTTAATGATTGAAAACTGTACTGCCTGAGGGGATAAGTGTCAGTATATAAAACCACCGGTACTGCTGCTGAAATAAAGCAAACGAATTTAAGTTTTACTATCTTTCAGTCAGCAATTCGAAACATAAATTCGGCTGTGAAAAAACTGAAACATATGAAAAATGTAAAAACTTAAATACAAAATGCTAATAGCTTAAAGCCTCAGCAAAATTCTCAAGTTTTTTTTTCTACTGATTGCTGGAGCTCGTTTCCGTCCAACTTACTGCTGAAGTAAAACAAAAAAAAAAAATTTTTTTTTTCACTTTGCTTATTTTTAGTTGCTGAAATATTTTTGAACTATAAATGTAGGCTGCAAGCAAATTTTCGAATCTGACAAAAAACTGATTTCTAGTTAAGCTAAAAATTTAAAACTCTTGCTATTTTTCAGCCAGCAATTCAAACCCTGACGAAAACATAAACGTTGGGATATAATAATTGCTGAGGAAAAAATATGTGTATAAACTATACCATATCATCTAAAAACTATTATAAAACAATAAAAAAAATTTATTTCAAGTAAACATTTTTTTGGAAACGAAAAGAAGTATATCTCATCCATAACAGTTATCAAGCAACGTAAAAAATAAACGTTGACAAATAACTGTTATTTCCAAAAAATAAAATAAACGTGGACAAATAACTCTTATCCCTAAAAAATAAAATAAAGGTAGACAAATAACTCTTATCCCCAAAAAAATAAAAATAAACGTTGACGTATAACTCTTATTTGAAAAATAAATTTTTTTCTCATCGAATAATTATTATGAAGCAACGTTTATTTGCTAAAACTTGTAACCTATATAATGTATGTGCTATATGCACATACAGGTATAGTTTTGCTGTATCTCGATGTGTTATTTTTCGTTTTCAAAAGCTTAAATAAAAATTGAAATTTTCTTAAAAATTTTGTGAATAACACTAATACTTCACTCAACACTCAAATTTTTTTGAATTAACAAATACGTTTTTATTTGTTTTTTTTTTTTGTCACTCGTCACTTATATTTTTGAAATCGCCCATTCCTGATTTGCTGTTTCTTTCCTTCAGTACATTTTACTTTCCTCTTACCTTTCTTTCTCTTCCTTTCTTTGATGTTCATTTCCTTCAATATACTTTTCTCTTCTTTCTTTCCTTTCCTTTCCTTTCTTTCCTTTCCTTTCTTTCTTTTTTTTTCTTTTCTTTCTTTTCTTCTCCTTTCTTTACTACTTAATAATAAAGTTTCTATTTATTTTATTCTATTTTATCCTTTCCTTTAGTTTCCTTTCCTTCCCTTTATTTTCCTTCACATAACCCCCCTTTCTTCAGTTCCCTTCCCTTCATTTCTTTTTAATTTGTTTTATTTTACTTAATTTCACACAAATCCAATGTCAAAAAATACAAAACAAAAACTCCTGTCCTAAATGTTCTTAGCCCTAATCATGATTCAATTACTAGAAGGTTAGGTCTCTAGTGACATATTTTAACAATTGCAGCCATCTTTCTGCCGGAAAAATTGTCGTTTACATTCTGGGTTGCCTTTTATCGAAATTATGTAAAAACAGTAGTTAAAAATGTAATATTATACAAAACTTTAAATAGGTTGGTTTCAGAAAATGGATTAATTTACACTATTATTTAGATCAATTTTTGGGAGTGAAGCTCCTGCATATGGCCAGATCTAATCGTGGACGTTTAAAATTCGAGACATTCCGGTATGTAGCAACGGTTGTCTTAAAGTTTTGGCCCGCATACTTATATACTTACTAAGGTCAATCGTGACTTCAAAGGTGTTCCTTAAGTGATTCGAAGTCTGTTATTTTTGACAAAACTTGTCTACTATTCTCTGGGTTTGATAATCAGTTCTTGCTTAACTTATATATAAAGTAACAGTTTTAAGTTAACTTCTGTTCTAAGAATGCATCATTAATAGGAACCAATTTTTTCTCATTGAAACTTATCACTTTGCTATCCACTTGGTAGACTATGTCCGTTTGTCTTTATGCTCTCAATTTGTCAACTCAGGCTTTGAATAATTGCACATTTGTGCTTCTTATGCCCTCAATTTGGCATTATTAAAAAACGTAGCCAACTATAGGGCCTATAGGGCAACGTTTTTTAATAATGACAAATTGAGGGCATAAGAAGCACAAATGCGCAATTATTCAAAGCCTGAATTGATAAGTTTACCGTATTAGCCATTGAAAGTTGTAAGTGTGACGAAAATCTGAAATATTTTGGAGTCCATGTCAAGCGATAGAGTCGAAAATCAAACTTTTAATCCTGTTTTACCAACATTTTCATTCTAGCACATTTATGATTATGGCAAGAGCGCGAAGATACGTACATATTTTAATTGTAGATACGTTTACACATATATTTATTTAAATTTTTGCTGGAGCAGTGACTGTTTTTTGAATTGAATATAGAGAAAATTTACAACGGTTTATACAGTGATAGTACGGGATGACATGTTTTGATGTTGTATTTAGTTGGCTTTACAAAATGTATTACTACTCCATAGTGGAATCACAAGGTGAAATAAATAAAAAAGAGAAAGAAAATGAACGCTATCTGAAACGGTAGGGATGTATTTTGTAGAGGCAGAATGGGGTGAAACGCCAAACAGTTTTTGCCCTTTTTGGTAGAAAGGGGGGAAAATAATTTATTAAACATGTTTGTATTTGATTTAAAAAAAATATGCTAAGTACAATAAAAAAAGACTAGCACAGCTAAAAAATTCATATTAACGTAATTGAATGATAATTTCATTTATGGTTTTCCTTAAAATATAAAAAATTAGCCAATGAAATCCATATTGCATTTATACGATGTGATTACAATTAAATACAAATTCGTGAATATAAAAGTGAAACGACTGCATTTGCAGATATTTTCTTGCTCAACTAGGGTATCTTGAGGTCAATACCTATTGGAAGTCATTAATATTAAAATCGACTTTAGGTCTTTGGATTTTAAGACCACTTACCGAATATATATAAAATGCGTTGTTTTTGAATAAAAAGTCAAACGAAAAGACTGGATAAGTTATATAAAAAGCAACACGACTTGAAATGGAGGGTCTGGTACGAAAAACGAATAATAAGTGACTGATTTCAGAAAGAAGAAGAATGCCAGAACCGTCAAGCGTTCTTCTAGTGTCAGCTCATTGACGTTTTGCATTAATTCAATAATGAAATGCAATATTCCGTCATTAAATTTCAACTTTTGCATCCATTTTTGTAATGTCGACTCGCACGGTAGAGGAAAACCTTTTTGATATAGGTGCCTGTACGCACGGGGCCCTGCCGCATGGAGTGTGAGTGCATTAGATATATCAAACCAGCTCCAGAGAATAAGCTGCTCGGGATGAGCCAGCTTTCTCAGTTCCCCTTCAGTAAATACTTGTTTTACATTGTTTACTAATGCCTCGTTTTCTGCCTTTTAAATTTTTAAATTTACATTTTCCAGCTCCATATTTCGAAGTTGCGACTTTAATGTTGCGATTTGGATATGCAAATCGTTTTAACTTTCACAACTGAAAAATTGCATAGATAGACATATGTATTGTTTGTGTTGTTGTTGAGCTATCTGTCTGCCGACTCGGTGTACGGGTAACCCTGTCGAATTGTTTGTGTGGACAAATCTACCTTCACACCGACATTTCAAACAACACGAATACATGTTTTTTTACCATTCGGGAATATGTTTTGGTCCGATTTTTGTAAGTATGAGAAGATTTAGCTATGTCCGCCTATTTGTCTATCTGTTTGTACGCAAACAAGTCCCTCAGTTTCAGATATATCGCACAGTGAAAATCGTGAGACGTACTCAATTATAAAGTAAGCGAGACAACTGAACACAGCACGTGCAATACTAAGCACTACCTATTAGATCGTATAAACATACAAAATCTAAGATAGTTAAGACCTTATGCCATTTCGCCCCAAGACTGGACCAAAAGAGAACTGGATGCATGTGTTGTTAATACATATATACGAGTACATACGTTTAGAACTAGTTTAATTAAGGATAATAAGTGAATGCATTTTGCAAAGATAAGCATTATAATACATAAGTAAAAAACCATAAATTAAAGAAACCTGCACTTTGCAAACATATGCACCATTATTCAAATATGTACTGTTATTCTACCGAGTCGAACATGTCTATTACTCTATAGTGAACATAATTATGTATGGATATTTAAATCACCATACTTAGCTTGTGTTGCCTTGTCCACTATTTGCAGTACTTCCTCAGTTGAATCCCAAGACGTCAGCAGTTCCACAGCCATTGGCACCGCTTCCTTACATAACAAACGTCGGTTTTTCGTTTGCTGAAAATCATTTTTCGAAAAATGCAATTCGCATACTCTGGAGCTGTGTGTGAGTGCTACCCCGCTGCTTTTACACCACCTTTTCAGCCTCTTCTCCTCCACAGGAGCAGTAAATAGGCTGAAACCCTCCGCCGTCCAAGTTTTTTTGCACAATGCGCAGCTCGGTCTTGGCATTATTAATAATTTTACGGGAAAACTTCAATTCTAACGATCATTTTCTTTGAGAAATAGCAGCGGAATGTGAAATTATATTGAAATGTTGCAATACAAATTCCCCTTTCATACACGTAAAAATCTGAAAAAAGCAACACCTTGATAGAACAACAACACTGTTTTCGGGGACAACATTGCCTCAAAATTTTCAGATAGCCGAATGACAGAACAAAAAAGAAATTAGAGCAAGACAATTGACAGCTTACTTCACCTTGTTGATTACACTATGTTACTACTCATTTCCTACTTTTTTTAATTTTTCTGCTACCATTTTTTCGACAAATGAAAAAAATACTTCTACTTTTTTTAGTTCGCAAAATAAACGAAGGTGTCAAAAGTAAATGTCAACTAGACAGCTAACCTTGTGAATGAATAATGGTCCTTATGATGTAGTAAGAGGGAGGCATTTTACGTAGTGATAAATCACATTGACAAATCCCTTACAAAACGAAGTATTTCCTTTCGAAAAGGAAATAACTGCTAGTCGGCTAGTCCTGATTCACTAAAAAATAATTTTGTTGGGTCAACACGCTCAGAGTCTCTAACGAGGTACAATTAGAACAAACACATTTAAAGGGTTCACAACACTTTATGGACTACTTATACTTAAAACAAGATATCTTAATCTAAAGGGGTTTCCGTCTCGAACTCGATCGAAGTCGCTCGGCAGCCGCTGCTGGCTTATAAAACCAAATCTCCGGTAGCAGCGCATTAGTTGTGCAGTTGTTGAAAGCCCGTTTCCTGTGAATCAGTTTGACCGTTGGCTCCGTCAGGTGTTTTATGAGTTGGTTCCATTCCACAATCGTGTGAAATAGAATTATGCTGGAATAATGCAGTTACTAAGTTTTTCTCGCTGCTACTCACCATGGCCTTGAATTAAGGTGTTAGGTTGCAGTGAGTGGCAGTTCGATGTGAGAAATGTTATTATGCTTACTCAGCGGTACGTGTGTCCCTACCAGCCGTGGGAGTGTCGCAGCGACCGCGAATGATGCATGTTAACCTCTATTATTGTCTAGCATAACATAAGAAACCCGTTTTTGTCCAATTGGGTCCACTCGGGAGAGGTGCGCAACCTTTGAGTGTATTTCAGCCATGAAAAGGTTTTCAGCGAAAATGGATCTGCCGTTCGGAGTCGGCTCGCCGCACTTTTTCAAATGTAAGTACAAAAACCTGAAGAATAATGTCATTAATCAATTGTTGTATGCAATATTTTATATTTACCTGCATTTGGTGCAGCATTTTAAGCAAATTATTCGATTTTAGTTCAACAAAACATTTCAGAATCAAATTAAAATTGCTTAAAAATTTTAATTTTTCACAGATTGTCAACGAAAAGTAATCAAAACAAAGACAACACAGTTGATTAATGTAATCAACTCATATGGTTGTTTGGTGGAGTTTCAGTTTCAGTACTTTTTGTAAAAACCTCGATAAAAATAAAAGTAGTTTCGCAAATAAGCAAACTGAATTTCTGTGAGGAAGTTCAAGATGGCGGATTAAAAAGAGATGCTGCTATCAAACGCCTTCTAGTGATTGCGCCATGAGTCCTTATTATGAATCAATTATGTTCCTTGTTTTTTGTAAAACCTGTTTGTATCATCAATACAGTTTACATATTTCTTCTTGTTTTATATTACTGGCTCAATGTTGCCAACAAAGCTACTGTTCGTGCTCTCAGTGAGCGCCGCTCACACTAGTCACAGTATACCAGTGATCTATACAATAAAAATAAAAGAATGCACTTTTGTTAAATATAATTTAAAATCATACTTTTTTATTTAGTGATTGACAGAAAAACGACTTTTTATATAATTTTAAGAAAGCAAGAATTTGGCTGCTTGGGCTTAGCCAGTTTTGTAAATATCTCTAGCGCTTTTTTATTACAACCATCTGAATAAAAGTATGATACATGTTGTTGTTTGTAACAACAAAAACACTCTCCGAAGGTTTTGGGGAGTGTTGTCTAAAGTGACGGTCCTTCGCCGGATATGAACTCGGTACGCTCCGGTATTCCTTTGCGGTACATGCCAGAATGTCGAGGGAGCGATTTGTTTTGCCCAGTGCATCTTCCTAGGTCATCTCACAACCTCATTCCGCAAAGGAGAAGATTGGTAATGAGAGGTGAGAGGCATCATATCTGTGGATCAACCATCGAGTTGCTCGTCATTACCTTTGTGCATTTTAGTCGCCTCTTACGACAGGTATGCCTACTTTGGGCATATTCTGAACCCCTAACCCGATGGGTAAAAAAGGGGTAAAAGAATACGATGATACGACCAGAATCCTTGGCAAAAGCAATAACAAATTGGTAGAGGCATTTCAGTATTCTCCTAATGTAAAACCGAGATTTCCACATGGAAACAGGCAATCCACACTGCAATTATTAGTATAGAGATTCTAACAGCTTGCGCTGGCCAAGAAGATATGAGGTAAGCAGCGACCATGAAGCTGAAAAAGGTGCTGACAAAGTCGGTTATCTCGACAACCTTACCGATAAGGTCGGCACTTAATCAATTAATAATGCGCATACATATTTGGAATTAATCTAAGTCGCGTATGTCGTCGCAGTCTAGAGCTCTACAAGTCTGGACCGCTTGGAGACGTAGCTTATGCTGGCGGCGTCATAGAATACCTACTTGTATGCTGCCTTTTATAGTCTGGCCGAGCGCCAGTGTCATCACTGTGATAATCTTTATTCATTGCAAGTTGATTACAGACTAAAACATATGACTAAACTTAAAGTAAATGAGCAGTGCTCCAAATGTACATATGAAGTTCAACAGAATGTCAGTACTCCGTAGAGGTACAATGTATAAGAGCTCATAAAAGTTGTACCGAGGGACGTCTATTGTTCAATATATTTTTTGGCATGTTTATGAGTTCAGAAACTTAAAATCGATGACTAGTTTGGTTCTTAAGAAAAAGAAGCATTCATATTCATCATAACTAAAGAACAACAAAAAAAAACACGTTTTTTTATACTTAGTTCTGAAAAGTTTTGGATTGCCCATGTAATGCGAATGGAAGAAGATGCTCCCGCCCGGAAGGTATTCTTGTCGGAACCCGGCTATGGAAGCAGAGGAATAGGGAGACACCCACTCCGTTGGAAATACCAAGCGGAGAAAGATCTGCGATCCCTTGGCGTTTCTAATTTGCGTCAACTGGCAACGGATAGAGTCAGGTGGCGTGCTTTGTTGGATGTTGTCAAAATCGTTTAGACGGTTAAACAAACATATACTCGTATATGTGTATGTAGTATGTTCTCAAAATTTGACCAATATCCGATATCAAGTATTTATAAAATAAATAAATAATTGGCGCGATATATACTTTCGAGGAGATTAAGACCGAACTTCTCTACCCATTTATGGCGTGCTGCTTCTAACTTTTCCTACAAATTGGCGGGACCTACGTATTTTTGCCAATTCCGAACGGCATCTGCAAAGCATTTTTTCTGAGAAGTCTTCCATGGCAGAAATACACTCGGAGAGTTTGCCAAACCACTGCCGGGGGGCGACCTCGTTTTGTAAAAAACTTTTACAAACCACTTTTGATGTTCCCAGGGCTCGAACCTTAGAACTTCGGTCTGGTAGGCCAGCTGCACTACCGCCACACCACGGCGGCCGCCAAGTATTTAAGGGAACCACATTTTGACCGATAACTCATTTATTGATAAATATATCGAAATATGACGAAATCCAAATAAAACCTGTGTTCTTCCCCTTTTGGTTGACGCCCATATTGACCCCTTTGCCCAAATTATCGTAGGGCGCAAAAGACAAGTTTTACAGGAGAGCATTATTTTGGTTTTTCTATCACTTTATATTGATTTATTGAAATGAAATTGAACACGGGGTTGGATTGTTAGATACACTGAACCTCTTTCGTTTTCTTGAAAACATTCGCAGTTTGCGAAAAAATCATAAATTTGTCCCTTCACTCTCAATGTTTTATGAGGGTTTTTAAATAACAGTCCTTTACGATAATTTAAAAAAATATATTTATATGACAAACACAAGTGTTTTATTCCATAATTTTGTAATCTTAATGATGAGGTGTCGATTTCCGACACATAACATCAGAAGTAAAAATACATTGAATTCATTGAGATTGGGGTTAGAAGAGTCTGCTCCGCCGAGCATGTGATTGGTATCGTGAGGGGACGAAGTGTATGCCCGGCATACATGCGCCCAATCTAGATAGGTAAGAGTTTAACCTATTACAGTACCCAGGTGGAATTTGGGTCAAAGTGACTCTTGTCTAACTCTGTATGAATACTGTGTAGCTTTGGTTGCGTTGTTATGTGGTGTCAGATCTCATCGTAGTGCTTACGTCTTACAAGAAAATGAAGTAGAAAGCAAACGAGAGTTTGAAGCAGATCAATACGCAGGATAATTACTCGTATCTTCTTCTTTTTTCTTTAAATGGTCATCTAACCGCCTGGGCGATTTTGACCGTCCAACATAGCTCGTCAGTCGTTTCTTCGTTGCGCCAACTGGCGCCAATTGGAAACACCGCGGGATCGCAAATCGGTCTCCACTTGGTCCTTCCATCGGAGTGGTGGTCTCTCTCTTCCTCTGCTTCCACCGGCGAGTGCCGATAAGAATACCTTCTGGGCTGGACCATCTTCGCTCATTCGCACTACGGGGCCTAGCCAACGAAGCCGCTGTGTTTTAATTCGCTGAACTATGTCGGCGTCTGCGTAAAGTTCATACAGCTCATCATTAAATCTTCTTCGGTACTCGCCGTCGCCTACGCGTAGAGGTTGACAAATCTTTCAAAGAACCTTTCTCCCGAATACTCCCAGAGCTGCTTCATCAGATGTTGTTAGTGTCCACGCTTCTGCACCATATAGCAGGACGGGTGCGATAAGTGACTTGTAGAGTGTTATTTCCGTTCGTCGAGAGAGGACTTTACTTTTCAATTGCCTACTCAGTCCGAAGTAGCATTTGTTTGCAAGAGTAATTCTTCGTCGGATTTCTAGGCTAACATTATTGTTGGTATTAATGCTGGTTCCCAGGTAGACGAAGTCCTTTACTATTTCGAAATTATTGCTGCCAACAGTGGCTTGGTTGCCAAGGCGCGAATGCGCTGACTCTTTGCATGATGACAGAAGGTACTTCGTTTTGCCCTCGTTCACCACCAATCCCATTTTCTCCGCTTCTTTTTCTAATTTGGAGTAAGCAGAAGTTACGGCGCGGTTGTTAAGGCCAATGATATCAATATCGTCAGCATATGCCAACAGTTGCACGCTTTTATAAAATATTGTTCCAGCGCGGTTAAGTTCTGCAGCTTGTATTATTTTCTCCAGCATTAAATTAAAGAAATCGCACGATAGGGGGTCACCCTGTCTGAAACCTTGTTTAGTTTCGAACGGCTCGGAGAGGTACTTCCCAATTCTGACCGAGCTGGCGGTGTTGCTCAAGGTCATTATGCATAGCCGTATAAGTTTTGCGGGGAAACCAAATTCAGACATAGCGGCATATAGGCAGCTCCTTTTCGTGCTATCGAAAGCGGCTTTAAAATCAACAAAGAGATGATGTGTGTCGATTCTCTTTTCACGGGTTTTTTCCAAGATTTGGCGTATTGTAAAAATCTGGTCGATGGTAGATTTACCAGGTCTGAAGCCACACTGGTAAGGTCCAATCAGTCTGTTTACATCAGGCTTCAGTCTTTCGCACAATACGCTTGATAGGACCTTATATGCGATATTCAAAAGGCTGATTCCGCGATAGTTGGCGCAGTTTGCACGATCGCCCTTCTTGTGGATTGGGCAGAGAACACTTAGATTCCAATCTTCAGGCATGCATTCATCCGACCATATTCTGCATAGAAGCTGATGCATGCGCCTTACCAGCTCCTCGCCTCCGTGTTTGAATAGCTCGGCAGGCAAACCATCAGCGCCAGCTGCTTTATTGTTTTTCAATCAGGATATTGCTATTCGCACCTCATTATAGTCGGGTTGTGGAACGTCAATTCCATCATCTTCGATTGTGGGCTCGGGTTCGGCATCTTCTCTGGTTTCTTGCTCAGTTTCTCCATTTAAAAGGGCAGAGAAGTGATCCCTCCATATTCTGAGTGCTCTCTGAACATCGGCCACCAGGTCGCCGTTCTCATTCTTACAGGAGTTTGCCCCGGGTTTAAAACCTTCCGACATTCGCCGAATTTTTTGGTAGAATTTTCGGGCATTATTCCCGTTGGCCAGCATCTCAAGCTCCTTTATTTCACGCTTTTCTGCCTCTCTTTTTTTCGCCCGGAAAAGCCGCCTCGCTTCCCTCTTCAACTCGCGGTAGTGTTCACACACACTCCTCGTTGCATTCGATCTCAGCGTTGCCTTGTAGGCTTCGTTCTTTCTTTTCGTTGCAGCGCGGCACTCTTCATCATCATACCAGTTGTTTCTTCGCGTTCGCCGGAATCCAATTACTTCTTCGGCTGCGGTACGGAGTGCTCCCTAGATATGATCCCACTGCTCATGCATTCCACTAGGTTGAATTGTGCTCTCGGAGAGCGGGTGTGAGAGGCGATCTGCGAAATAATTGGCGGTCTGTTGCGATTGCAGCTTTTCGACGTCCAGCTTTCCCTGCGTTTTTTGTTGCACCTGTTTTGTCGTACAGAGGCGGGTACGAATCTTGGCTGGTACTAGGTAGTGATCAGAGTTGATGTTAGGTCCTCGTATTGTGCGAACATCTAAAACGCTGGAAGCATGCCGTCCGTCTATCACAACGTGGTCGATCTGGTTGCGTGTTTTTCGATCGGGGGACAGCCATGTAGCTTGATGGATCTTCTTGTGCATGAACCTAGTGCTGGAAATGACCATGTTTCGGGCACCGGCGAAGTCGATCAGCCTGAATCCATTTGGCGAAGTCTGATCGTGGAGACTGAACTTCCCGACAGTGGGGCCAAATACACCCTCCTTACCCACCCTGGCGTTAAAGTCGCCAAGCACGACTTTGATATCATGACGGGGGCAGCGCTCGTATGCTTCTTCCAGGCGCTCGTAGAATGCATCCTTTTCCACGTCGTCCTTCTCTTCCGTCGGTGCATGAGCGCAGATAAACGATATGGTGAAAAATCGTACTTTTATGCGGATTGCAGCGAGACGCTCGTTCACGGGTGTGAACGACAGTACTCGGTGACGGAGTCGCTCTCCCACCACAAATCCCATGCGAATCTGCGCTCGTCTTCAGATGTTGCAAGGTGTTCTGATCGTGTTTCCTCGCCCCGTCCATCGCATCTCTTGTATGGCGGTGAAGTCAGCTTTTGCTTTCCTCAGGACCTCAACCAGCCGGGCAGCGGCACCTTCCCCATTAAGGGACCGGACATTCCAGGTACATGCCCTTATCTCATAATCCTTATTCCGTTTGCGGGTGTTGTCATCTAAAAAAGGGGTTCTCATATCCGAGGCTTTGTTGTTGAATTTCATTGGAACGTTGTTTTATGTGGTGGGTCCCAAACCCAACGCACAACCCGTTTCACGGGAGGTTGAATTCTATTACACGTTTGTATAGCGAGCCGCTTGATCCAAGACAGACGCCCGCTTGCAGCCGCACCACATGGTGATCAGACGCTGCTGTTTGAACCCCCCAGCAAGCCCTTAAACCGATTATGTCGGAGTGGCCTTACCAGCTTGTCGCCTTCTCACGATTAGCTCACCACCAAACGGGTGTTCGGTGGTTACCCAGAGGATACTTGGGCGCAAAGCCCGGAAGTAGTGAGCTGCTTGAACCGCATGCAAAATAATCGTTTTGGCCATTCCCAGGTGAATGGCGATCAGAAACTTTCCCCACTTGCGTGGTCTTCTGCACACGGCCCCATCCTCCCCATTACTCGTATCAAGGGTTATAAAAATTAGTATGTGTGTAGGCATACATACTATGGTTGGGTATTGGCGCCAATTTTCTGGCGGCTATGTCAACGAGTGATGAAACCCACTTTTATCAATACCAGGGATACAAGTTTTTTGATGAAAAATACTGACAATGACTTAGCGTAATTGGCCTTTACCCTGTAGTTCTATTCGAAAGGCTGTTCTACTCGAAAGCAAAAAGAGAGTCTAATTAACATAGGCACTCCATAGTTCGTTAAAATTTACTTTAAAAAATATTTCATAATATTTAGTAGGCATCACTGTTTCACAAATTTCAAGCGCAAACAAAATACGAAAACACTGCATAGATCTCAAGTGCAGTATTAATCAACGTAGTTTTACATGTCGCAGTAGCGCTGGTGATAAGAATCTTGACTACCAAGCGTATGGTCGCAGGTTCGAGCGTAAATGCTTGCACAAGTAATTAAAATGTTTAAATTTTATTTTTATCAAATAAAATTTTATTTTTTTAAACATATAGATACTTCTAATCTATAAAAATTTTGTTGTCTTAAATTTTTCCAATTTTTTACCTAGAATTCTTCAATTATTTTCTGTCAAAAGCGATTACTTAACTCTCTGCGATAAAAATGATTTCTAGATAAAAAAAAAATACTAATTTTATTATAATCATAAGAATATACCTTTTTGTAGATTCCCGTTTACTAAATTGTTGTCGAATAGGATTTTCTAACTTTCGACGATGTTGACATATGCTTTCGACATATGCTTTCGAATAGAAATACAGAGTGAGGGCCCTGCCTTCTTGAGGAAGCAAACTTTATAAAGCGAAAAGTTAATCGTTCAAGATTTCCAAAGGTGATGAAACTGTCCTTGAGAGCAAAGCCTTTGAATATATTAAAACCCTTTGCAAATATATCGATCGATACCCCTTAGGGTGGAAGAGGGAGCCTATAAATGTAGTAATTAAACAGAATTTTTGTATGCAGTTTTTATTTTGTATTCAATTAACATTGCAAAGGATTATTTTAGTTTCGTAAATTAGTAGATACATGAATATGGACGTATACATTAGACTGGGTCGATTTATTAACCGATATCGCGCCATCAATTTTTCGATAGGTTTTGGGCTCAGGAAAAAAAAGTTCCACTACGCATACCCAAAAAAATAATTTTCGAGCCTGCGAAATTTCATTTTTTTGACTTTTTTCGACTTTGATTTTTAAGGTTTTTCTCATGACCTACTAAAAAAATGTTCGTTTGATTTTAAAATTTTCATGTATACCCTGTCCGACCCAAAAATATCCGTTAAAAACGTTGGCGATAACAGTTTTTTGAAAAAAAAAATATTTTTTGGGTTTTGGTTAGAGTACTCTAACAACTAAGCTATGATGCCCTGTAGCGTCACGATGCATTTTTCCTCTAATGTGCCATTTGCTTATTCCTTTTATACATTCTTTGGTACATATATTTTATATGTCAACTCAAGGAAAGTGGAATATTTTTAGGCGCGTTCATAGAACAGTTTTAGATACAGAAGGGCTTTTTTTGCATATCAACACTTCCGTGTTATATGTTATGCACCCGAACTGTACCTGTATCAATTATAGTTATGGTGATTGTTGTTGGAGCAAAGCTCGAATTTTTATGTTTGTTTGTTAATTGATATTAGAGGAAAAATTTATTTTTTTAAATTTATTTATTTATTTATGTCCAAATTACAGCAGACACTTAAGATTACAAATTATATTAAACTTGCATTAATTGTTACATAAAAAATAAGTTTTTAATTTAAATTGAGGTACCAGTTTAGAACTCGTTAAATCCAAATCTAGAAAATTTGAGAAATAGTTAAATTCAGATAAAGTTCTATTCAAAGGAGCATTAGCTCCATACACAGTTCTATTAAAAGCAATACGAAACATTTCAAAACTACGAAAGTTTCTGCAGGGAACATTAAAATTTATATGCTGTAGAAGAGAATGGCAATCAATCTTGCCAGAGACAAGATCAACAATAAAAAAAAAATTGACAAAAGCGATATGCACAGCGATGGTATGGGATGACATGTTTCGAAGTGCCTAACTTCTCATCAGACCCCTTCTCGGACACTGGGATACGAACCCAAGTGTCTGCACCAAAGTCGCTGTTAGAGTACTCTAACAACTGAGCTATGATGCCCTGTAGCGTCACGATGCCTTTTTCCTCTAATGTGTCATTTGCTTATTCCTTTTTTACATTCTTTGGTACATATATTTTATATGTCAACTCAAGGAAAGTGGAATATTTTTAGGCGCGTTTGGTTTCAAAAGGCGTGAATGAAGCAGACATTCTCAAACACACTGCTGGCAATACTATTTACATGCTCAGAGCAGGTCAACCTAGAGATAATGACAAAGCCGAAGTTTTTAATTTTTTAGAAAACGACAGAACACTATTCTGGAATATCCTCAACATGCACTACACTATTACATATTGGCAACACAGTTGACTTTGAAGCATTTAGGCATAAACAATTATCACTTGCCTATTGTAATATAGCTGACAAATCACAATTTAATGTGTAACATAAATCATCAACAATACCAATACGACTAGACAGGTACACTTGGATGTCATCGGCTTACGCATGCACATTAACATATTTACACACATCATTGTCGAATATACTGAACAAAAGCGTCCCTAGGCAGACGCCTGCGGGACCCCAGCCGATCCTGTCTTAAAAATTGAAAATCAGTTCCATTCACTTTTTGTAATCTGCCTCTGAGGTAGCTCATCAGAAGTTTTAAGGAATTTTCCGAAAAACCAAAGTCGTGTTTGAGCTTCATACATAGAATATTATGATTGACCACGTCAAAAGCTTTAGAGAAGTCCAAAAGGCATAGGAGTGTTAAAGATCTGTCGTCAAATTGTATTCTTATATCGTCAAGTACTTTAATTGTTGCAGTGGAACAGCTATGATTTGGCTTAAACCCGGACTGCAGTGGGGATAGTAAGTTGTGGCACTGAATGTAGGATGAAATTTGAGCAACCATCAACGATTCACATACTTTCGCCAACGCTGTTGGCGGTGGCGTACTCTTCTTGGCTACTGGGATTATATATATGAGTGATTTATAATATGAGTAATGGTTGTCAAGATGAAAGGCAGTACAAGTTTAACGAATCTTAAAGAAATTCCATCATCACCAACATCATCTGTTTTAATTTAAATAAAGCTTCCATCACATCAAACTTACTTACTCCCACAACATGAAATTTATCTGCAAAAGCAGTATTGGGGCGAAGAGTACTTGGAGTAAAGGGACGACAATTTGCACTACCTTTTTCCACTGTAAATATTTCATTTATTTATTTGTTATAAAAATTAACGGAAGCACATACCAAATTGGGAAAGAAGGTTGGCATAAAAAGATAAGCATTTGCTGTGCTTCGATTTTTTTTTTACTAGTCGTTTCATTTTATATTGTAATTTGAAGTTGACCAATTTTATATTTTGATAGTTTAAACCACTTTTTCTCAGTTAAAATGTCTCAAGTAAAAACGCGACGAATGGCAAGCTGTCATATATTTGATTTACCGAAAACGTTACCTATATCACAACTATCCACCTATTACGACGTTATGAAATATTACCTCTACGTTAAGCATGAATTGAAACCAGAGCAAATAAAAGAGCTGACTGTTCATGACATACGAGTATCCGTAAAAGTTGCTTCTCGAATTTTCAAATTTGGCACAAAGCATCGTTGAAAACTGTAAGCTTAAAAAGGGTTCTACAACTTATTCGTTCTTACAGTATAGAAACGTAATGAAACCACATAAACGTCGCCAAACTAACAAAACTTACCAAGATAAGAATGAAAAATTCTGAGACGAGTCCCTTCTATTATTTGATATCAGTAGTTACAAATGTGAAGTTATGACTAAGGAGGAAATTAGTTTCTTACTTGACCAAAGGACGACGAGAAAAATTATGATTGGCAGCTTTGATTTGGTTGCCTCCGTTAAGAATAAAAAAACAAGAGAGAAAAAAAGGAAACAAATTGTCCCATAATCGACAGAAAGAAGTCTTTGAAAAGCCAACCTCCTCTCGTTTTTTGTTTGAAAGTGAGTTTAAAGAAGGCACCGATTCTTCCGAGAGTTCCATTTTTTTGCACTAGTATGTATCATCCATTAAAATATCTAAATGGAAATACTTCTAAAGAAAACACGGTTAGCTTTACCGTCTCTAGCCCTTGCTTGCGATCGAACTGGCGTTTTCGATGGATTTGCAGCCATTATAGCTTCATCTGTTCTTACAGACTTAGACATGATTGCAACAAACGATCAGAGTTTTGTAATAGATCGCTCAAAGGTGCGTGTGATGGGAAATTTGTGATTACCGGTTTCAAAGGTGGTGTTATTCATCTAATGGAAGAACAGCTACATAAACCAATGCATTGGTTTGTTTGCGACATTTCTTATTACATTTGGATGGAGAAACTGCAGGACCCCGGTGTTTTTCAGGACCAATGTCATTTCATTTCATTTTCATTTATTAAAGATTTAAATTAGTACAATAAGATATTGAAATCTTTTTTAGCACAACAAACAGTTATTACAATTGAATTTATATATAGACTTGTGTATCAGTATTTGAACTTAAACTAAGACTTAAACTAATCACAATAAATAAGAAAACAATATAATTATAATGTTAATATATATGTAAATAATACTGCCTCAAGTAAAAAGAAATACGTAATAAATAAGTAAGAAATAAGATATAGTAGGGGTCAAAGATACAGAGAGATATAGACACAGTATTTCAGATATTTTAGTGCTCATAGGTTTCGCAGCAAGAAAAATAGTTAATAAGGATTCTTCTACTGTTTCTGATTCTTCTGCTGCTTTTAAAGCAGCAGGAATAGAGTTCCAGAGACGCGTGGCGTTGACAAAGAACATTCTCGTGGAGTTAACGTTGTCAAAGCAGGGGACGGTTAAATTACACGAGCGGGTGGATTTACTAAACACAAGTTTATTATATAAATACAACGGCGTTAGTTGTTGAATCAAACGATAGAGAAAAATGCAAGTCCTAGCCTTCTGATAACCAAATATACTGCAACCTAAGAGTTTGGACTTACAGGCGAAAATATGGCAACCCAAATACGTAACGCGTAACATAGTTAAATGCAACATTAATTTTATGAGCAGATGCAGAATCCAGCTTGTTGTAAACTAACCCAGAGTAGGTTAGTATTGACAGAATGAGTTTCATTGCCAGTTTCTTTCTTATTTTAAAAGGCGTTTAGGCTGCAGACTTTCGTAAACTACGCAAGGTACCATTTGCCTTGCACACATCAGCATTTATATGGCCACAGCCAGTGAGATTGGAGTTAATAACATAGCCAAAATTCGTGACTTTATTGACAATCTTCTAAGGTGTTCTCGCAGTGCTTATCGTAGGAATACTGATACTAGAAACATTTTTCTTAGAAATAGGTAACACAAATGATTTGGCAGCATTAAGACATAGGCCATCATCACTCGACCAACAAAATATTGACATTAAATCACTATTAATTTTTTGACATAAGTCACTCATCTCACTGAGGTTGCTAGACAAGTACAGCTGAATATCATCTGCATATGCGTGCATACTTACAAATTTACATGCATGAAATACGACATTGACAAATAAACTAAGCAACGAAGGGCCAAGTATGGACCCTTGGGGAACACCGGGAGTTATGCTCTCTTTTCCTGACACACTAGTGCTATTACAAACAAACTGTGCCCTTTCTAAAAGGTAACTCTCGATAATTTTTCTCGAAGCGTTACCAAATCCACCAAGTATTTTTCTGGCTCATAACACAGTAATTTATGATCAACCAAGTCAAATGCTTTCGAAAAATCGAGCAAACACAGCAGCGTAAGTTGACCTTTGTCGAACGATATGCGTATATCTTCTAATATTTTTATCACAGCAGTGGAACAGCCGTGCTTGCTCTAAATACTGACTGATATGGGAAAAGTAAATTATTTTGATATAAGTGTGTTCTGATTTGCTCCGCAAACAAGCTTTCAAATACCTTAGACAACACTGGTAAAATACTTATTGACCTAAAATCTCCTGGAAAGCTTGCTCCTTTTTTTCGGCAAAGGCTTCACTATAGCAACTTTCCACAGTTCTGGGAAACTAGACGTAGTTATTGCATAGTTAATTATATGTGTGCGGGAAAATACAAAGGTATCACCCGAAAAGCAAGCAGAAACTCACGGCCTCACGTCCGCTGAGTCGAAAATACTTATGGGGCTATTGACGAATGCATCGTTTAAGGTATCTGTACTGAGAGTACATTCAGGAACAGCTTTACCACAAACACGTAGATTTTTTAAGTTTCTCCACAATATTAGGAGGGAGTTATGGGTCTAACTGCAACGAAAGTATTTCGACTTTTCCCCATTAATAACCCTTGTGGCAAGGTTCCATGGTGCTCTATACAATTCCCTGTCTGCATCATCCCTCTTCCTCCTCCAGTTGTCGCACCAGTTTATAGCAGGCCTGCATAATAACGTTATTTTTATCAAAAACCAAAATAAAATTTTGATTTTGATTAGATAAATAGTATCGTTGTGTGTATAACAAAAAAGAAATAGTTTCTACAAATATAAAAAAAAAAATATTTAAAAATGTTTAATTTTGTTAAATATCAAAAAAAATATATATAAAGATTTTGTTATTGCTTTTTTATGCCAACAATTTTTGTTGATTTACGGCCTGTACATTTTCAAGTATTCATGAAACGAGCTCAAGGCCAAGAATAATAATTTTTCACTTTTGGAATTTTTATGAAAATTATTATTGTTTTTATTTATTAATAATCATTTTAATTAATTATTACAAGTTTTTGTCTCTAAACATTTTTCCTACTCTATTCAATCCAAAAACTTTTAATAATTAATTAAAATGATTATTAATAAATAAAAACAATAATAATTTTCATAAAAATTCCAAAAGTGAAAAATTATTATTCTTGGCCTTGAGCTCGTTTCATGAATACTTATAAAGATTTTGTTTTCGCTGCAGCAAAAAGTGTGATATCAAAATAATATTGATTTTTTGTAAAATATATGTATGCATACAAATATGTACCTACATACATAGTAAATGTTTATGTGAAATAAAACGAAATTTTTTTTTCAATATCAACGAAACAAAATTATGGAGTCTAATAATTTTTGATAATTATTGAAACGATATATTTTTCGTTTTGGTATTCGGCAAAACGAAAAGACTTTCCAATATTTTTTTATATATGGGCGTTTCCTAGAAAAAGTCAACCAACGAGGAAATTTTAAAGTTGCTTAAATTATGAAATTAAATCGTTTTTAGAAGTGCTTAGTGTTTATTTTATCTGATACAAAAGCAGTCATTAACATATTTCCTGCGTTTCATTGCAAAATTTATGAATTGCCATTTCCACTTTTCAAACTTAGTATTTCGTCATTTACTTGCATTCTTCTAAAGTCTCTCAGTAGTCTTAGAAAAAAAGATTCTTTTGACAAAATTGACATTTCAACAAGAATTTTTTATTCTGTATTAGGATTTATATTACAAAATATCCTATTTTTTCAATAACGCGAATTTTTTGCAAATTTTAAAACTTATTCCGACGCGTAACGTCCGCAACGCAAAAAAGCCTTTCTTTTTCACTAAAGTATAACGGGTGCTACAATATTTGTTATATTGGAAGCCTACACAGAAAATGGCGCTTTAATTTATATATCTAAAAAAGATTCCGCGAAAATACTTTTGTTTGGCAAAAAAAGATATCAAAAAATCTGTAACGTCCGCAACGGTAAGTGTGTGATAAGAAAAAAAAATTATTATTGTGACTAAATTATTTCTATTTTATGTACAAAAAATATATGTATGGACGCACTTGTAGATGGTTAACCCAAAAGACAAAACATCAGCAAAAAGGTCAAGCAAATTGCGCATTCGTCTAAGAGAAAATATGGAAAAATTGAAACAATTCCAGCAAAAAGAGGCTGAACGCAAACGTAAGTATCGTCAAAAATTAAAAGAAAAGCTAGTGGAAAATCCTGAACTCAAAGAAAAAATAAAAAGCGATAATGCGCAACGCCACAAATCATTTCTCAAGAGGAGGGCGGAAGCAAAGGCAAAAAAAAAAAAGGTATTGGTGCCGCAGTCAAACGAAAGGTTTGGGAGATAGTGAGAACAAAAAGTGCTATTCTCAATAACGCAAAAGAATTTTATATTTGCGCAAAAAACAATATATCTGCAATTAATTTAATGTTCATTCCATCTGAAGAAATTGATGAATTCTCTAAAGCACTTGACAAAAAGTGGGTAGATATAAAAAATATTCAAGGCATTAAGTCTTTCCACTATTTTTCTTTTTCGGAAGGCAATTTGTGTATGAGAGCTGCTCGGACTACCATTTCTAAAAAGTACTAAATAAAAATTTGAAGCTGTATTCATTGCAACTTAGGTATATAAACATTTATTCACCCATCTTCTTGAAATCTTCTCATACAAGCCACTTTTATCCTACTTTGTCAAAAACTGTGAAATAATTTTAAAATATGTTTATTATTACATGTATTATAAAAACATCTCCTAAATTTCTAATCATACAAACCATTTTTATCTAGCTTTTAGTCAAAAACTTGTAACTAATTTTAAAATATGTATATCAATATATGTATCAGAAAAAAATGTAACGTCCGCAACAAATATATGTACTGATAACTTACAAAAAACTTTTCCTATATTATTTTTGTGCTGGTTTTTAGGAACTCACTATTTTCATCTTTAATTTATCTTTAAAGATTTTTTATCTTTATACTGCGAAATTCGCAGAAAATTGCCAATTTACTTAGTTACCTAAACACTACTTCTATTTTGAGTAACGTCCGCAACGCAGTTTAGTTGGCTAAAACCGCGACATCATACTATGTTTGCGTAGGCAAGATACTTTTACCGACAGTAGGTCCCTAAACACGCTTATATATAACAAATTGATTCCAGTTTTCACAATACTTCTTCCTTGAAATTCAATAAAATCGTTCGAACGTAAGGTCCGCAACGCTAGGAAATGCCCATATGTGTATAAAAAAACAATTTTTTTTGTTTATTTCGTTGTGCACCCCTGGTTTATAGAGGATAGAGCAGAAAATTGAGAATTATTGTCCAGTGATCGGTAGTCTCTAAAGGTATATATATGTACTACTTACATTGAAATGGTCGAAACTTATATCTAGCGAGCAGTAAATAAGGTGTCAGATAAAAAAGCTATTTGGTCAAGGTTTAACACCACGTCAGGGTCAGAAATAATAAAATAATCTAATAAACTGGGGACACAATATATAGCATATCTTGTAGGTACAGATTTATTAACAACAGAAAGGCCAGCCACGGCGACACTATCCAGCAATCTGTCACAACACATCTCCCAAACAAGAACTTTTACATTCAAATCACCACAAATACGTATAATTAACAACATATGTAGACAAAGACGAAAGCAATGCATCAAGACTAATAGACTTATGGGGATTGTAAACATACGACACGAGGACTTTGGTACAGCTGTCATATAGCTCAATTAATAAATACTCAATCACATTTAGATTTTAAAATGGGTTTTATATTAATATTATTTTTACAGAATATTGCCACGCCACCTCCTTTTTTATGCTTCCGGTCATTTCGCATGAGCTTGTAGTTGGCGATACTAAAGTGAGCGTCATCCAAATAATGTGAAAACCATGTCTCAGTCACACAAATGACATCAACAGCAGAATTCTCAAACACAAACCTCTTTTTGCTATTCAAACTTCTCGCATTAAAATGCACAATGTTAAAACCCTTGTGCCACAGAACATAAATCTATAAGAATGGAGAACACGCTACTTTGAGCGATTTTCAGCGAGTGCGCTCTAGAAGAACAAATTTCAGGAGTTTACCACATGTCTCAGACTATTTTTCTGACCTACAAAACTTCACCAAATATATTTGAATTCGCTTTGTGCATATGATTTCGTGGCAAAAACGAATGATAACGACCTAATAACAAAATGTAAACAAACAATCGGGAATGAATTGATCCTAGGTGATTGACATGATTTCTTGTTTACACTTATGCAGGTCAAAGGAATACCGATTTACAAATCTATGATTGTGCGTTCGACTTCTTATTTGTTCGTACTTGCATTTTCTATAAAAAAATTGAAATGCACTCCTCCCACATGCCCTTTGCCAACAAACTATGAATCACACAAACACTTGTAAATCCACGGGAATTAAAATAAAAAAAAACGAAGCGTAAAAATAACTTTTTTCAATCTTTTTATTAGCACATTAATACAGTATCACAATGATAGTCGATTTTTTCAAGCGCGCCTAGATTTGTACCACCGTACCCTTTCAATAGCAATCAACAATTAATTCCTAAACACTTCAGCGACACAACGAAAGGCTTTATTTCAGCCTCCCTATACATGCATACATACATATGTACATACGCGGCCATCGAATAATAAGCAATTGGAGTGTTTCCCCTTTTATTCAAAGGCCAACAGTTATAATGACTTAACGAATCCTTTGCCTTATTTTTCGCAAAATTATCTATACATATGTATATGGTTGCCATTAGCAAAAATATTAAACATAGGTGTCACAGGAATGTAGGTGGCTGCCATCAGCACAGTAAATACACTGCGACAAATAATATACTTTACAGCTCGGCCAATCTGACACATGATCGACCTCGATCATACTAACTAATAATATTCCTAAAACTAAATATTTGGTATATTTCTTAGTTAAATAATTAAGTTAATTATTAATTAATAAACTGGATACATTGCTCTTTGTTATTCATCTATTACAACATCTTCAAGCTGATCATTCCTCCTCCATAGTCGTATAATTCGTGACTCAATAACGCTGTTATAGGGCAGTTGCGTGACCTGACAATTTTCAATGTCTTTAATAACATATCTATCATGTGGAAGTTTTTTAGCTATAATATATGGGCCTTTGAACTTCGGTATAAGCTTTTTGTTAACACCAACTGTGCTATCTACATTCTTTATCATGACGTATTCACCAACTTCAAAATCTCGAGCAGGTCTGTTATTTCTCAAAAAATATTCCTCATTGCGCCGTTGGGATGCCAGTATAGCCTCATTCGCTTCCTGTCTACAGTTAGTTAGATCACATTGCTCAATATCCTGTTGGTTGCATTAAAATTCAGTAAATTCATCAACATTGGGTCCCTTTTAGGTGGTCCCAAAAAGTAAATTGGCGGGAGTTTTACCAGTTGAGCTGTGTACTGTGTTATTAATGGCAAATTCAATCGTACTTAACTTTGAAACCCAATCGGCATGTAGAATTGGCTCACTCAGCTTACTAAGCATAGGAGTTAAACTCTGTTTACTCTTTCAACCTGACCGTTTGCTTGTGGCAACTTTAACATGATCTATATTATTTTTCACTAGAAACTCAGTAAAATCAAGCGATGTAAAACAGGTTCTCCTATCCGATATTATCCTAGATGGTCGACTATAATACTGAAAATATTTCTTTAAAGACTCGAAAGACTAGTTGAGTTAACTGGGTACAGTTTTACATACTTGGTGAAAGCATCAATTACCACTAGCAAAAAATTTCGTTTTGACTTTAAAGCGGGAAGAGGTCCGAGGTGGTCAATATGAATAGTATCGAAAGGTATTCGCTTCTTAGGGATACTATGAATAATTCTTTCGTTCACTCGGGAATATACAAAGCAATTAAAAATTTTTTTTTATAAATTGATCAATTTTGGACCTCATTTCCGGAAACCAATAGTGTAGTTCTATTTCATTAAAAGTTTTATCTACCCCAAGGTGGGCAATCTTCTCATGTATACAACGAATAATTTTATCTTCCATCTCTCGGGGAACATAAAAATAGAGCTGAGCTCTCATATCTTTTCCATAAACTAGCCCATTTTTGAGACCGTTAATTAATTCAATTTGTCAATTCAATTTTGAGACCGTTAATTAATTCAATTGTTAATTCAATTTGTCAATATCAGGCGAAACAATTTTTTCAACTTTCAAAAATTTTCATTTTGATAATTAACATTTAACAACAGTGAACCAAAAACAATTTTAAAAATTAATAAAGTAATATATAACGCAAGTATATAACCCTACATATACTCCCCCTCCAGTGAAACGATCAATTAATTTATGTTAAATGTTATTTTCTTTTTGTTTTTTGAAAGTGTTGATGAGTTAGTGTTAAGTACTGTATCTGTAATTATGTTTGCAGGTGTAAGTAAATCTTTTGAAATTGTTTTAATAGTATTTCAATGTTGAATTTTGAATACTTTATCATGTTTAGAAATAACTTTAAACGGACCATCATAAGGTGATTGTAAATTTGACTTGTGAATAAGTTTAACCAATACGTATTCACAAGAATCTAAATTTTTAGGAATGAAAGAATACCCAGTGTTGTGATGTAGGACCTTTGATCTAACATGTGAAAAATATTTTCTTAATTTAGAAAGAATTTCAATCGTATTATCTACTTCATTACCATTATTATTGGAAACAACTAGTTCACCTGGTAATCTAAGTGTTTGTCCATATACTAATTCCGCAGAAGAACATCTTAAATCTTCTTCGAAAGATGTGCGTAAACCTAATAAAATCAATGGGAGAATTTCAGACCAGTGCATTGAATCATCTGAGGAAGTGATAGCTGTTTTCAATGTCCTATGAAATCTTTCTATCATTCTATTTGATTGAGGATGGTATGGAGCTGTATGAATTTTGTGAGATCCTAATAACTTAGTTAGTTCTGTGAATAATTTTGATGTGAACTGTGATCCTTGATCAACAGTTATGTTTAGTGGAATACCGAAACGAGGAATGTAATTATATACAAAAGTTGTTGCTATAGTATTTGCTGAAATATCCCCAAGCGGATATGCTTCAGGCCAACGTGTACTCGTGAATGAATCTGTATTTCTTTTGGTAATGAATGAATCTGTATTTCTTTTGGTAATTTACTAATCCATAATTTAAAAAGAAGTTCTTTACTAATTATAGAATAAGAACTAATTAGAGAGGTCATTTGTCGAAATAATTCTGATGGAGAACGATCACCAAGTTCTGTTTTAGAAATAAGTTGTTCTAATCTTTTTTCGGAAAGAGAAAATCTATCAATTAATGCTTTTTTATTAGTGTCATATTTATTTATCACAGGAGGTGGATTAATTATATCTATAATTTTTGAAATGGTTTCTCGTTGAAGTGCAATTAAAATATTCTGATATTTTATATTGTCATTTTGAATGTTGTTTATTTGGAATTCTCCTTCAACGAGAATAAACCAAGTTTCTGGGAATTGTTCCCAAAAATAAGGCCACTTAACTGATTTTGAAAAATTAAAATTATCTCTTAACATTGTGTTATTATCTGGAAGTATATTATCAGTATGAGTATTTTGTGTTAGGTTCAAATTTGGAATTGAGTTGTTGTTTTCGTTTTGGGTCTCTGTTGATGTGAAGTGTCTTGGAATTGAGTTGTTGTTTTCGTTTTGAGTTTCTGTTGCTCTGAAACTTCTTGTATGAATAGGTGATCGAATAATTTTAGTTAACTGGAGAAAGAGTGTACACAATAATAAAAATTTAAATATTAATATTAATAAAAATAAATATTAAATTAACAATTTAATAAGAAAATTAATTAAAATATGTTAAAACAGATTATAATTTGGAAAAGTTTATTATAAAATACAATTAATGGCTTTTGATTTTAATAATTTCATTAACTATTCGCAATAAAATAATTTATTTTTATGTTTTTGTATTTATATAAATTGAACGAAAGATTTAAGAAACGAACTTTTAATGAATGAGTAAAAAAAAAAAATTATGTATACATATACTATATAGAAGTCAGTATAATATATAACAAATAAAATTGATACTGCTCACCACACATAAGTCGTTGATGGTATTGACATTTCCGTTGATCTTTGAGACTTCTATAATTATTTTCTTTTTTTGATTCTTTTGTTGAGATTGCTTTTGAAAATTACAATATTGTTATAGGGAATTCTGTTAACTATTTGTTATTGCTGTTGTTATTGATACTGCTATAGTTTTATTGCTGTTGTTGTTATTATTGATAATACTAGCTGCTGACTCGTTGGCTGGTATCGTTTGTGCTTTTCTAATTTATACTCGCGACTATTATTTCATTAGCAACAGAATTGAGTAAAATTTATTTATTTTTGCTGAATCTTCAATTTTAGATTTGTAAATTTTCACATGAGCAAAGTAAACTGCAATTCGCTCAACAAAGTTAACCAATTATCATGTCTTAATTAGAAAAAGATCATCTAATTGTATGTATGTGGTATTTGAAACTGCGATGTTTAAATTTGAATAAATATTCGGTTTCCGCTTTCCAGTTATGGTCAATATTGATTAGTTTTATGTATGTTGCCTCTTTGTTGAGTTCAATTGAGTTTAAGGTTGAATTTGAGCTTGGAACTGAGCTTGTAAAATGCTTAAGTGACGGAGGCGTTGCTTTGCAGTACCTCGAGCCGTCGACAGTTATTGTGTTGTTGTTTGTAAACCGTTTGAAATTGCTTGTTGATGGTGAGCTTATTCGAAATTCATTTCACAGGATGGGAAGTTTGTAAATGTAGGACCTAGATTCGAAGATTGTAGATTGGTCAGAAATTAGTACCTATTGAGTAGGTTCGCAGGATCGCCAATTATAGGAAGGTAGTCCATATATTTTTAAGTTCAAATAATAATTCTTTGTTAATTCAACTCGTCAATATCAGGTGAACAACTTTTTTTATTCTTTTTTTATTTTTTTATTTTTTTAACTTTCAAAAACTTTCATTTTGATAATTAACATTTAACAACAGTGAACCAAGAACAATTTTAACAAGTGAGGAAGTCTAAGTTCGGGTGGAACCGAACATTATATACCTAGTAGTGATCTATTATGTCATCCCAATTTACGCAGGTCTATTTTAATACTTTCAGTTCGTATTTGCGTTAAAATAGACCGACGAACAGACAGACAGACGTATCGAAAACAGATGGCTACATCGACTCAGCTCATCCTCCTGATCATTTCAGTATACGTACAAACATTTCATGTTCATGAAAGGAATGAATATCAAAAAAGATATACAACTTCGCTTCGCGGGGTATTAACTACTTGCACGGATATTTTACTTTTCATCCTGAAGGTTTTGATATACATTAATAAATATATATCTCGAATCGTTTATGCCGAATGAAGTAATATACCTTGTGTGCGTAACAAAAATAGATATAAAAAAGGGTGTATTTTATAGGCGCCAAAGAACTCAACCGATCTCTATGAAATTTTCACAATGTATACTTGGGTTCACTGGGTACAGCATAGACAATATATAGTATTGGAAAAGTAGGCGGAGCCACGCCCCCAGGCTATATAAAGTTTCAATTCGTCATAATTCCGAACTTTTTTGGTCTAAATTAATGAAATTTGGATATATGTGTCACTTAGTCAATATCTACATCATTTTTCAAAAGTGGGCGGTGCAACGTCCACATATTTTGTGTTTTGTTTTGCTCTTGAACTTTCACGATAAGTTCAGGAGTTCGCTGGGCACGACACAGTCTGTATATAGCTTTTGGAAAATCCCCCAGGTCATATAAAGCTGCAGTTCGGTATAGATAGGAGTTTATTTGGTTCAAGTGAATGAAATTTTATATATAGATGTGTTCTATATATAAAAACGTCAAAACAACGTCTATCGGGCTTGCTAGTATATTATAAAACGGCCAAAGCAAACCACGAATTTCACCATTCTTTTGTAAAACTGTGATACTAGTTTGCGTTCAAATAAATAAATCGACTCCGCTGATCGTTCTGATCATTTTCGTGTACTTTTCTCTTCTTGTTCTCATACTTACATACATTTAATGTTTATGAAAGGTATGAAAATCAAAAAAGATATATAACTTCACTATTGCAGTGGGCTATTAACTACGTGCCCGAATATTTCGCTTGTGTGTTTCCCGATTTGGCTAATTTTTGGCAGGAGTATAATACATACTAACTACTGAGAAGCAGCTGACCAATTTTGATTGAAATATCAATATTGAATTATAAGCGATTGCCTTTGAAAATAGCAGAAATTTTATGCTGAAAAGTGGGCGACGCCACGCCTACTTCTTTGAAATTGAAAACATTTTTTTGCGACCGAGTTTTTTTTAAAAAGCTTATTATGTGTGCAAAATCTAATTGATATAACTTGCTTAGTTGTAGAAATATCGCTCTTTAAATTTTACAAAAAAAATTTTCAGAACTATGTTAAAAAACTGGGCGTGGACATTAACCGATTTCGCCCAATTTTACAGCAAACAGTTACCTTTATATATAGAACATTATCACCAAATTTCGTTTCCACAAATCAATTTTTGGCGGAGTTATGGCATAAAAAGTTTTGTGGAATAGTCCACTATAAAAAGGGCGGGGCTACGCCCATTTTCGAAAATTTTAAGTTTTTGGATTTCTTTGTTTACGGAAACTTTAAAACTGAAATATAAATGATGTAAAGCTATTTTACGCAAAGTTATTGCCTATTTAATATATCTACGATCCTTTTCAAAATCTTTCATATAAAAGTGGGCGTAGACCTTAACCGATCCCGCCCATTTTTTCCTAGAACATTCCTTGCATACCTGAAAACCTGTGTGCTGAATTTCGTTTCGATATCTTGAACGGTTTCTGATTTATAATTAATATTATTTCTAAATTTGACTTAATAAAAAGTGGGCGTTGCCACGCCCATTTTCAAAAATTTCTCGAACATTTTATTTGATGCCTCAATCTCAATGTATTCACCAAATTGTATCCTTATAGGTGTATTATGTACTGAGTAATCACTTTTTTTGTGTTTTCGAAAATATTATATATATAAAAAGTGGGCGTGGCTATCATCCGATTTCGCCCATTTTAAATAGATCTCGGAGATGAGTGCCAAGGAACCCACATACCAAATTTCATTAAGATATCTCAAAATTTACTCAAGTTATCGTGTTCACAGACGGACGGACGGACGGACATAGCTTAATCAATTTCTCTTTTCGTCCTGAACATTTTGATATATATAAGTCAATATCTATCTCGATCCGTTAATGCCGTTACGCACTGCCGTTACGCGACTAAAGTTAATATACCTTGTGTGCGAAGCACTACCAGGTATAAAAAGGGTGTCTTTTATAGGCGCCAAAGAACTCAACCGATCTTTATGAAAATTTCACAATATATACTTGGGTTCACTGGGTATAGACAATATATAGTATTGGAAAAGTAGGCGGAGCCACGCCCCCTGGCTATATAAAGTTTCAATTCGTCATAATTCCGAACTTTTTTGGTCTAAATTAATGAAATTTGGATATATGTGTCACTTAGTCAATATCTATATAATTTTTCAAAAGTGGGCGGTGCCACGCCCACATATTTTGTGTTTTGTTTTGCTCTTGAACTTTCACGATAAGTTCAGGAGTTCGCTGGGCACGACACAGTCTGTATATAGCTTTTGGAAAATCCCCCAGGTCATAGAAAGCTGCAGTTCGGTATAGATAGGAGTATATTTGGTTCAAGTGAATGAAATTATATATATAGATGTGTTCTATATATCAAAACGTCAAAACAACGTCTATCGGGGTTGCTAGTATATTATAAAACGGCCAAAGCAAACCACGAATTTCACCATTCTTTTGTAAAACTGTGAGACTAGTTTGCGTTTAAATAAATAAATCGACTCCGCTGATCGTTCTGATCATTTTCGTGTACTTTTCTCTTCTTGTTCTCATACTTACATACATTTAATGTTTATGAAAGGTATGAAAATCAAAAAAGATATATAACTTCGCTATTGCAGTGGGCTATTAACTACGTGCCCGAATATTTCGCTTGTGTGTTTCCCGATTTGGATAATTTTTGGCAGGAGTATAATACATACTACTGAGAAGCAGCTGACCAATTTTGATTGAAATATCAATATTGAATTATAAGCGATTGCCTTTGAAAATAGCAGAAATTTTATGCTGAAAAGTGGGCGACGCCACGCCTACTTCTTTGAAATTGAAAACATTTTTTTGCGACCGAGTTTTTTTTAAAAAGCTTATTATGTGTGCAAAATCTAATTGATATAACTTGCTTAGTTGTAGAAATATCGCTCTTTAAATTTTACAAAAAAAATTTTCAGAACTATGTTAAAAAACTGGGCGTGGACATTAACCGATTTCGCCCAATTTTACAGCAAACAGTTACCTTTATATATAGAACATTATCACCAAATTTCGTTTCCACAAATCAATTTTTGGCGGAGTTATGGCATAAAAAGTTTTGTGGAATAGTCCACTATAAAAAGGGTGGGGCTACGCCCATTTTCGAAAATTTTAAGTTTTTGGATTTCTTTGTTTACGGAAACTTTAAAACTGAAATATAAATGATGTAAAGCTATTTTACGCAAAGTTATTGCCTATTTAATATATCTACGATCCTTTTCAAAATCTTTCATATAAAAGTGGGCGTAGACCTTAACCGATCCCGCCCATTTTTTCCTAGAACATTCCTTGCATACCTGAAAACCAGCGTGCTGAGTTTCGTTTCGATATCTTGAACGGTTTCTGATTTATAATTAATATTATTTCTAAATTTAACTTAAGCAAAAGTGGGCGTTGCCACGCCCATTTTCAAAAATTTCTCGAACATTTTATTTGATGCCTCAATCTCAATGTATTCACCAAATTTTATCCTTATAGGTGTATTATGTACTGAGTAATCACTTTTTTTGTGTTTTCGAAAATATTATATATATAAAAAGTGGGCGTGGCTATCATCCGATTTCGCCCATTTTAAATAGATCTCGGAGATGAGTGCCAAGGAACCCACATACCAAATTTCATTAAGATATCTCAAAATTTACTCAAGTTATCGTGTTCACAGACGGATGGACGGACGGACATAGCTTAATCAATTTCTCTTTTCGTCCTGAACATTTTGATATATATAAGTCAATATCTATCTCGATCCGTTAATGCCGTTACGCACTGCCGTTACGCGACTAAAGTTAATATACCTTGTGTGCGAAGCACTACCAGGTACAAAAAGCGTGTCTTTTATAGGCGCCAAAGAACTCAACCGATCTTTATGAAATTTTCACAATATATACTTGGGTTCACTGGGTATAGACAATATATAGTATTGGAAAAGTAGGCGGAGCCACGCCCCCTGGCTATATAAAGTTTCAATTCGTCATAATTCCGAACTTTTTTGGTCTAAATTAATGAAATTTGGATATATGTGTCACTTAGTCAATATCTACATAATTTTTCAAAAGTGGGCGGTGCCACGCCCACATATTTTGTGTTTTGTTTTGCTCTTGAACTTTCACGATAAGTTCAGGAGTTCGCTGGGCACGACACAGTCTGTATATAGCTTTTGGAAAATCCCCCAGGTCATAGAAAGCTGCAGTTCGGTATAGATAGGAGTATATTTGTGTTCTATATATCAAAACGCCAAAACAACTTCTATCGGGGTTGCTAGTATATTATAAAACGGCCAAAGCAAACCACGAATTTCACCATTCTTTTGTAAAACTGTGAGACTAGTTTGCGTTCAAATAAATAAATCGACTCCGCTGATCGTTCTGATCATTTTCGTGTACTTTTCTCTTCTTGTTCTCATACTTACATACATTTAATGTTTATGAAAGGTATAAAAATCAAAAAAGATATACAACTTCGCTATTGCAGTGGGCTATTAACTACGTGCCCGAATATTTCGCTTGTGTGTTTCCCGATTTGGCTAATTTTTGGCAGGAGTATAATACATACTACTGAGAAGCAGCTGACCAATTTTGATTGAAATATCAATATTGAATTATAAGCGATTGCCTTTGAAAATAGCAGAAATTTTATGCTGAAAAGTGGGCGACGCCACGCCTACTTCTTTGAAATTGAAAACATTTTTTTGCGACCGAGTTTTTTTAAAAAGCTTATTATGTGTGCAAAATCTAATTGATATAACTTGCTTAGTTGTAGAAATATCGCTCTTTAAATTTTTCAAAAAAAATTTTCAGAACTATGTTAAAAAACTGGGCGTGGACATTAACCGATTTCGCCCAATTTTACAGCAAACAGTTACCTTTATATATAGAACATTATCACCAAATTTCGTTTCCACAAATCAATTTTTGGCGGAGTTATGGCATAAAAAGTTTTGTGGAATAGTCCACTATAAAAAGGGTGGGGCTACGCCCATTTTCGAAAATTTTAAGTTTTTGGATTTCTTTGTTTACGGAAACTTTAAAACTGAAATATAAATGATGTAAAGCTATTTTACGCAAAGTTATTGCCTATTTAATATATCTACGATCCTTTTCAAAATCTTTCATATAAAAGTGGGCGTAGACCTTAACCGATCCCGCACATTTTTTCCTAGAACATTCCTTGCATACCTGAAAACCAGCGTGCTGAATTTCGTTTCGATATCTTGAACGGTTTCTGATTTATAATTAATATTATTTCTAAATTTGACTTAATCAAAAGTGGGCGTTGCCACGCCCATTTTCAAAAATTTCTCGAACATTTTATTTGATGCCTCAATCTCAATGTATTCACCAAATTGTATCCTTATAGGTGTATTATGTACTGAGTAATCACTTTTTTGTGTTTTCAAAAATATTATATATATAAAAAGTGGGCGTGGCTATCATCCGATTTCGCTCATTTTAAATAGATCTCGGAGATGAGTGCCAAGGAACCCACATACCAAATTTCATTAAGATATCTCAAAATTTACTCAAGTTATCGTGTTCACAGACGGACGGACGGACGGACATAGCTTAATCAATTTCTCTTTTCGTCCTGAACATTTTGATATATATAAGTCAATATCTATCTCGATCCGTTAATGCCGGTACGCACTGCCGTTACGCGACTAAAGTTAATATACCTTGTGTGCGAAGCACTACCAGGTATAAAAAGGGTGTCTTTTATAGGCGCCAAAGAACTCAACCGATCTTTATGAAATTTTCACAATATATACTTGGGTTCACTGGGTATAGACAATATATAGTATTGGAAAAGTAGGCGGAGCCACGCCCCCAGGCTATATAAAGTTTCAATTCGTCATAATTCCGAACTTTTTTGGTCTAAATTAATGAAATTTGGATATATGTGTCACTTAGTCAATATCTACATCATTTTTCAAAAGTGGGCGGTGCCACGCCCACATATTTTGTGTTTTGTTTTGCTCTTGAACTTTCACGATAAGTTCAGGAGTTCGCTGGGCACGACACAGTCTGTATATAGCTTTTGGAAAATCCCCCAGGTCATAGAAAGCTGCAGTTCGGTATAGATAGGAGTTTATTTGGTTCAAGTGAATGAAATTATATATATAGATGTGTTCTATATATCAAAACAACGTCTATCGGGCTTGCTAGTATATTATAAAACGGCCAAAGCAAACCACGAATGTCACCATTCTTTTTTAAAACTGTGAGACTAGTTTGCGTTTAAATAAATAAATCGACTCCGCTGATCGTTCTGATCATTTTCGTGTACTGTTCTCTTCTTGTTCTCATACTTACATACATTTAATGTTTATGAAAGGTATGAAAATCAAAAAAGATATATAACTTCGCTATTGCAGTGGGCTATTAACTACGTGACCGAATATTTCGCTTGTGTGTTTCCCGATTTGGCTAATTTTTGGCAGGAGTATAATACATACTACTGAGAAGCAGCTGACCAATTTTGATTCAAATATCAATATTGAATTATAAGCGATTGCCTTTGAAAATAGCAGAAACTTTATGCTGAAAAGTGGGCGACGCCACGCCTACTTCTTTGAAATTGAAAACATTTTTTTGCGACCGAGTTTTTTTTAAAAAGCTTATTATGTGTGCAAAATCTAATTGATATAACTTGCTTAGTTGTAGAAATATCGCTCTTTAAATTTTACAAAAAAAATTTCAGAACTATGTTAAAAAACTGGGCGTGGACATTAACCGATTTCGCCCAATTTTACAGCAAACAGTTACCTTTATATATAGAACATTATCACCAAATTTCGTTTCCACAAATAAATTTTTGGCGGAGTTATGGCATAAAAAGTTTTGTAAAATAGTCCACTATAAAAAGGGCGGGGCTACGCCCATTTTCGAAAATTTTAAGTTTTTGGATTTCTTTGTTTACGGAAACTTTAAAACTGAAATATAAATGATGTAAAGCTATTTTACGCAAAGTTATTGCCTATTTAATATATCTACGATCCTTTTCAAAATCTTTCATATAAAAGTGGGCGTAGACCTTAACCGATCCCGCCCATTTTTTCCTAGAACATTCCTTGCATACCTGAAAACCAGCGTGCTGAATTTCGTTTCGATATCTTGAACGGTTTCTGATTTATAATTAATATTATTTCTAAATTTGACTTAATCAAAAGTGGGCGTTGCCACGCCCATTTTCAAAAATTTCTCGAACATTTTATTTGATGCCTCAATCTCAATGTATTCACCAAATTTTATCCTTATAGGTGTATTATGTACTGAGTAATCACTTTTTTTGTGTTTTCGAAAATATTATATATATAAAAAGTGGGCGTGGCTATCATCCGATTTCGCCCATTTTGAATAGATCTCGGAGATGAGTGCCAAGGAACCCACATACCAAATTTCATTAAGATATCTCAAAATTTACTCAAGTTATCATGTTCACAGACGGACGGACGGACGGACATAGCTTAATCAATTTCTCTTTTCGTCCTGAACATTTTGATATATATAAGTCAATATCTATCTCGATCCGTTAATGCCGGTACGCACTGCCGTTACGCGACTAAAGTTAATATACCTTGTGTGCGAAGCACTACCAGGTATAAAAAGGGTGTCTTTTATAGGCGCCAAAGAACTCAACCGATCTTTATGAAATTTTCACAATATATACTTGGGTTCACTGGATATAGACAATATATAGTATTGGAAAAGTAGGCGGAGCCACGCCCCCAGGCTATATAAAGTTTCAATTCGTCATAATTCCGAACTTTTTTGGTCTAAATTAATGAAATTTGGATATAAGTGTCACTTAGTCAATATCTACATCATTTTTCAAAAGTGGGCCACGCCCACATATTTTGTGTTTTGTTTTGCTCTTGAACTTTCACGATAAGTTCAGGAGTTCGCTGGGCACGACACAGTCTGTATATAGCTTTTGGAAAATCCCCCAGGTCATAGAAAGCTGCAGTTCGGTATAGATAGGCGTTTATTTGGTTCAAGTGAATGAAATTATATATATAGATGTGTTCTATATATCAAAACGTCAAAACAACGTCTATCGGGCTTGCTAGTATATTATAAAACGGCCAAAGCAAACCACGAATTTCACCATTATTTTGTAAAACTGTGAGACTAGTTTGCGTTCAAATAAATAAATCGACTCCGCTGATCGTTCTGATCATTTTCAGGTACTTACATACATTTAACTCAACCGATCTTTATGAAATTTTCACAATATATACTTGGGTTCACTGGGTATAGACAATATATAGTATTGGCGGAGCCACGCCCCCAGGCTATATAAAGTTTCAATTCGTCATAATTCCGAACTTTTTTGGTCTAAATTAATGAAATTTGGATATACGAGGTGTGTTCAAAAAGTATCGCGAATTTTAAATTTTCGCTGGTTACGTATATTCGAATTTCGAATTTTTTGTGGCGTTATGTTGGTACTCATGTCTCTCACTTATGCCGACAAGCTCGGCCATTTTGAATGTTCAGTTAATTGTTGACAGCTGCTTTGCTTGCACGTGTTTTGGATCGTCTTCGATTTTTACCTATTTTTTTACCAAAATTGCTCAATTATGACCAAAGAGAGCATTGCATGAACATTGCTAATGAGATGTTAAACTCTGTCCGCGACGACCCAAATTTGCTCCAGAGGGTCATAACTGGTGACGAATCGTGGGTTTATGGTTATGACGTGGAAACCAAAGCTCAATCATCTCAATGGAAGCTGCCGCACGAACCAAGACCGAAAAAAGCGCGCCAAGTTCGGTCGAATGTGAAAGTTTTGCTGACAGTTTTCTTCGATTGCAGGGGCGTGGTGCATCATGAGTTCTTGCCGCAAGGAAGAACGGTCAATAAGGAATATTACCTGCAAGTTATGCGCAATTTGCGCTAAGCAATCCGCCAGAAACGCCCGGATTTGTGGAAGAACAAAAATTGGCTTTTGCACCTCGATAACGCCCCTGCTCACGCATCGTTGCTTGTGCGCGACTTTTTGGCCAAAAACAACACACTAATGATGTCGCAGCCACCGTATTCCCCAGATCTGGCCCCCTGTGACTTTTTCTTGTTCCCTAAACTGAAGAGGACGACGTTACGCTTCTCTTGACGAGATAAAGACGGCATCGAAGGAGGAGCTGAACAAGATACAAAAAAATTATTTTTTGAAGTGCTTCGAAGATTGGAAAAACCGTTGGCACAAGTGTATAATATCTCATGGGGATAACTTTGAAGGGGACAAAATAGATATTCATGAATAAATAAATAATTTTTGAAAAAACACAAAATTCGCGATACTTTTTGAACACACCTCGTATGTGTCACTTAGTCAATATCTACATCATTTTTCAAAAGTGGGCGGTGCCACGCCCACATATTTTTTGTTTTGTTTTGCTCTTGAACTTTCACGATAAGTTCAGGAGTTCGCTGGGCACGACACAGTCTGTATATAGCTTTTGGAAAATCCCCCAGGTCATAGAAAGCTGCAGTTCAGTATAGATAGGAGTTTATTTGGTTCAAGTGAATGAAATTATATATATAGATGTGTTCTATGTATCAAAACGTCAAAACAACGTCTATCGGGCTTGCTAGTATATTATAAAACGGCCAAAGCAAACCAAGAATTTCACCATTCTTTTGTAAAACTGTGAGACTAGTTTGAGCTCAAATAAATAAATCGACTCCGCTGATCGTTCTGATCATTTTAGTGTACTTTTCTCTTCTTGTTCTCATACTTACATACATTTAATGTTTATGAAAGGTATGAAAATCAAAAAAGATATATAACTTCGCTATTGCAGTGGGCTATTAACTACGTGCCCGAATATTTCGCTTGTGTGTTTCCCGATTTGGCTAATTTTTGGCAGGAGTATAATACATACTACTGAGAAGCAGCTGACCAATTTTGATTGAAATATCAATATTGAATTATAAGCGATTGCCTTTGAAAATAGCAGAAATTTTATGCTGAAAAGTGGGCGACGCCACGCCTACTTCTTTGAAATTGAAAACATTTTTTTGCGACCGAGTTTTTTTTTTAAATCTTATTATGTGTGCAAACTCTAATTGATATAACTTGCTTAGTTGTAGAAATATCGCTCTTTAAATTTTACAAAAAAAGTTTTCAGAACTATGTTAAAAAACTGGGCGTGGACATCAACCGATTTCGCCCAATTTTACAGCAAACAGTTACCTTTATATATAGAGCATTATCACCAAATTTCGTTTCCACAAATCAATTTTTGGCGGAGTTATGGCATAAAAAGTTTTGTGGAATAGTCCACTATAAAAAGGGCGGGGCTACGCCCATTTTCGAAAATTTTAAGTTTTTGGATTTCTTTGTTTACGGAAACTTTAAAACTGAAATATAAATGATGTAAAGCTATTTTACGCAAAGTTATTGCCTATTTAATATATCTACGATCCTTTTCAAAATCTTTCATATAAAAGTGGGCGTAGACCTTAACCGATCCCGCCCATTTTTTCCTAGAACATTCCTTGCATACCTGAAAACCAGCGTGCTGAATTTCGTTTCGATATCTTGAACGGTTTCTGATTTATAATTAATATTATTTCTAAATTTGACTTAATCAAAAGTGGGCGTTGCCACGCCCATTTTCAAAAATTTCTCGAAAATTTTATTTGATGCCTCAATCTCAATGTATTCACCAAATTTTATCCTTATAGGTGTATTATGTACTGAGTAATCACTTTTTTTGTGTTTTCGAAAATATTATATACATAAAAAGTGGGCGTGGCTATCATCCGATTTCGCCCATTTTAAATAGCGCTCGGAGATGAGTGCCAAGGAACCCACATACCAAATTTTATTAAGATATCTCAAAATTTACTCAAGTTATCGTGTTCACAGACGGACGGACGGACGGACATGGCTTAATCAATTTCTCTTTTCCTCCTGAACATTTTGATATACATAAGTCAATATCTATCTCGATCCGTTAATGCCGTTACGCACTGCCGTTACGCGACTAAAGTTAATATACCTTGTGTGCGAAGCACTACTAGGTATAAAAATTAATAAAGTAATATATAACGCAAGTATATAACCCTACAGTCACTATGCAAAGCGGAATCAATATTATAATCACTAGCACTGCTACTACAAAAGGCTTCAATATCAATTGCGCATGCAATATTCCCTTTAATGAAGGAAAAACAATCTTCGTTCCATTTTTCACTTAAAATTTCACTATGCACTTCTACAATAATTCTGGCCCCAACGGCGCAATGAGCATTCCTTGAAAGAGAATCTCTAAACAATCTATCTTCGGGAATGCCTCTACAGGTATTGACATCAACAACAGGAGTTATGGAATGATCAACAGGACAATCAATATAACAATGTTGCCAACTATCTGGAACCTCAACAATATTATCAATTAAAGACACACTTGAATTCGACTCATTTAACATATAAATTTTAATATTAAATAATTTGAAAAAATCTCTTCCGAGAAGTAATGCCATCCGAAACAATAAATAATGAAATTATTTTAGATTTTCCGTTGAGCAAAATCTCACAGTCAATTTTTCTAAAAGTTTTTAGTTTATTTCCACCTAGGCTGTAAAAATTGGATACAATTAATTTATCAGCACTTGTATCAAAGGGCAATAGCGTCTTGCTTATAAAGCTGGCAGGACTACCACTGTCAATCAAAGAAATACACTTCGCAAACCTTTTATTGTTCATGTTCCGATTACAAAAAGCGATACTTACAGTTTGATATGGTGCAACATTCGACATCATGGGTTGGTTCCTCATCTACAGCGTTCACGCTTTTCATTGGTGGCTGCTTGCACTGATTAAGCATGTGATCTTTGCTGCCACAGCGGAAGCAGGAGCCGTGCCCATATTGCGAGCAATTGAAGCACCTTGTGGAAGATACTCTTTTACTGCCACCTTCTGAAGCCTGCAAGTTTTTTTTTTGTTGTATTATCATTTGTTTTCTTTTTGTCATATTTAAGAGAAAGCTGCTGGAGCTCATCCAAGTTTTTCGCTGTGTACAATATTGAGGTATAAGCGGTGTTGTCACGCAGACCCTCAATTACTGCATTGATTATTTCATCTTCATTTAGATTTTCCTGGGCTGCAATCTCCTTTATCGACAGCATATAAGCAATATTGCTTTTATTAGGTAAACGTCGGCGTCGGTACAGCTCTTTATATACGTCATTAGTCGATACATTTCGATGAAATTGCTTTACAAGTGCAGCTTTTAACTCGCAATAATTCGATGCAATCGAAGTACGTAGAAAAATGGCCGCTGTACCCGACAACAAGCGACGCATGCACATATATACTTAAAGTGGTCATCTTTATGTCCAACTTTTACTGCATTTTCAAAATCGTTGATCCCTTTTCCACTGGATATGCGTTATCCCCAGAAAATTTTGATACCATCCCATCGATATCCATAACGGTGATACGCTGCCGTGTACTAGTAGCATCTAATTCCAACGCTTGCAATTCTTTTTGTAACAACAGCATTTTCTTGCGTTTCTCTAGCACTGCTATTTGTTCATCCAAGTTTTCTGCATCATCGGTTTCTTCTACGTTACCGTCACCATCATGAGATTCACCGCTGGCAGCAGCAACACCAGAGGCCAAATCGTCTCCATCGTCCCCTTCCAACAAGGCACGTAGTTGTGAAACGGTAGCAGTAGCAGGATACTCAATACCCGCCTTTTCCAGGGCGTTCTGTAACTCTAATTTGATTAAACGGGTCATGTTCAGACCCCACACCTGATGTAAATCCACGGGAATTAAAATAAAAAAGACGAAGGGTAAAAATAGACTTTTTTCAATCTTTTTATTAGTTATAAAGACTTAACGAATCATTTGCCTTCTTTTTCTCCTTTCGTTGTTTCGCAAAGTTATGTATACATATGTATATGGTTCTATCTATCTATGGCGCGATATACAACAGGTATATCATCATAAACCTCCTAAGAGATTTTTTGCGCCAAGCTTCTCTTCCAATTTGTGGTGTGCCGATTTGAATTTTCCCTACAAATTGGTGGGACCTACAGTTTTTTGCCGACTCCGAACGGCATCTACAAAGGAGACGAATTTTTTGCTGAGAAGCCTGTCATGGCAGAAATACACTCGGAGAGTTTGCCAAACCACTGCCGAGGGGCGACCCCGTTTTGAAAAACTTTTTTCAAATCACTTTTGATGTTACCTGTACCAGGGCTCGAACCATGGACCTTCGGTGTGGTAGGCCGGCAACACTACCTTCACACCACGGCGGCCGCCGTGTATGGTTGCCATTAGCAAAAATATAGAACATAGGTGTCACAGGAATGTAGGTGGCTGCCATCAGCACAGTGCGACAAATAATATACTTTACACACTTTACATACATATGTGCGCAATTATAAAAAATATGCATACAAACATATGGCACGTACGTAGCTAAAGTAAAATTGCCAGAACCTTCAGCTGAAGATGAAAAGCTGTGTGCGCATATTTTATGGTCACCTGGTGCGCAGATCTATTTGTAGGAACATAATGCGACATCGGTAGTTGATATAATTTAAAAATAAATCAAATTTGGCCGGACTTCGCATATTTCTTCTAAAATCAGTCAATTTATTGATTTTTGGCATAGCCGTTCTTCCGTCCTTCAGCGAATAAAGGTGCTATGCCGCAAAATTTAGTTTTCGAGACGATTGTGTCTAAAGCTTTAAATTTTCATGCAAATGTATGGCCATTTGGACCTTTATCGAATTCTTCATTTATTTTCGAAACGACAGACATCTTTTATGCAAAAAAATATCTACATATATTCCTTCATCCCCGCAAGCATTCAATTATATATTTATGAATGGTTTCTTCCGTTCTTTTTCTTATTGATTTTTGCATGCCGAAACGGCTACAAATTTGTCGAAAATGAAAATATTTTCCTAAGCCCAACGGGGCATTTCCAGAAATTTTTGTTATTTGTTTTTTTAATTTTTGCTATTATCGAGATCATGTTTTATAAACGAAAGTGGTTTGTTTTCTTGAATAAAGTTGGTTTTGTTAATCCTCAATAGATCAATAGAGGTATTCATAGAGAAATTAGAATTCTAAGCCAAATGGTTGAGGAACTATCCAGCATCGGCCACAAAAATTTAATTTTCAGATTAAAAAAGAAAGATATTGTATTTTATAAATAAAAGTTCGAAAGTTATTCGGTTAGATAACGACGCATTCGATATTAGCATTCTATAGCTTACGCATTCTAGTATATAAAATAAAAGGAATAATCTGAATCCTCCTAAAAGTAGTTGTGTTCTTCATATTCCTCCAGAACAAATTTACACATGCACTTGAAGGAAGCTACCCTACAAACCAGATACCGGTTACCAATGTAGCTAAATAATTGGTTTCATTAATTTCTCATATGGTCTACGAAGTGGCTATTTTTGTTCAGGCGGCGTGAAGATTTTAACCATATGTGTGACTTCGCATCTCCCTTGCACACATAGAATTCTCCCATTGACAAAAACTATAGCTGTACTTTTCAATACTTCCAGTCTTAAAAAATTTCCCTTTTCAAAACCAGTTAATGTTTTGGCTAACATGTAGTTAAAAATATTTCCTCAATTGGTTTTTGTTTTGGCTAAATTGTGGTGAAAAATATTCGTTCAGTTGGTTATTGTTTTGGCTAACATGTGGTGAAAATTATTGGCTGAATCGGTTACCAAATTATATTAATTTTATTAGCTGAATTGGTTAAGGAAATACCAGTTATAGTGGTTATTGTCAAATGGAGATACCTACACATTTTTTCCAAATAAATTGCACAAAAATGCATCATTTTTATTAAATATTTATATATTTTATTGAAATTATTTTTTAATACATTCGAATAAATCATATTAAAACTAAATTTTTCAATATTTTACAAATTTGAATAGTTTGTGGGAAAAAGTAAGTAAAAACAAATAGGTTATTATTAAAATTGTTATAAATAATAAATAGTATTTTATTTTACCACTATTAATATTAAAACTTTATTATAATTTTGTATTTAAGTAGTGTTATTCGATTATTAATAAGACTAAGACTTATTTACATTGTTGGAGTTTATAAAAATTAATTTAGAGTACCATGAGGATATCATAACTAGTATTTATTTACATTTGTAAAGTATATAAACATTAATTTAGAGTAGAAAAGGATAGGACCCTAAGTATTTAGTAATATATTTTTTGTTTATTTTGGATTAAAAACATTGCTAAAATTGTATTATGATTTTTAAATATAATAGAAGTTAATATTTACAATATTTTAAATCTATTATCATTACTAGATTTATTTACAAAAGCGGTACTATTTACATTATTCAGATTTTATTGTCGTTCATTGTACTAAAAAAAGTAAAGATGTATTGTTAACAGTGCAATAAAACCTAAAGATATATTATTTACAATGCATCTTTTTTAACAGTTAATTATTTCAAGGATTATTTACAAAAGTGGTAGTATTTACAATATACATATTTTGTTGTCATGTAAAAAGTAAAAATCTGTTATTTGCAATGCAATAAAACCTAAAGATATATTATTTACAATGCATCTTTTTTAACAGTTAATTATTTCAAGGATTATTTACAAAAGTGGTAGTATTTACAATATACATATTTTATTGTCATGTAAAAAGTAAAAATCTGTTATTTGCAATGCAATAAAACTTAAAGATATATTATTTACAATGCATCTTTTTTAACAGTTAATTATTTCAAGGATTATTTACAAAAGTGGTACTATTTACAATATACATATTTTATTGTCAATTCAGGATAATATAATAAGTATTTATAAAACTAGTTTAAGATAATTATACAGGAAAATATATACATTATTTGGTCAAACACTATAAAGTGGGTGACTAAATACTACTTTGTCGACATTGTATAGCCTTTAGCGGATATTTGAAATCTCAGTTGTTAATATACACAGTTTCTAAAAAAATTTTCAACGACTTATAAAAAAATAAGTAACTAAAAATTCTATCCGAAAAAAAAATTTGGAGCATTGATGTAAACATCCAATATTTCAAGTATTCGCTAAAAGATATACAAGATTGACAAAGTAGTATTTTGGGGCCCACTCGATAGAGTTTGACTCACTATAAAAATGAAAAGAATGCAGTCTTAAAATGCATACGTAATAAGCACTTTATGACTGCATTCTTTTCTTTTTTAAAACAACCTGCTTATGCCGGTTATGGCTAAGGGCGACAAACTTCCGAATGTCGTCGATTAGTACGTTTTTAGGCGTACTAGCAAAAGCATCTGTAAGGAAAATATAACATAATTTGCATAAAAACTGTACTTATAAATACTTACCGAAGACTAGGTCCATAATCCTCAACCCCAATAATGCTGCCTTCTTCCCTCTCCCTTCATAGTTGTAGTGGAAGGTCAAAGGGTCCGCTAATATGCCTTTAAGGACATCCTTCACGGAACCCTTTGCTCCCTTCATTTTAAGGAGTATGTTGAGCTGGAATGTATAAAAAAATAAATATATGAAGTTTGTACACGGATTACAAAAGTTACCATTGTGTCTGAATAAGCCTTGCTTCCCAAGAGCTCATCCAAAGTATTTAAGCTATCCTGGGATGCCAGTGGGAGCATACTTTTAATTTTAGTATACTCCTCACTGATAACATCTCCAGTTATCTTGGAAATACTTTGGTGAACTCTTGAGGTTACCATCTTGCATTCGCGCAATAGCACGCCTTGCGCTTGGACCTCTGCGCGATCAGGCATCTGTAATATTAAAAAAAAAAATAACTATAATATGTAGAAATATATTTATTTAAGTATAATCAGACAGAACTATCTTTAAGTAAAGTAGGTAATAATTGGAAGCATATTATGGTATTATGGAGAAATACTAACAATATTAATAATCAAGTATGGCCTCGTGTAATTCGATAATAAAAAACGTGAATTAAGTCATCGTTTTTGCTTTTCGAGCGATCGAAATCGAACCGGCCTGTGTTTGAAAAATTGTCGTATAAAGGAAATGTTAAATTTGTGTATACCTTTTCAGCGAGGGATTTCTCCACCATATCCACCTTCCTCTCTATCCTGGCAAGGACGGCCAATAACTCGTCGCGCATGTCGTTTTGGGCAAGAGTAGTCTCTTGACCTTGCGTGGTTGATGGGGGCTGGCAAAAAAAGCGCTCCTGGTGGGTAACCGCCACTTCAAAACTTCTCCTTGAAACTGTTGAGTCAAAAAAAGAAATGTTAGTTTTAAAACTATGCGAAAGACAAAGGATCGAAATACCTCTGGCAATTTGGCTACTCGAGCATGGTGCTTCGCTTTCCCCAGTAAAAATTTCGGAATCCATAGCACTAGGAAAAAGAATAAAAAAGATTATGCAGAATCGGTACTAAAATAAATGTGTTCATGTTTGGAATGCAAAAATATTTATAATCTATATCTCTCGGACTAACTGTTACCATATCTTCAGTCATCACACCTACTAAAATACCTAAAGCAGGCATTGACTCTATAGGTTCTGAAAAATAATTTTGTAAGTTTGATATAAGGAATGCATTAAAATTGCTGGATCCTTGTTCTTCTCCAACAATTTTAATTGGTCCCTTATTACTATGAAAAAACTATCTTTTTCTTTTTTAAAATTTATTATTAACGACCCCATTTTAGAAACTTTGGTAGAACCTGCAACAACATCCATTCTTTCAAGAATTCTTAAATACATTTGCTGCAAAATTTGATTAGGCTTATTAATAATTTTCTTTAAATATTGCATAAAATTTTCAAATTTATATGCAGAGAAACTGTCTAAAGGACCAAATTGTTTAGCGCAATCACAAAGATGCAATAAACCGTGAATATTATAACTTATTAAGTGTTCGCCATAAATAACCCCGAATAAAGCAACAAACTCTTTTAACAATTCATTAGCGACGTTCGACTCTACGTTATAAGATTTCTCACAAGAAAGAAATCGAATACCGGCATGTAATAAATTAAAATGGTAATACAAATCATCTGGAATGCAATCTTTTAAAACAAATGGACCTGTATATAAAAGGAATTGCCGGAATTCAGTTGACTTCCAATTATTTAACTGATCGAGGTCTCGGCTTAATCTACAAAATTCTGAGGGAATGAATCTATTTAGAAACGAAAGCTTTTGATTCATTTGCGTAACGTTTTCTCTCTTTACAATTAACTGAAGTAATTTTTTAGTTACACCTAAATCTACTAAATGCATAGGCTCTACAGGAAACTGTGAAACCATACCAAAGTTTGCAGTTTCTAGCAAATTCTCTTGTCTAAATTCAGAAGTGTGATGACTTGGGTCCAATCTATTTTTAAAAGACAAGTCAGTTCTCAATTCCCCAACAGTTTTTTGAAAACTCACCCGCCTTTGCAAATACTGCCCCTGGGAAATGCATTTTGAGCACGAGTTTTACCAGTGTGAGACTTAACCCCCGTTATAAAAGCGCGAGCTGGTGCATCGCAAGTAACAAGCCTTACGTTAAAAGGTTTAGGAGTTTCTCTTTTGCCAACTTTAACTCCGTTTTGTTTTAATAAATTTACTTCTTCGCAAAAGTCTCTTAAAAAGTCATTGACATTTTCTGGTTTGCTCATCCCAGAGAAGCAGGCTATTGTGAAGGGGTCGAAATTACTACCCACAACAGACCCCAAAATTGGCCAAAGACTTCTGTTTGAGCTTTTAAATAACTTCAAACCATCTATTCCTACATCGATATTGACTTCTTCTTGGTCCTCTAAATAATTATACTCGTTACTTTTCAAGTAGAATTCAATACCAATGTAGAGAAATTCGCCACCTGGAATTAATTTTAATTCAACTTTTTCTCTACTTGTTCCCAGAAGAGTTCTGGCTGACAGTGGCAAACCTTCGCAACCAATTTCGCGCATTGTTTTAAGCAAATCTGTTATGTCAGCTTGCGAAAGCTTGCGCCTTAGAGCAAAAGCCTTTACCTTCGCAAACTTGTCAACATTAATTTCAACCCCTTCACCTTCATCATTTTCTACTTCAAAATCATCGAATAGAAAACGATCATCCTCCCCGTCACTCGAATCGCATTGCTCTGCACAGGAATATTCTGATGCTGCTCTACTTGTAGATGGAACATCATCATCGTCTAACCTGTGTACATCAGAATACCCCAATACCGCTCTGCTTGTAGTCGCAATATCGTCGTTTTCTAATCTACTTGCCATGGAAACATCTTCAGACAAATTTAATTTGCGAAATTTCGCTATATTTTCCTTGTATTTCATGTTTTCTTTGCTAAGTAGATTGGACAACGTTCGTTTACTCATATTTAAAGGAACGAATACTTAATTTCAGTGGAAGGTGTCGTCCAAATGCAATGGTGGATCGTATTCTGTGGATCGTGTTCTGTAATAGAATGAAATTATGTTTATGCTTTAATGAAATGTTTATTCGTATAGATGTTTGAGGTGTTTTAGCAGTTGACATATGATGGATGTTATAGTATGTATACATTGACGTGTTTTGGAGCTAATTTTCATTTTCGAGGCAAAGCATGCTGGAAACCGCTGTTTTCGCCTTGTTATAGCTGGAGTTATTAGTGCGTTTGTCTTATCGCTGTAGTCGTATCCTTAACTTTAGAGAAAAACCTAAATGCAATTAGTCTGTAAGGTACGTTACGGATATCGAATTACTATGTATCACCAATAATCGATTTAATTGTTTATCATAAGGTTGGTCGAATCAGCTGTTTTGAAAACAATCGCGTGGCCGGTGTTGGACCGGCTAACGGTTATTTTGAGGTGTTCTGCACATAAATACCATGGATTTCGCCCCCCCATTTGAAATCGGACCTAGATCATT